>VXBL01010054.1:244401-315531 GCA_013400195.1 Aramus guarauna
TTTTTTTTTTTTGTAACTATCCAAAAAATCTGTATTATGAATGAATAGTGCTGGTACACTCCGGGTGGAGTAAATAGACTTAGGGGAATTACTAATGTACTTTGAGCAGTATGTGATTGTTGGTGTGAGAAAAACTGGGAGAGATTCTGGAAGCCATACTAATACTGCTAGGAAAAAGTTCAGGACGTTTATGTTCTGCTATTGTTTGTTTTGGTAAAGAGCAACAAAGTGAGAATCTGAAGTAGAATATTGGGTGACATAAGCAGGAAAAAGAAACTTGAGTGAGTTGTTGCTTAATATATTGGAAAGAACCAATGTGAGGAACAGATGATACAGTGACTAAATTGGAACCAAACTGCTGCAAAGAAAATTAAAATGGTTTAGAAAATTGATAGAAATCGGAGTCTGCCAAGGGCCTTGTGGCATAGGATCTGTCTGCTTCAACTTCAGCAGCCCGACTTGCCGTAGTATGTGGTGTGTGGGTAGGAGCTTTGTTTTTTGTTTGCTGTTCATAGCACTGTTTGGGAAATGTGGCCCACAGTTCTCCTGCTGCTGCTCAGCTGTTCAGACTCTTGAATTCCTGAGTCATTTTTATCAAGTGTCTGTCTAACCACTATTAAAAACTGATGATGAAAGATCTGCAGTCTGCATAGTTAGTCCTTCCTAGTTTAATTTTCTTTGCCCATGAATTTTTTCCCCCATGTACTATACTAATTGGTTTGTGTTATAATTCAAGCCAGTGGTGATTACTCTGTAGCCCATGGATATGAAAATGTATTATTGCTGCCTTATTTTATTTTTCCCCCCAAAAAAGTCTCTAGCATCTGAAGATGCTTCTGTCATCTTTCCTTGTTTCCAAGTGCTCATCTTATGTTCTGAAATTCTCTCCAACTAATGACTTACTCTGATACGCAGATGCTGCAAAGCACTTGATTCACACAGGAGTTGAACTATGTTCTTACTGAAGAAAACTTAGAAGATTAACTATAGCTTAAGTGGAGGAATGAAATAACGAGTTCTTAAATATAGCAAGGTTGCTCTATATAGACCAAAAAGTTAGTGATCAACAGATCAAATGTTCCCAATCCATAAAATTTCACATTTAAATTCAATCAGTTCCTTTTGGTTGTAGTTTCTTATGAAAAAGAAAACATTGTAGTTGGTAAGTCACCTCATCCTTGTGTGAAAAGACATGCAGAGGCTTCTTGCTTTTGGCAAAAGCATGAAACACGTATTAACTAGTAAAGTCTTTTCTGTCTAGAGCTTTGTCTCTTATTTATAGAACTGCAGCTAAACTGAACCTGAATCCATTAAAGCTTTGGATGGATGAGCAAAATTACAGATATTTTAGGATCCTCTGGTACTAAAACCCAAAGAGCTACTGAAAGTCCCAAAGCAAACATTGTCACCATGGCTTCTTGCTGGTGGTATTTGGTATCTTGATAGTAGATGTATTGCGTGTATGTGTTGTGCCCTTGCACTTTAAAAGTATAGCTAACTGGCAGACAGTTTCTTTTTTTTTTATTCATCTTCTGCCCATCCTGGGCAAAGCTGATGTCCCCTCCAGTCTTGCTACATGCAAGAAAAGTGTAATGGGAAGTCTTCATATCAGAAGAACTATTTTAATTGGTTCAATACTTTCCATTGACTTCTGTTGCTTTTAGGTAATATTATATTTGAATTTGATTTTATTTGTTGAGAATTAATAGTAGTCTTCCATTCCAGACAGTGTTCAATGGTAAATTTAAACCCGTTATTGCTGAAAAATGGAAAATCTAACTGTCTTTACACAGAACTTCTATGTAGACAGTGGATACAGTATTCACTCCAGAATTTTTTTTTGAGGAAATTTTTCCTACAAGTTTTAACTCTGATCAGTTTTCTGTTGTGATTGCTTCTTGATTCTTTTTCACTGCCATCATTCATTCCCTCCCTCCCCCCATCCCTGTAATCACAAACATGTCTGTGAATGTTTCTTGTAACATCTAGCTAGTTCTCTGTATTGATTAGGATGTAGTAGCTGAAGTTTTAGTAAGCCAACAAGTTCCACATCTTCCCCTTCAAAAATTAGGGGTTTGGCATTTACAGTGTGACATCCCCATATCCCATTTAATTCAAATACCCATCTGTGTTTGCATGTTTCTCTTGACCTTCCTTTACTCAGCATCATTTGAAGTTTCTATTCCTGGATCACTTTTGTAGGCTGTCATCAAAACTGTTATCGGTGTTGGCAGAATAATAAACATTTCTAACTGCAAACGAGAACTGAGACTTCCTGTGACCATCTCCTCCTTGTGACTGATTTAGCACTGGAGAACCTCTTGAGGTAGAGAGCAGAAGTTATTTCTGTTAGTGCCTTAACACCTTGCTGGAAAGAAGAGAGGCAAGAATCCTGTTTCGCAATAGTTCAGTTTGAGCATTTTAAGCCTATGACTCCTCCAGGTTGCTTTCACTAGATCTAGGCAAACTAATTATCTGCTAAAAGTAGATTATATAGTAGTAATAGTAAGTCCAGAATGAGAAATAAATATTTTGAATGAGTTTGTAAAAGTTTTAAATCTTTTCCTACAGAAAACTATATTGAGTCAACAAAACTGACCTGCATTGCCCAAAGTTAAACCATTGGTTCCCCAGAATCCTGAATTTAAAAAAAGAAAGAAATCTATGTGGATTAGTAGGTGCTAAATAATCTTTGAGCTAGTGCTTGGTAGGCTTTGATTCATGATGAGTTGAAATAAGGTCACTGGAAGTCATCTTATTGAAACTGAGTGACAGCCAAAGACAAACGTTGCGCCATTGTCCTGCCTGGTTTTGGTTGTGGTGCTGTATCAACAAAGATCTTGAGTCAGATTGTGGTCAAGAAGAAAACCCTCAGAAATTAATTTCTGGCTGTGAATTTGTCTTGCCTCCATTCCCATGCTCTCAAGTCCATCTGGGATGAATCGTCTGGCTTTGGCTGTAAGCAAACTGTTAATTTTGGGGATTGGCTCCCCTGGAGTTATGATGCTGGCAAAATAGTTGAATGGAGTGATGCTGCTGCATTTTTGTTCTGCAGTCAGCTTTAACTCATTTGTACAGGAAAGAACTTGAAAAATGTCTGTGAGCTTTGGGAGGGAAGGGGTATGAAGAGGAGAACACTCAGGAGTCTGACTTGCCAGGACTCCTTATTTCATCTCCCCTTCTCCTACCCCATGATCTTTATATTTTATGTATTAAAATCACTAAATCTTCATGCGTGGGAATGGGCAAATAGTCTGATTTTTCTGAGGAAACTGCAGTCTGCCTGCATCTTTGGGTGTTTTAACCAGCAGTAGCTGGTGGGATAGTCCCAACTCTTTCATGTTTTCCTTTCCTTCCTCTCTCAGCTGATGTTGAGAGATAGGCATGCTCAGGTGCTGCTCACCTTTCTTTGCTACTAGAAAAAAAAATCATAATCTATTTGCTTATCCTGGATTCTGTATAATTTTTTTTTTTTGTTAGGCCAGCAGTCATCCAACATCTGTCTGGTTGAGGAGAAGGTGCCCAAAGCATCCTGTAACACCAGAAGTGGATATGGGGCTATATTAGAGTTTAGTCCTGATATTAGCTGAGGAGTCACTGTAATGGTTTGAATCTAGTGGATTGACATGCTGCCTCTGAGGCTGCCATTTTGTTTAATGGTAGAAATAAATGAGTTGTTACCCCAAACCATACTGGATAAGGAGTTTAAAGATTTTTCTTGCAAAAGCAGTCCTCCCTCTTACCAAATAAACCATTGCTATAGCCTTCAAGCATTCACTCTTGCAGAGTAAAGCTAAGCTGCTGGCAGCAAACCAGCAAGAATTTCCTCACTTCCTAGCGCACAGTCCTCCTGCCCTACGAGATGTTGTATTTACAGAACAATGTCACGGTCTGAGTTTACAGGAACATGAAGTGAAGGGAACTTAGTAAAGAAGGTCAGACGACTCCAGTGGCAGTGGTGTCCTCAGTGAGTGAGTAGTCATTCTTCTTGGTAGGTCACCAGGTAGCATTAGCCTTCAAAAATTCCATACAGACATATTAATGCAGGAAAATAGACATCCCCATCTTACAGGATGTTTTTTGTTCTTGTGTGCTTGGTAGCTTGTACTTGTCAGCAAAGGATTGTTGAGACTGGCTGAGACAGTGGGAGCGCATCTCTTAGCCAAGCCTTTCTTCTGTGCAAAACCTCCTCGAGAGCAATTTTTTTGCCTCTTCTTTAGGTTGCTAGTGGTATACAGTGGTACATAAAATATATAAAAAGTGAAGGTTTCCAATAAACAAAGAGACAGTGACTGTTTGATATTAATGCTCGTTCCTTTATGTATCACCAGATGCATCTCAGTCTGTCAATAGCGTCTTTCAAAATAATTTTGTGTTGTATGAGGTTTCACGATTCGTAGAAATGCTCAAATAGGAATGCAGGAGGAAAGTAGTAACTTAAATAATGGACAGTTACCATGTTGTTAAAGGTGGCTGGTTACTTTAGTATTCAAGCTTGTACTATATGTACTATAACTCTTCTCAGTTGCACAAACCAATGAAACTTTTCATTCTTTGGAGGAGGCCCCAACCAGTCTTCACGGATGTATAAACACCAGTCCCAAGAAAGAGGCAGAGCAATTGGCCGGGGCGGGGGATAATTTGTTGGCAGTGTTAGTGAAATTGTTGTTGTATCATTTATGGTAATGGCAAGCTATTTGTCATGGTTACACTGCTGAGTAAGGAAGGACATGAGCAGGTGCTGAGGATGCAGAGACTTTTAGGGTAGTTTTGGAAGACCAGGTAAGATGGAGGGAGCCAGGTCTGGTGCAGTCTTATTCCTGTTGCCTTTGGGGAGTGTTTTCTAGAGTGAACTGGCCCCTGTGGCTTTCACTGGTATTGTCTGGGAGGCAGCTAGGTGGAGTGATGGGGAAAGCATGAAAAAGTAGGCCTGGGAGTGGGCTAAAACTAAGCAGCGTAGAAGAGCAGGAGTTGAGTATTTCAGTTCACTCATTCCTGGGGGTCTGTTTCACCTCCATCCTCGAGTTGCTGAGACACACGCTCAAATGCTGCTCCTTTGCCGAAGTGACTGTGGGGCTGGGTGGCATTGGAGATATATTTACAAGGATGCCAAATGTCTGAGGAGTATTTTATGAGTTTGCCATTTTAGGAGTCTTGCAGGGCTGCACCCACGCCTAGTTGTGTCTTCAAAATAGCTTTGTTTCCCAAACCTGTGGTATATCTGCTTAAGTTTTTTCTTCCACGCTACTACAAAACGGCACTCTTTAGAGGTTTTCCATTAACATGCTGTTTTGGTGGAAGGATACTGGAATTGTAACTCATACCTGGCCAGCTCCAAGTGACTAGCTTGTGAACTGTTGAGAGTGAACTCCATGCGGATGACACGTCTGTCATTGTGGGATGGCTTTTCTTTGGTGAAGAATGATCGGTTATGGCTTGCACCTTATTTCTAAGCAGCAGAAGAGAGACCTTAAGTGTAGCTGTATGGTAGGAAAATGCCTGAAGGTGCTTGTTACTATCACACTTTACTAAGCGAAGAGATGGGTTTGTGGTTCAGCTAAGTGGTTGAGACCTAGCTGGAGAATAAAGTTCATGAGTATTTATTGCCTGTCCTTGTAATGGTTTTGTATCTCTTTCTTGTGGCATCTCTCCTGATTCCTTAACCTTCAGTGTCTTCTTATGGTCAAATATAGTAACTTAAAAAAAAAAAAAGTTGGTTTCTGGTTTGCATAAATGTTCCATGAAACCAAAGCTTCTATTTTAAAGCTTTGCTGAACTGTATGGCTAAAATTGATCTTGTACTCTAAGAATAAGAGTTGTAGTGCTTGGTGTTTCATCACTAATGTGAAACTTGTAATGGTTTTCAGTTGCCAAATAATTGGCTATCATAGTCATATATCATAGTTTGCTTAAGGGTGTTTTCTTTTACAATCTAGTTTGGACAAATTAATGCTTTCCATATATTACCTGCTTTTATTGCATAATAAAAATAAAAACTACTTTCTCTTTCTAAAAGGCTTATAACAAAAAGAAAAAGGAAACATGGGGAGTCTGTATCTTTATTGTAGCAATTGATCTGGATGAAATGACATTCACTTTCACAGAGCTTCTGAAAAGTATAAGCATAAGGTAAGTGAATTCAAGTGTGTGAATTTAGATTTCAACAATAAGTCAACATTTTTTATAAAGAGAATGTTTTTAAAGCAGTGTGAATCTTTGTGCATATCAGGCTAGTTGATTTTAAAGTGAAGGTTACTTATGGGAATCCTGAATGTTTTGGTAAACTAGGAGTCTTGCTATATTTTAGTTGAGGGAGCGATGATACCTGTTTGATTCAACTGTGATTGGCTTTGATTGCCTCACACAGCTGATTCTTGTTCTTGCTCAACCTAAAGTCTTTATCAATTTAATGTGGTGTAAATTACTCTTAAAATATTTCCATTTCTTTCCCTGCATCAAGATTTTCTATAAAAGCTTTTTTTTCCAACATTAGGCTTAGGCTAAATCAAGAAGTGGAAAAAATGTTACTCTTCAAATAGTTTGCTAGCACGCTGCTCTTTTTCAAACATTTTAATGCCATTCTAAATTTTGTACTTTTGTACATGCTTTTTGCTAGGGGATTGTTACTGTTATATTGTATATTCACTAAGTTCATAATACAGAAATTAAGATTATAGGACAGAAAGGTAAATTTAGGTGGGAACAACAATAGACATACCTTGTCTTAGATTCATCAAAGGAAGGAGTTCCAGTGCTGTTTGCCTAATAACTGTGCTGTGTGTTGAAAGCATGTGCAGGAGCAGAGGCTTTTGATACTCTAGGGCAGGAGGCTAAGGCAGAACGCTGAGCATCTCGTGGTGGTAGCCCCAGACTTGGGCCAGAACATCCTTTTCCTGGAAGTCATCTGTTGCAATTAGACTTCTCCATGCCTCTTGTACCTTGCATCATTGCCAAGAGCAGTGGTCAGATCCTGTATTTCAACTTAATCTCTTCAGTCTTGACTGACTTGGAACCACATGGATTAAATCTAATTGCATTTGTGCAGCAACGTTCAGCGTCTTCCACCCGAGTACAGACCAACTTGTGCTGCAAACTGAAAGAGACTTTTCCCCTTAGGGTTTCAAAGACTAAACTATTACTCTGCTGATTTTGATTTTAGCAATACTCAATTGCTTGTTAGCCCTGAGCTTTTTGTCAGCTATATGGTCAAACTGGCAGAGATTTCTACCAGTCATCTTATCTAGAGCCACACAGATATATTAGAAAGATTTTTCATTTCATGGTAAAAGAATTCCTAAATGAACTTCTGACTGGTTTTTATATTCTATTTTTTAATCTGACAAAGATAGAAAAACCTCTCAGAATATAGTATTCTGATAAAGGATCAAAATATATTTGTTCAGCTATCAAATATATTCAACTGCATATTCAACTATATCATTAATTTTATAGCAATCTGCTCATAATAGTTATGAACATAACAACAAGGTGCTTTCTTGATGGCCATAATATTACATGGATGAGTAGAGAAAACTTTGGTCCCCTATGTAATAGTATTTCCAAAGGGTGGGGATGTCCTTGCTGCCCATACCTGTTGCAAGACTTGAAGTTCTGTATAACTCAATGCATTCATCTCAGTTTTCATTCCCAGGTCTCCCTTTAGCACAGATGGAGCCAAGGTTCATGTTCTTAGAGTAATAAGAACATTTCTAAAGTAGAACTTTTAGGCAGAACAGAAAAATCAAGATGTCTGTGTTGCATATTTGTGGTTTTACTGGCAGAACAATGAAGAAAGATGTGTCTAGCTAGCAAATTCTGACTTCCGAAGTTAATATCTGTGCTAGCCAAGAAAATTCTCGTTCTGTAGCAGAGCCCATACCGTGAGATGCCTGTGCTTCCTAGCTGAACAGTATTTTTACATCTGAAAACAAGTAGTGTTTCCCAAGGCAGGCTTCTCAGTCACTGCTAGTTGTAGTAAGAATATGCTAGAGTCTAGTGAAGTAAGGGAATGGGTTTTGGTGGGGTGCTTTGTTTGTGGTGTGTGGTTTTTTTTTTTAAGCTATTTCAGAATACTCATTCTCAGAGTTGTGATAATCTGTCATCTTTTTCCTTTTTTTCAGTGTATGCACATTTTTTCAGTTTCTGAAAGAGGTGGATGTTAACATGGATACTGTAAGCACTGAAGTTGATAGCACTGTATCAAGGCTGAAAAAGAAATATGATGTATTACTTGCACTATATCACAAGTTTGAAAGGTAGGATACACTTTTAATTTTGAAATTATGAATTCTTTATGGCTTTCAACATTTAAGTGTTTAGATTTTTCAAACTGTGTATTAGAAGAGCCCATTTAAACTCTGTGTGCTAATATTTACAGAACAGTGAAATGGAACTGTTTACATGCATTGACTAAACATATCATACATTTTACTACATAACTATTACAATGGTTTGTTAAACAATCCCCATGTTGCAATACAAACAATAGTAAGAGTAGCATGACAAGTGGTTGCTAGTCCCTTAGTTAAGCTTTTTACAGATATAAAGTGGATTGTTTTACTATCTAATATTTTTTTATTTAATGGACTTTCTACCTACCCAAATCCTGATCCAAGAGTTTCTTTCTAAGGAGCTCTGGAAATAAAAAAAAAAAAAAAAAAAAGGCATAAATAAGTTAGTTTCTGTCTCCCAGATCTGGAACTGAAGGCTCTTTGTTCAAGCACATAGGGGCATTGCAGAGCCTGCTCTGTTAGCAGTTCTGACTTGCAATCAAGGTAAACCTTCGCTAGTGGTGTAGCTGACCATACAATGAAAATTGAGAGGCATTCTTTTTGTACGGAATAAATTGAAAGTGCTTATGTCAGTGCTAAGAGCCTTCTGTGTGTAACTTGAAATTCTGGAGATTCTCAGATGGATGCTTTTTTGAGTTGCTCTTGCTCCAAGGTGGTAAGTTGCCGCACTCTGTGCTTTACCAGGATGACAGAGATGATGAAGTCTTTAGATATTTTTACAGGCTAATATGTGCTAGCACAGATGTGTATTGGCAAGATCTGATATCCTCTGAGGCATTTTTTAATCAGTCTGTGAAATTCTCTATAGCATATACCAGTAGAAAACTGTTTCATGTTATTAAATGTCACAGCATCATTCCATGATGCTTGTATTATTTGATAGCGTTGCTTCAGAACGCTGTGGTATTTTTTACCTATAGGAATTTGAGTCGCTGTAAGGTTTTGCCTCCCAAACCACAAAAGGCTCTCGAATATCCGTTAAATGGCCCTTGAAAGGGATAGCAGGTCACCCCTTGGTAGTTTACAGAATCAAGGCATAAATGTGATACAAGTTTTGTCTTTTCAAAGTCCAATCAATCCAACTTACCGTAATCCTGTGTAATGTGTATATCACAATATTTTTGTGAAGTGTATAGTTGCCCTAAAGCTATGAAGTTCTATGACAGTAGTAAGTAATTTGTTTTTACTAATTGCAAGTCTTTTCTGGGCTATAAAAGTGTCACTGCATATTTACACAGGCATGTTTTAGTTTTTGTCCCTCCTCTAACTCTTCTTCACTTGCTTACTTTTTAATTGCAGTAACAATTTTTTTTCAAACAGGATTTAAAAGATCTTTTCTTTCCTGTTTTGTTTTTGAATAAATTGAATTTATTTCTTGAAATGACAGGTACCTAGAATAACTGGGAAGCAGCACTACACCACAAGGCTTGCAGTAACACTGCAGAAATAGTAAAGGTTTTAAAATGCCTTTTTATAGTGTTCTGCACAGCTGTAGCACATATTTTGCTGTGTTTTACAAGCCACTGAGTAACAAGGTACATAAAATCTTTTCTTTCTGGAAGAAAACAGTAACAAATTTTATTATACCAAATTAAAATTGTTTTGCTGTTTAAGCTTTGACATCAGCATGCAAGTAACTGCAGTAGTTCAGCTCTGGCAGAGCTGTAGTTGGTCTTGTTAATCCGTTCTTCAAGAGTCAGCATTTTTTTTTAAAAGTTAGAATAATGTTTTGTGAACTGGTGTATTTTTTACTACATTGAATGAAGTCAAAGATATTGCATAGTTTGCCTTCAGAAAAGTATTTAAAAATAAGAATTTATTTTTATTTTCTAGGACTTGTGGCCTTATTTATCTGGAACAACCTAGTAGTGAGTAAGTTTGACTTTCCTAAATTGCATTTGTCAAGATAAGATGTGAAATGTGTCAGCATTTTATCTCTTAACCCCTTAAGATTGACCAAAGTCTTAGTATGTCATGTGTTTAATTTAGATTTAGTGGGGACTTTGAATTTCAGTGAGATGATGAGAGCTGCAGAAGTGATATATATTTGATCACTTCCTCCATGAAGGATCGCCACCCAATGGCGGGTGTCTCGGCATGGTGGAAACGAACATTTGGAGAGTGAGCTTCCTAATCATAGCAACAGATGAGTGGATGAAAAGATGCCTTAGCAACTCCCAAATGAGCTTGAGTTCATGCTGTGACTGGAGACTAGGGTGTTAGTCAAAGGCACAAGAGAGAAAACAGCTTGTAACAGTTAAGTGAATTATCCACATTCACTTCCTTTTCCAAGCGTGATATAGATATCTCCTGATTCTTGAATGGCTTTATAGAGACTTAAGTTTTTTTCAAATGTGTAGTCATAATTACATAGGGAATGGAATGAGATTATTAATAAACTTAACTATGTGGGAAATGTTTCATGTTGTCTTAAGTTGATCTATAGACTGAAGCATGTTTTCAGCAATTATGGTTTAAATTATTACAGAGCTGTTAATGCAAAGACTTTATTTTTGTGTTTCTACAGGATTTCTGCTGAACTCAGTTCTGTATTAGTCCTAAAAAATTACTGGATTACTTTTTTGCTGGCAAAAGGTGAGTTTTGATTAAAAGACAGTTATTTTAATGAATACATTTGAAGTGAGTTTCTGTGTTTAAGTGTCCAGTATGAGACTGACATCTCTATTACAAATGTCCATAGTACAGGCCCAGAATGTTTTGATTTTGAGGCTTTTGTAAATACTCAGTAATATTTCTTTCTATACAATTTGGCTATTCTTGTAACTTGTATTACTTCTTGTGTATATAAATATATTTTTAGAGCTTTATAAGACCTTTTTTTTTTTTGTATTTTGAAGGCTGGTATTCTGTATTTGAATCTATTCTGAGGTGGTTTATAATCTGCCAGTATTTTAGTAATGGATGATTAACTGAAAAGACTGGCAGAATTTAAGTAAACGTATATATTATAAAGATATTTTAATATCTATAAATAATTTAATAATGATGATAATATGTTATTGTAAGAAGTCCCTGAAATTCTGTATACTCCAAGTCTTTCTTGAAAAGGCTGAAGTTCTAGTTAAAGCTGAGTGATGAAACAGTTATAGCGGTCCATGGAGTACTCTCATTGTAGTATTCCTACAAAAAGGAATGAGTCATGTATGTGAATTGCTGCTCATTCCAGATCTGTGTTATCCGCCAAGTATACACATCTCTGCCATCAAAATCGGTCTTGGATCAGCTGAGCTTTGTTGAGCTTTTTCAGTAGAATTCTCCAAGCATAAAGCAAAACCCATGAAGTTTTTTGAACCTGCCTTTTCATTGAGAATAAGGAGAGCTAAAATTTACCAGCAAGTAGTTGAAGTCACAGGAGAGTCTGGGTGATGCTTGCTAATTCTAGTAGAAAATAAATACAAAATTTGCAGGCGTAAATAGAGCACAAGTAGTGGTCTGTAGCTGTTCTGAATCACTACCGGCTTGTCAAATATTTTGTAGCAATGCACGCTGTCTTGGAACAGCCCTGTAGATCTTCTCTGCCACATGCATCATAATTTGGGAACAGCTGGAATAATGTAGTTTTAAAAGTGCTCTTCATGCTAGTATTTGTGTGGCTTTTAGGTAATGTCATATAAATTTGACAGCCTGAGCATAGTGTGATGGCATGTTTTGAATTTCCCTTCACTATATACTAGCAACTCCTGCTTTCTGAATACTTTCACAAAGCTTGTGTAAGACCACAAAAAGAAAGAGAGGAACAATTGCACAGAAATTAGAGGTACTTGTAGATAAAGTAGTCTACACAGTTACTCCACTATAGTAAAATGAAAGAAGTCAGGAAGGAGCACTGAGAGGTAGGAATTTTGTGCACAGTGAATTTTTTTTTATATGGATGCTATCTCTAAAGCAACAAACCTCTTAAGAACCACGATTTTTAAAATCAGTAGCCTTTAAAGAACACTGGCATCCTGTATGATGCTTTCTTAATTCTAACTGTAGTGTTTTATTAAATGAACTTCCAAATCTTTATTTTTTCAAAATTACTTTTATAAATTAAGTGAAACATCTTACAAAGTTTTTCTTTACCTTTTTAAACATTTGCAGGTAAAGTGTTGCAAGTGGAAGATGACCTTGTGATTTCTTTCCAGTTGTTGCTGTGTGTCTTAGTTTATTTTATCAAACTGTCACCTCCTGCTATGCTCAAGGAACCATACAGTAAGAATTTTATTTTTTTGTTCACTAAAGTAGAAAGTAAATTGGTTAAATTTCTATTAGTCATGCTAACATTCATAATTAACATAATAAAACTTCTTTAGCTTATTAAAATGGATTTTTTTGATGTTTTAGTTCAATTTAGATGATAGTGAGCTTATATTAAATACAGTGCCACATGAAAATAATTTAAGCCATTTATTTTTCTGTTCCTACTATCCATTTGCAATGTCCTCTGTGCATACAGGTTGTTTAGGGGCTTGTTAAAACAGCAGTTTTACTTTGGTAAAAGAATTCAGGTTCTGGGTAGATGATGACTAAGAACTAATATCTAGGTTTTCTTTGAGTTACAAAAGGAAGAGCTGGTGCTGTGACTGTTATTTCATTGACATATAACAGTATGATGACAACAGGAATGTACAAACTACTGGACTATACAGGCATTTAAAAGAAATATATGGTGGATAGAAAAATAAAATGGTAGAGGAAAAAGGTAGATAGGTTGGCTTTTATTACACCCCCTTTGTTATTAGCAAGTGTCTCTATTTTAAGTAAAAGTATAATAGGTTTTCACTATAGAAACTTCTGTTCAGCAGTAACTTTTGTACATTCAGGTTTTATACCTAAAACCTGGAAAATCTCACAAAAAAGGTGGATTAAGTAAGCATTTATGGTAACTTTCAAAGATAGAATGTGATTTTTGCTGAATATCTTCTTCTGCAAGCTATGGAATTGATATACTGAAGTATTTGGAGCCACTGTAGGTAGAAAACAATTTTTTGATACTAAGTTTATCCTTTCCTGGGTTTGGATGTGACACTAGTATTTATAGCCTAAATCTACTTGCTTTTAATTCTTTTTCACAACTAAATACCCACTTGGGTTACAGTGTGATAGAATAGATGATGTGTTCCCTGCTATATTCTTTAAATTCCATGTTTTGGAATATATTTATCCGACCTAGTAATTATTTGTTGCAGGTAAGAACAAATAACTTGTCTTTTTTTTATACCAAAACTTACTTTTATTCTAATGCCAATGCATAAAATATGAGAATATTTGCCAATGCAAATAAAGGGTGGGAAAAGATGGATTTATGGCAAGCAAATCCCTGCACTCCTCTAGTAGTATTTTGAATTTAAATTTGTCGATTGTAGTAGGATAGACGTAAGCTACTGCTTATTTCAGATGTTACAAAGCCATAGTTGGCTTAAATAGGCATCTTTGAAAAAGAACACTGAATTGAAACAACCTGGTTTTGAACTCTGCTCACATCCATTTATTTTTCTTTAGTGAAACTGCAAAGTCTAGGAGCTCATTATTAGAAACAGTTTGGTTCTGTGCATTGTATGTTGAAAAGAAATGCTGCTGCTTGAGACTGAGTTATGAGTATCACTGTCATACATGTAAAGCATTAGATTTCTAACTTTAGTTGTGTGATACGTGCAGGCGCTGTGTAAACTGTTACACAGCGCTTCAATCTTTTAGCAAATAACACAATGTATTGTTCAGATCCTCGTGAGCGAGAGGCTTCACGTTGTGCTAAATGATGTCAAGCTTTATGATCTCAGACTGAGGGGATTAAGATACAACCACCTGAGCAGTGCAGTTTGTCAGATTTTCTCAGAACAGTTATCAAATGCAAACGAAGTTACAAATGAGAACAGCATGCTGATTAGAGTTACCATTTTTGAAACAACAATATTTAATGATATCAATGTAAGTTATTAATATAATTCACATATTTCAAGCCGACAATATTGAAGCTATCTACTTTGAGCTTAATAAAATGAAACATCTTTACCTCACTGAATTAAGGTATTTTGATACCTTCTTTGGGGTGAACTAGTTCTTTTCATGCTTGTTTGGCAGTATTTCGGGAAAGGAGGAATTCCCTGCAGAACCATATTTCAGGTTCCCACCAGCACTGAAGCTTTGTGTGACTTCATTAACCTTCAGACACGTAGAGTGAAGTTACTCTTTCAGCTCCTTGTTTCACACTTCTGTAAAAATAGAAAAAAAAATATTCATCTGTGAAAAGATAAGGCTTTCCTAGCTTTGCAAAATAGATGCTTATTCAAAACTACTTACAGAAAGTGCTGTTGCATTCTGTGTTGAATAGCTTAAAACCAAAATGGCCAAATACTGATACAGGAATTTAAAAATTAGTTTTCTTTTTGTATAAGTTTCCTATAATGATGTTTTTTCACCCAGCTGCACAGATGAAAGGGGAAATATTTAAGAGGAGGACCTGAAAAATCATATAAAAATTAAATCTCTTTAGGTTTTAAAATTTAAATCTCTCCTTTCTTAAGAAGACTCTAACCTTGCGGTGGTTCTGACTATTTTTCCAGAGTCTGCTGTGACTGCAGTGGCTGTTAATGGTTCAGCTCGAACTCCAAGAAGAGGTCAGAACAGGAATACACGTACTTCAAAGCAAATTGATACCGATACAAAAGTTATTGAAGTCCTTTGTAAAGAGCATGATTGTAATTTAGATGAGGTAATGCCTGTGTTTTAAAGTCTGTTAGATCATGCTGCTAAACCCCATCTGGAATATGCATTTCTTAAAACAGTCTTTTTAAATCTCAATAGTTGTGCTTCCTAATTATTCCCTCAAGTTCAGTAATGAAGGTATTCTACCGTTCTATAGTTTCTCTAGTAGGTAGTTTAAAAAAAACCCAACAAAGCCCAATCCCTTTGGTATGGGTGATAACTTCGCCAGAGAGACTGAACTGTGAAGAATGCAGTATGAAGTTATACGTTGATCGTCACAGTGTGTAGTGTGTGGACACTGGGCTGTTCTGATGGGGTTTCACAGTTTTGTGTGGTGTTTGNATGGGGTTTTTCCATTTTTTTTTTTTTTTTTTTTTTTTTTTTTTTTTTTTTTTTTTTTTAATATTCAAGCAGATAATGGAAGTAGAAATACAAGATGACTGGGAAGACTGCAGTTGTTTCCCAGTTTAGTCATTTAATGTTCTGGCAATGGATTATGTGCTGCATGCTTACATATCACTACATTTTGCATATGTAGGCAATTTCATTTTTGCTTTATTGAAAACAAAACACAGTGCATTACAGAAGTGTCTCAGTTTCTTGTTAAAGATGTGAAAACAGTGTATGCATGGCTGCCTCTGTAGATTACTGATGTTATGTTTTTTCTTTTTTTCCTTTTTTTTCTTTAGGTCAAAAACGTGTATTTCACAAGCTTTATTCCTTTCTTGAGTTCTATTGGTATTGTAGCTTCAAATGGACTACCAGAGGTAATTTAAGACAGTTCAACAACAGTGCTTTACTTCATGCCAAATTACTGCAGATTCTCTCTACGCATTGATGAGGTTCTAATAGATTCTTCTAAAAGCATCTAGCAAAATGCATTGTTTTTCAGGAATGTGGCTTAGCAGGATTCCAGCATTCATGGAATATATTTAGTTTTTACATTTGAATTTAATAAATTTATTTCCTGAGGCTGAACCAGTGCTTTTGCTCAAAGCAAAACACAGCATAAGAGTTGCACATCCATGATCTTAGCCCATTAATCTAAAATACAACTATTACAATATCAAGTCTCTGAAGTTAGTCTATAAATGCATACAGTCTTAAATTATACACTTTAAATATAATTGAGAGGTTACTATACTCATGTTGAGAGATAGCCAAAAGATTAGGCTGAGTTTCACAGCTGGCAGAGTTTAGACTGCTGTGTCTGTGCAAAATTACTTTCATCTTACTGAGTTGTAGCCTGTATGCAACAGACTGTCCTCTATGCAATCGCGTGCAAGAGTGCGCCTTAGTAGGTAACTTCTTGCAATGTATTTACATCCATCATTCTTAAAAGAGTAGATTTAGCTGTGTGTCACCAATAGATATGGTAACCTGAAAATAAGCAGCTCTGAAGCTTATCAGACTGAAGGTCTGCAAGATTCAGTCAAGTATATGTTCTCTTCAGTTTTGTAGTGTGTTGGGTGGGGAACAAAATACAAGTCCCACTAAAGATCTTAATCTCTTCCAAAATGAATTTCAGGGTATCAGCAGTCTATTTAGACTTTAATTTATGGGTATAAGTAGTTGGGAAGCCCTGTATGAACTTCAAGGTAAAGGTCATTATACAGCTTATTCTCAAATCAATGAGGGTTCTCATCCAAGGCTGCTCAGTTTAAGCATAGTATCAAACTTACCAGCTTAAGACTCAGCTGGTGAAAATCATATAAAATGATGCATTTGAAGAAAAATTCAGTTACACAATCCTTGCTCCTGAAACTCGAGTGCCTGAGGGGATGTTCTAAAACAAAGCAGAAAGTTGTGGCTATATTTCAGAGGTAGTCAGTTCATAAAGGTAATCCAACTAACCATCAGTCATAGCAGAGACCATCTGTACAATAGCTAGTAATACAGGACATTTAAATTGATTTTAATTTTCATTAAAAAAAACCACTGAGCTTTTGAAAAAATTGAATCTTGTTTCCAAAACAAGAAAATTCTTTGAGGCTTAATGTTGGTATTTCTTTGTCTTCACTGTGTGTTTGGTGGTCAGGCTTTATGAACTGATGAACAGATTGATTCAGAAATCTTATTTTTGGCTGAAGGTTTCCTCCCAGTTAGCCCAGTACAGCCATTTTGTCTAACAGCTGCTGTTTTTTTCCATGAGAATTTGAATTTTCTAGAAGCTTGTGAAATGCTGAAATATTTTGGACAAAAAGAATACATAATGAAAAAATGGAAAGGTAATGGACTTTTTAAATTAAAAAAAAAAAAGTGATAATAGGAATTGAAAGATAATCTTTGATTTAACAGTCCTAATGTGAAAGTTTTTACCATGAGATCAGTTTGGAGCAAATTCATTTGGCAAAGTTAAAAGGAAAGGATGAGGAGCAAAGGTCTGTAGGAGGTATTTGCAGCTTGATTTTTCTTGGGACCAGCAGGAGACTTAATTCAAGTTCATATGCACTATTGCCTGTTTTTCTAGCAGGAATTTGCCAGAGCACAGCATCATTTAGTACGCTCAAGGGCTCAGGGAACAGACAAATGAGGTGACTGCCTACTTTTGCAGGAGCACAGCAGCAGATTTGAAGTGGAGGCTAGTATCTGCTCCTGATTTAAAAAAAAAATAAAAAAAATTCAAGACTTCCAGTTAATGTTAGTCACTCAAAATTTAAAAAGCCACCAAAAAAACCCCAAACAAACAAAAAACCCCCACCAAACAAACAAAAGAAAAACCCAAACAAGCCAAAACCCAACAAATTTTTCCATGCAAAACTAAGTCATATCAATATGAGATCTAATCAACTGAGCAATTTTTAACAGTAATTTAAAAAACAGCAATGTGCATCTGAAATAATGGTCTATGTTTTTGTCAAAATGGGCATGTCTCTTAAGAACTACATTGGTACAGATATTAATATGAAACGAGGAAACTCTTCTAACACTCAGAGCAAGAAGGTTTGAGTTTGGATCTTTGCCTTCATCTCCAAACTAGTAGAGACAGAGACAAGGACCAAGCTGATTGTCAGACAGCTGGTCTAAGGACAATCATTTTACGTTTCCTGCTCCTGGAGCCCCCCCTTCTCTGGAAGGAAAGATTTAAAAACCTGGAAATATTAGTTTGATTTCCAGGTCTGTCTCCCATTCTGGCTGTTTTAGCTCTTTTACAGTGTCAAGACCTACATTTTTTCAAAAAAGGCTAATGATCTTGGGTTGTTTTGTCTTATAAAAGATTATCTTTGTTTGCATGTAAGAATGATAATTTTCCTCTGGGTATGTTTCAGCTGTTGTGTAAGATGTGACTTTGTGAGCTCCAAGGTCATTCTCTTAGCATATCAGCATTATATTTGTGAGGTAGGACTAGCTTATATTATTCAGTAAATTGTCAAACTTGTTCCTATAAAATAAAGGTGGGTTTTTTTCCAATGTTTTTTGAGGTTGAGGTTCTCTCGAAACAGTATGATGAGCTCTATCTCAAAAACAAAGATATAGATGCAAGATTATTTCTGGATCATGATGAAACTCTACAGCCTGATGTCATACCATGGTAATATTTCCATTTATTGCTTTCATTTTATAATAGAGAATGTGAACTTGTGTTGTTTTCCATCCCCTCATGTTATAAATGGAGATCTCGGTATCTTGTTGACCTCTTAGATTTGTAGTTCAGCTAAGTTATTTCTGGGATCACCATCCTTGCTTTACATTATCGCTTCAATAATTAGAAAACATATGACTGTGACTCTACCTAAAATGATTTGGAAGCTCTACTCTAATTCTTACTACGTGCAAGCCCCTGTCCTCCAGGGGAAGCTGAGGAATTGTGAGGAGGCGGCAGCTGAGGCCATGTCATGCTAATTGATTATATATACCTGAGACAGTGTTAGAGCTCTGAGACCAGCTGGCATGGAATGTCTTGGGTCCTCACTGTCCAACTCCTCCTTCCTAAAACCAGATGGTGGCATTTGGAAGCTGCCTGCTGGGAGTGGGCCTCAGCCCATTCTGACTTCTGACCTGTACTCACGAATTGTTTGGGGAATGGTAGTTTGCATGGGACAGAAATGTGCTACAAATAGTTTAACAGAATAAGCAGTGAAGTACCAGTGCCCAGACACATTCCCTGGTGCTCTTCAGTAATACAGATGTCATGGACCTGTTGGAGAGGGTCCAGAGGAGGGCCACAAAAATAATCAGAGGGCTGGAGCACCTCTCCTATGAAGACAGGCTGAGAGAGTTGGGGTTGTTCAGCCTGGAGAGGAGAAGGCTCCAGGAGACCTTTTTGTGGCCTTTCAGTAAGTACTTAGAGGGGGCTTATAAGAAAGATAAGGACAAACTTTTTAGCAGAGCCTGTTGTGATAGGACAAGGGGTAGCGGTTTTAAACTAAAATAGGGTAGAATTAGATTGGACATAAAGAAGAAATTTTTTGCGATGAGGTTGGTGAACCACTGGAATAGATTACACACAGAGGTGGTAAATGCCTTATCCCTGGAAGTGTTCAAGGCCAGGTTGGATGGGGCTTTGAGCAACCTGATCTAGTTGAAGACATCCCTGCTTATTGCAGGGGGTTTGGACTAGATAACCTTTAAAGGTCCCTTCCAACCCAAACTATTCTATGATTTTTTTTTTTTCTTGTGATACTCTTAAATCCCAGTGGTTGCTGACAATTCAGCATTTCCATAACTTGATGTGAGTCTGACTTTATCTTTGCTAGAAAAAAAAACTTCATTTAAAATTGGATTAAAATGGAGTTAATACCAGCTGTACCTATAAACTAAGCTGTTTATAAATAGAATTCTAGAAAAAAAAAGTTGGACAGGAATTTTGGAGGTCATCTAGTTCAACTTCATGCTCAAAGAAGATCTACGTGGGAATGTAAATTAAACTGTTATAACAACTAGAGTGGTTGGACATCTAGATCTTCTAAAAAATCTGTTCCACAGGTTTCTCTTCAGATGAATACGTCTTTATAGAAAACATTCTTTTTGGGATTACATTAGTTCCTTATAAGTTTGTTTTCCATTTCTGTAGCTCACAGTTGGAGAGGACACCAGTAAAAAACAATCCAGATGAGGAACTTAATCTTATGCTTCCGCAGACTCCTGTTCGGTATGAGTTTTTCTTTTAAGCTGTGTTGTTTAATATCCTAACTAGAAATACTCATCTTCAGAGTAGTTGTTTTAATTTTAAAGCAACTGTTGGTTTGTGGGTTTTGTTTGATGGTTGGTGGTTTGGTTTGGGTTTTTTTTTCCTCATAAACCAGACCATAGTTCTGCTCACTAATGAGCAATGAGCATGTACTGAGGGGTGCTGAGTACCCTTGGTTCCAGGTGATGTTGTTGGAAAACAAAGAAAGCTTTTTACTGACTTGTCTAAGTGCAAGATGTCTGTAGAATAGATTACTGTATTTGTTCTTGTGAGAATGCGACTTTATACTTCCATGGTAGTACTTTTGTCTGCTGTATTTCCAGCTACCTTCCCATCTCTACTCTAGCTCTGTATCCTTTCCTGATACCAAATTGTATATGCCACATACTACTTCTCCCATCATATTTTTCTTCTTAGTATTATTTTTTTCTGTATGGGAAGATTAACATTTCAGAGTGCCAACATTTTTTTTCCTGTATGTGGAAGATGAACATTTCAGAGTGCCAACATATTTTTGTCTTATCATGAAAATGGACAGATATGGTGGAAATGTGGTATTAATTGGTGATTGTTTGATCTACAATCAAATGCAGAAAAACTGCAAGCTTGAATTCAGTTAACCAAAGGAAAGGAGATTTGCATGTACCGTTTTTCCCTTGTGCCACATAGGTTTTTTTTTGACAAAATCAGTATGTTTGTGCCTGGTGATGGTTAGAAATTCCTGGAAACTCAAGCACCAACCAGCTGTGTCACTGCAATTCCATGTGCTATGTGGACAAACAAGGGTTTGCATAGGCAGTCATTCTTAAGGTATCAGGTTTTATAAAATCAGACAGTGAAGTTCCCGTTCCATGCTTGCTGTATAAAAGCCTTTCGTTTTAGCATGCTGTAGAGATGAGAGAAGTTAAAATATTTTACCCTTAATTATTACTTCATTTTTCTCAAATGAGTAAAATTATTTTTGTTTTTATAAAAAATACTTCTACTGTATGTATATGCTTGTGGAAGAATGAGTTAGACTCTGGGCTTGTGCATCCACTATAAAATCTACTAAAAGCCACCTGCAGAGACTAATTGTTTTCTAGCCAACAGAGCAGCAAGGTTCTGAACAGCTCCTTCATAAAAATAATAAAAGGAGACATGCAGCTGAGATAGGTATTGAGCAGTATATGAAAGAACTTTTAATTGCCTGTGACTGCAAAAGGCTTTAGTTGATTGCCTTAGTGGTCCCTTTTAGTCTTATGCTTCAACTCTTTAACTGCTTGCGATGCTTTTTTTTTTTGTTTTCAACCATAAAGGATCAGTTTGCCTTTCAGTTCCCAGACTGAATGTGTGATGTCAGGAACTAGACCATCCATAACATGCAGTGTATTTGACAAGAAGGTCATTGACAAC
This sequence comes from Aramus guarauna, assembly GCA_013400195.1. Lineage (NCBI taxonomy): Eukaryota > Metazoa > Chordata > Aves > Gruiformes > Aramidae > Aramus > Aramus guarauna. The sequence goes on from VXBL01010054.1 coordinate 265,927, forward strand.
AAATCTCATTTTTGACAACTATAGATAGCTCTTGACACTTTTCAATTATACTAGAATTCAAGCCCTTTAACACTATGAAAGGTGCTTCATTAAAGTTCTTGATGTGAAAGTCTTACTAAGAAAGTCCAGGGGTACCAAGTTTCTGCCTCGCTAAAAATTTGAAATGTGCTAAACTAATTTTGATCTTGAGAAGAGGTCTAGTGAGATATTTAGATTGTCTCTATCCAAAGTTGGGCTTTTGTCTGAGTTTCCCAAAACTGGTGCCATTTAAGGCAGTTCAAGGCTTATTCACCAGCAGTGGTTTGGGCTGTAGGAACTGTTTTTCAGTTTTTCCCACAGAACTGTCACTAGATGGCAGTAAACCTTTGTTCACGAGCATAGTGTGGAAAATGTATCATCATTGACTCTCCCTGTATTAAGTAGAACCCCTTACAGGTTATGTTGAAAGCACCATACTTACTACTTTGAATCTTCTTAGAATGTCTTCTTTCTGGACCTTGACACTTAGCATCTGCTCTAAAGCCCCCTGAAATTGGTGAGAATCTAATAATTTTTATCAGTGGATTTGTGTCTGGTCATTTATATATAAAGCAGTAGATAAAAAGGGTGTAAGTACTAGTTCAGAGCATAGTGAGAATGGATTGTATGTTTTAATTTTATTTTTTTTCCACTGTCCTTATGCGTTTTCTTATCACTAGAATAGTTTTGGTAGAAGTGATTTTACCAAAAGCTTGTAAAAAGCAGATGAAAGAAAAATGCATCTTTGCATTACTACAGTTGTAATGATTGAACATATTTTTCTTTTTTCTCCACTTATTTTCTGGGTGATGTGAGCCAAATTGAGGTTAAATAGTACAGAAACTTAAAACAAACAAAAAATCCAAAACACCAAACCCCAAAAACCACAATGAAAAATTCAGAAAATAACAGTATCACTGAAAGAATGGAACTGTTTCTTAGAAGTTAGGAGAGAAATTAATATACTGACCTTTCTAAAAAAAAATACAAACTTAATGCTATTGCTTAATACACAAATTGAAATATGTTTTTAAAAAAAGCCAAGCTACATTAGTACTTACGGATATACTGGAGATTTTACTAGTTCTGTATGTATGTGCAAATAATAAAGGCAGAGAATATATGATATCCCCAAAGGTTGGAAACGTGGGCTGTTTAGATGTTAGCTCATGCACATATCTTCTTGTCATGTTATTCTTATTTTCCCACCTATAGATATTTCAGTCACCTCCCGGATAATACATGCTATTTCAGAAGGGGCCATGTTCTGTTATCGTAAAATAATGATCTTTCTGAAAGTCATGAAAAATGTTTTTCATCAGGATTTCAATTCTAGAAGAGAAACTGAAAAACGCTTTCTTCAAGAGATACTCACCCTAACAAGATATTTAACTTTGTCCTGTGGAATAAACAACAGGATCCTATGCACTTGTCTTCAAAGTATTCTTAATTTTTTAAATTATTGCAGCTTTTCTAAAGTACTGCTGAGAATTGTGTTAGCTTTAGTAGCTTTCTACATTAAGACATTGGATATGAATCAATGGATAATACTTGTGGTTTTGAATCTGTTTTTAGCAAGAAAATTCCAGGCATTAGAGATACAAGTAGTTTTGATGTCAGTGGGTTTTGGTTTGTTTTCTCCCCCTGCTCTGTACCTGTAAAGTAATGCTAATAAGATTGTGTATGGAGACATACTTCAATATATCCAAGTTAATAAAATGTTACTCATATTTTTATCTACTTTTCACCTAGACAAGAAAGAATGCTTGTTCTACTTTTTAAGAAGATATTGTTTGTATTTCTTACAAACACCGAGAAGTTTCTTTAAGGTCCACATCCTTTTCCCCCACTCATACTATTTGAAAAGTTAAGAAGATTTTATGTTTAAGATCCTTCTAACCTAGCTATGGATACAGCAGGTAGAATAAGGATTACAGCAAATTGTAGCCTTTCTATTGGAAATAGAAGGAATTGGAGTTAAAGTAAGAATTTAACTTTTAATGTGACTTTTGGGTTCATATCCAGGGAAGGAGAAGACTTTGTATTCTCATGCCTTTGCCAATAGGAATGTTGACAGCTCTGCCTCTGGAAAAATGTGCGTTTTTCAAAGCATCAATTTTAAAAAGGCTGTATTTTTTAATGACTGCCATATTTTAATACATCTTACTTGTTACACTTGTGAACAGGTGATTTGAAACATAAAAGCTGTCTTCACTCACCAATTTTTTGTCTTTTTTTTTGTAGAAAAGCCAAAGAGGTTTTTTGTTAGGGAATTGCTTGATTTAACTTAATATTTTCACATACAAGGATTGCACTACCACCATTTTACTGTTTTTAAAAGTGCTTGTTAGTGTTTATTACTTAATTTATGGTTTTCTGGTTGTTTACTTATGGATTGTACTTACTCTAATAATTAGATGATTTGATGAATTATTAGAATTCACAATGGTTGACCCAGTACAACGGTTTTTCCCAGCAGGTTGTTTGGTAACTGAGTTGAGAACTAAAATCATAATTTTTTTGTTTTGTTTGTAGAATTGCTGTTCAGCTTCTAGAAACTGTCAAGTCAACATTAATGTTTATTATGCATTTTATTGTATTTTTTCCAGAGCTGCAATGAATAACATTCAGCAATTGATTATGATTTTAAACTCAGCAACTGATAAACCATCAGATACTCTCATCATATATTTCAATGTAAGTGACTAGAAGGAAGATTTGTGAAAGATTGTTGGAATTATCACTCAGGGAAAATGTATATGTGTAGAACTGACGCACATGTTTTGGGAACTCCTTTACTAACAACCATTTCTGAAGTAGTACATTTTAATTGGGATGGTTTAACTGTAATCATTTTAGAAAGCACTTCTAACTGATGTGTACTGGAACCTTATAAGATCTTAAATCTTCTTGTCACTGCACTAAATATTCAGGTTTATTTATGTGTTTATTAGATGGAAAAAGAAGGGGATATAAAAGGGAGATGGAGAGAAGGAGGATGTACTCAGAGGACACTCTTGTGTCCACATTGAGGAACTTAAGCATATTTCTAACTTTAAAGACATTAACGTTGATGGTTCTACTCACGTAGTTGGATTAGTTGCAGCTATTTGCATGTGAGATGGGAAGTAGTTACTGGAAATTGCTGAAACATATAATGATTCTATCTTTTTTTTAAAATACTCCACTTTTATTTATGCTGATGAGCTCATTGACAGATGTTACAAAGTGAAGCAGGACTAATGTGATTAAATCATTAAAATGTTTTTAAAGTAAAATGTCCTTGCCTTTCCTTTGCCCTGCCCTCCTTCCTGTACTTTATTAGAATTGCACATTGAACCCTAAGGATAGTATCCTGAAAAGAGTGGAAAATCTTGAACATATCTTCAAAAAGAAATTTGCTGAAGCAGTCGGACAGGGATGTGCTGAAATTGGCTCACAGGTAAGCAGCACTTAGCTTGAGCATTACTGATTTGAACTTTGTTGGAACTATCTAACGTGAGAGCTGACTTACCCACTGTCCTCCTTCAGGGCAAAAAGTAACAATATTGTTTTTGACTTGAGGAATGGACATACATTTTTTTTTTTCTGAAAGCTCGGTAAAGATAATGTTCAACAAATTATTCTTAATATAAAAGTAACTGGGTGGAAATATATTGGAAATACTTTAGTGAAGAATGGGAAAATTGCTGGGCAAAATACATTTAATGAAACATATTTGCATTCATTAAGTTCATTTAGCCTAAAACTGCACAAGGTGACTCATTTCCTTATAACATCAGTAGGCGAGCTGTTCTTTCAACAAAGATTTTGGAAAACAAATCTGACCAATTTTGTACTCAACAGTCTTGTGTCTGTCAGCACTGGTTTTTATCTTGTTAGCTGTGAATCGACATAAACACCTGATTAATCAGTCTTCATGTGGTTTGGATAGTCACAAACTTTAGTAAGCTTTGAGGCCTCTCCAGTGCTATTGGCAAATGGAGCTGGGGATAATGATTTCTTTAGAGTGGCTCTTCCAAAAAAATGGGAATGTTATGAATTGTTAAAACATGAGAGTCTGCCTGTTGTAGTCTGTTAAAACTTCTTGTAATATTCTTGAATTTCTTCTTTTTTCATAGCGATATAAGCTTGGAGTACGTCTGTATTACAGAGTAATGGAGTCTATGCTAAAGTCGGTAAGTTTAGTACTGGTAGCTTAGTTGCTGGCATTGCATTTATGAATACTGAGCATATACGTACATTTGGTTCGATTTATGTATTTCAGGAGGAAGAGCGCCTCTCAGTCCAGAATTTTAGGTATGTGTCCCTAACTTGTTATTGAAGTCTGCTATTTCAGTGTTAGGATAAGTATTAATAACTTTTCTTTCTCCGTAGCAAACTTCTGAATGATAGTGTCTTCCACACATCTCTTCTGGCTTGTGCTATTGAGGTTGTCATGGCTACGTATGGCAGTAAGTTGAATCTGAAGTGCTAAATAGCATTATTATATGTTGATAATTATTGCCATTTGTTCTAATACATAAAGTACAGTAAATAGCAAAACAAAACCCCAAAAATGATCACAGAAATTTCTGAACTAGCAATGATTCAGTAAATGCAAAAAAGGAAAAAATGTCAGAACTGAGAGGATGTAGTACTCTTGATAATATTAGTCCATCTTCCCTGCAGGAAGCGCTTCACAAAGTGATGGTACCAGTGCTGAAACAGACTTGTCTTTCCCATGGATTCTCAATGTATTTGACTTAAAAGCTTTTGACTTCTACAAGGTGATTGAAAGCTTTATTAAAGCAGAGCCAAGCCTAACAAGGGAAATGATAAAGCATCTGGAACGCTGTGAACATCGAATTATGGAGTCTCTTGCTTGGCAATCTGTAAGTAATGTTTTAAAGTAATATTTGTCCATGTATAACGTGCATATCTAGAAAAAGGAAATCACACTCAGCTCTAAAATAAGTTGTAGTCTTGCTGAGATTTACTCTAGCAAAATAAATTACAAGTGCAAAACAAGATTAGTTTTGACATGTCTTCAGGTTTTGAAAAAAGGGTATATTGGGGAAGAAGTCGACATAGCTGTGCTGATTTATGTGATTGTAAGCCAACATCATCTTAACTAGTCTGGCATGAATCTTAAGGGTAATAACCTTAAATGGTGCCAAAGACAAGGCAATAAATTCTATGCTTTTATTTGTAAGTTAATTTTTATCCAGTTCCTATTCCCACTTGGCAGTAGGGCTTTAGTTCTGTGCATCTCATGTGCTTGTTAATAGTACTTAAAATACCGATTCGCATTGTCCTTTGCGCTTCAGTCACTTTGGTATTTTTGACTGCCATTAAAATAAAATGCTGGGAGGTTACATTGGGTTTTTTTAGGCTGGATCTCAGTAAATCAAACATTGTTTTTTTATATTGTGTGTTACTTAAACCAAAAATACGCTATTCATGCCACCAAACAGGACACTATAAAGACTGCTGATTTTGACCAGAGATATAAAGCGACTGTTTAAGAACCCATCCCACATCTTACAGTTTTGGGAAGTTTAAATAACACAGTATGCCATAGATGATGGGATAGTTTAATTGTGAAGCAAGTATTCTTGTCAGGGTAACCTGCATTTGGTTTGTGTATGACTTAAGAGTGAGAAGTGAACACTTTTCTATTACTGGTGATACTTCACTAGGCTGTGGTGTTGTACTCTTGGATTTGAGGGACATCGTTGTGCCTGAGCAGCAAGAGCCCCCTCTGTTCAGGTTTCTAGCTCAGGAGAAGCATGCTGGTCTCAGGGGTGTATGGAAGGGATTACCATGCTTCAAACTGAGTCTGGTGAACCTCCTAGTGCCAACCAGCCTTCACCACTTGATTTCAAGTCAATGGGCACGTGTCAGGCAGGTCCCTGAATATGCCGTCTTATGAAGGTGAGCTTTCCATCGGGGGAGCCAAGACTTGTGTATTCAGCTCCACGCTCATTACCACAACACTGTATGTGCCCCAGGATTTTTGGTGCAATGCTCGAGCTGCTGTACCAGAGTGTAATTTTTTTTTTCCCCTCTGTAATGCTTTTGCATATTTGTTTGGTGTCTTGGGAAATGCACGTGGCCTCTCCCTTGCTGTATGAATTTCTTTGTGGGTTTGCTGTTCTTTGAGTAACACTGCCTGAAAGCACTTGAGGCTGAGAGCCTTTTACCAGAGTGTACAGAAACAGGAGAAATGAGGCAGTATTTCAAGAGGCAGGCAGTACTTTAAGAACCTTGCAGACATATAAAAAGTGCTCCTTTGAGAATTGTAACATGCAGAGGTACAGGTAGCCAAGTTTGACTCTCTACAAGCAAGAAGTGGCTCCTGCTGCCTTCTGCAAACCAGTTTGAAGTCAGCTGACTGATCAGCAATAGGCCATATCTACCAATTTCTACCCAGGAATTCAAGCGTGGCATGCAGGTAATCTGACTTGGGACTTTCAGACTGGAGAATCCAAAGCATTGTGCTTTCACAAAATTACAGGTGTAGTTGCAGGCATTTGTGAAACAAATTGCAATGTCAACAGGCAGCACAGGATTATTTCAAGTTTTCTGAGTGCTCTGTTTGAATGTATTTTAATGTACTGGATCTATCCTCTTGAGCTTCCAGAGATGTATGTTTGGTACTGTTTTGGGGTAGCTTATTTAGCTGATTTGAGTGTTAACACAATAGAGCAGCTCAGTGGGAAGAGGCCTACAACGATCACTGAGTGCCAGTAGGATAGGTGGAGTGGAGCACAGTGGAGGGGATAAAAAGAAATATGCGTTGCACATATCCAAAGGCCCTTCTGCTTCATCGACCTGCATGTTGTGTCTCACCTGGACAGTGTGCAGTTGGAGGTTTGTCACTAGAGAGCGTGGCCAGGTTCCCTCAGAAGCTGAGGCAGCCGGCTATGGGCAGTTGGAGCCAGTGTGCAGGCACCCTGTGGTTCCCCGCTGGCCTCCATTGCCTCTTCCAGCTGGCCGTGAGGGAAGAATCTGCAAGTTGTGAGGAGCAGACTGTGTAGTGGTGGCAAAACATTACCTGTGCTAAAATGTCTTGCGGAGTCTCTGGGTCACTGCAGTGAAGGACCTGAGGCCTGTACGTTGTAAGGCTGCAGGTAGAAATGTAAAGCTGCGAGTCCTCTAGGGCAGAAAATCCACCTAGGCCTCATAACTAAATAGTGACTGGTTTAGTCTGAAAAATACAATGTATTAGCAAGAGCAGAAAATGCTTCTGTGTCTGACTGGCAAGGCTGTTCAGGTCAGGTGTCCCAGAAAGATTCAGCTAGTGAACAAAGCGTGTAATGGTGTATAAGATTTACAAAGTGTCTGCTTAATTAGCAATTCCCTCAAGAAAGAGTAGGTAATTTGAAAAGTATAGTTCATACCGGTAGGTATCTCTTGTCTCCAAACACTCTATGAAGGAGGAGAGAAAAGCCAGATAACTATTGATTAGTTTATAAAGAATATCTCACCATAAGTGATTGCTTTGGGTTAATTTTAAACAAATGACCTGATAATCCAAAAAGAGATGGAACCTCAAGAAGATTCAAGTTTCCCAATGTGGTAAGAGAATGTTGGGTGGTTTTTTGCTATTGGTTTTTTTAATGTTAAAGTGAAGACGAATTAAGAAAAGCATCGAAGGAGTAAATTACCAAGCTAGAATTTTTTTTGCATAAGCTTAGGAATAGAAATGCTTGTAATACATTTATTTACAAATATTTCCATAATCCACCTCTGATTTCCCCAGTTATTTGCCATATATTTTTGCTTAGTTCTTACCTTCCCCCACAGGTAGTACCTTTCACTACAAGGCTTGTCTGCTCTTTGGAAAGTCAAATCTGTATTTATCTAGTCTTTCCTCATTCTCCTGACTGCTTTAGGAAGCAGGACTTCAAGATGAGATTTAAAGCAATTGAATACAGAGTAGCTTGACTTTATTGTAGTTTTACTTGTCACAGAGCTTTTGTGAGGAAAAAAGCCTTGCATAATTTCTCTGAAGAAAAAATCTTAAGTGCATCTGACCTTTATCTGACTTTGCAAGCTCTGTCGAATGAATGTGAAGGATTCTGTTTCTTACTGGTATTTGAAGATTATATATTGCTCCTTTGCTTGTCGTTGTGAATATGGTTATTGCTTTTGCATAGCTAGCTGATTTGTGCTTTAGGAAGCAGATAAACTTTTCTAGGTCATCCTTTCTTTTAACAAAAAAAAAAAGCAAAGACAAAGTAAAGGGTGGAAAAAAGTTGATTTCTTCTCGATAATTCTTAATTTTGAAAAGGGCCAAGTGTCCATACTGACTAAATCATGTGGAAAATGCTTCCTTTTCCTTAAATCTTTATTGAACTCTGAAGGAAGAAGCCCACTCAAATATTATCTACCACTGAGGGTATGATGCTTCCAGGTGTAGATTGTGTGGGGGTCAGTTTAGAATATGGTAATAATGCTGCATAACTTTTATTGGCAAAATAGAAATATACCGTATAATATTCTTTCTTTACTGTAGAACGTTTGTGCTTCCATCTCACTGCAGTATTTTGGGCACTCTTTTAATTTTGTAACTTTAAATAAAGGGAACTGAAATTACTTTAGGCTCAACAATAAAAGTGCCTGTAGCTTTTGATTAATTTTTATCGTATTTATTAAACAGGATTTAAAGCCTGGCATAGTTAAAATCTGTTCCCTCTGAAATGGGGATAGCTTGTTACCTGCCAGCCTGGGAGTTCATGCTCAGCCTTTTTCATGATTCTGTCAAATTCATCTCTCTTGTGGCCAGTCAAAAAAGTAATTGTTTTGAATATCTCAGATTAAGGTAGTGTGAACAAATTCCAGAATATCTGAATTTCCCTTAGAGGAAGCTCTGTCAGCTGCCATGTCACATATTTGACTCAAGTGTCACTGCTTGCTACAGTGCGTTAGGAAGAAGCAGGGAAGAACAGGTTTTCAGTGCAAGTAAATCAAATACAAAGTCTGTCAATTTTCATGATCAATTTCAAGGGCGAAACATTTATAGTATCTGAAATGCATTTGTTCCTGGGAACAGCATGATTTGGATTTTCTAGTTTTTTCTTTTTTTTTCCTGTGTCATTCAAGAAAGCAAACACCTATGGAGTATCCATCTTTGTTACCTGTATCTGCATAGCAATCTGGTTGTATTTCCCTGCCTTTCAGTTTGCTTGTAAGCTGTGAATGGGGAGGAACCAGCAAGGTATTGGATTTCTTTAATACTGCTGCTTAGAGAATGTGCTTCCTGCAAATGCCTTTTCACATGCACAGTAGGTGAAGAGTGGAGTGCACGCCTTCTAAATCATCACATTTGGCGTACTTAAAATAGTTTGGGCCACACTACAAAATGCTTTTCTGCAAGCCAGCCGTTAGTGGGCCGGAGATGATGTGCTCTGTCAAGCTTCAGCTGCCCAGTACTGAAGTAGTGAAAGGATCTTGTTCTTCTGTAGTGAAGTAGCAGATCAACTGCAGCCTTGTCCAGAGAGAAGGTAATTCATGCCAGCCCAGTAAGGCAGGTTAGAGAAAGAAGCATGGCCACACATTCCTGGTTACCTCTACAGAGGGTAAAATGTTCTGTTGTTAACTTGTGAATTCATCCGCACCAATGCTAGGAGTCCAAGGGGTATTCCTCATAGGACTGCAGTTTTAAAAGCTTTTGCTGTTAACAGGGATGAAAGGCAGCTGCATTGCCTTCTACAACCCCACAACAGCCTAGAACAGAACGGGAGGGTGCAGTGTGGCAGGCCAAAGGGAGTTCATTCGCAGTCTGATTTCATCTGCTAGCTTCAACTGTGAGGGACAAACACGTGGACCCAAAGCAGTGCATTGCACTACAGCTGTTGACATTGTAGCCTTCTTTGGCTGTACTGCTCTTTAACACTTGTTGTCCTAACTGGTGTTTGTATTTCTCAGAGAAGGAACACCAATATTGATATGTGTTGTGATTTAGAGTTGTAATGTGGTTTGGAGTTTCAATGACTGATGCAACATAAAGATGGCTCTACAAGGCTACTTCTCTTAATGGTTAAAATACGATTGGAAGTAGGCAAGCGTGCTTTGCTTTATTTATAACTTCTTCCATGTAGTATTGCCTAAACAGTGCTCCATAATGGTTCTCCTTTCAGCTCCTTCTCTGTGGTTTCTATTGTCTATTAAACATCTGCAATGAAGTCTACAGTATTGTTTTATCATGTAATGTTGATTTATTGCAAACACTGACTTTTGTTAAGTATTTGACAACTAACTATGTAGTTAATGTTTATACTCAGATACCTCATCCCACACCAAAGATTTCTGTTAGTTTTAAATTACGCAGCTCGTTGGGGCAGAAATGCCTTCCTGAGGAAAACCATGTATTCCCAAAGAATATATTTTATTGCATTAATATGACAAACTCACTGAGCTGGAATAACAGCAGACCTACTTTGATCGTGTAGTGAGAAGAAATATATTAAATAGATATGTTTAAGATTTGCTTAAAAAGTTTTAGAGAAATCCAGGTCAGGGTAAAGCTGTAAGAAGTTACAGGTAAGCCAAGTACTCCTTAGTACTTTGGTATAATAGAAGCTTAACTATGCAGCTTCCTGGTCTTTGATTGTACAAGGACACGGTTATCCTGGAGCTCACAGTACTTGAGTGCTTAGTGCTTGTTTCCTTGGATGCAGTGTACAATTTCAAATTAGCTTTCTGTGCTCCTTGTAAGGAGGAATTGAGCATCTAGGAATGGGAGTCGGTATATTTTCTTGTGACATGTGTCCCTCTTGGTAGTGTTTTCTATTAGGTTTATGTCTGAAATCCTACACCTCTTCTGGAGGTAGGTGTCTACGTGCAGTTTGAAGTCTTCTCTTTGATTTTCGACATCTTAAGTCATTCCTTTCAAAACTGGAAGAACTAGGAATTGGTCGTACTGTCAGCATCTTACACAATAGATTACTGGATAAATCGTTTACTGTTGTATTAGAAGAATGACTCTAAAACCTTGTTGATAGGCAGCCAAGTCAGGCCAGGCAGCAAGGACTGGGTATTGGGACCGTGTCTGCACTACTGGCCTCAAAGAGACAATAGTTCGGGATTGAGTATTGCCCCACAGCCATCAGTGGTGTTTCGTCAGTAACACGTTCTGTGGCATGTTTTGGCATTCATCAGCACTCCTCTGGACAATGTCTAGGCAAGATTTGGGGCATGGTGCAGCTCAGGGACTATTTTCAGCTGCTGGTATGGGTTAGAAGTGGATGAATTTTAGCTGTGTGGGTGCAAGCTGTGCTTTGCCACTTGTGCTCAAGGCCTTAGGACAGGCCGTGGCTTGTTGTGTTACTGGCTGCAGACGTAGTTGTGGGTTCAACCACGAGTGATTTCAGTGCTGTCAGATGAGTCACGCGTTTCCTTACTGTCTCCAGGAGTTGTATGTGTTTCTGCACGGCAGCCAGTTTCGCTTAAAAAGGTAGTCTATGTCAGACGTACTCCTTTCATGCCTACTAAATTTTGCCTGTCCTTAGGTGTAGGAATACCTAATTTGTGAATGAGGAACAGCCTTAGGCACAAAAAAATCCTTAGCTTACCCAGAAGGACAACATTTGCAAGCATGCTCACTGGCAGGATACGAACCATCTAGAGAACTTCACTGGTGTAAAGATAGGCATCTCAGTAACTGCAGGCATCAGATTGCTCTTCCAGACATCACCCATCTCCTGTCATCTTCTGGATTTTAGGCAACCTAGTATCCTGTTTCAGCATGGAGGTTGCTATGAACAGGGATTTCTAATGTGGAATTTTCTGCAGTTTTTCTTACAGGGGAAAAAGCGTGCTAAGGGTCACCAGCTATGCCATTTCACGTGCTTGCCATGCTTCTTTCAAAAAAAGTTATGTTAGGAGGGTGCAGCTTTAATCTTAAAGAAGGAACTGAGAATTGATTTGAGGTTTTCTGCTTGTACATACTAAATATATTTCTGCTTGCATCATGTGTGTTCCAGAAGTGCATGATGAGAAAGAGGCCATTGCCACCACTGCAGCTTGGCGTGATAGTGCTAAAGGGTCATACTGTTTCTGCTGTGTGTGCTTATCTTTAATTTTTTTAAGGTCATGAATTAGCTCTGACACTTCAGTTGTCACAACTGTGGCTGGAAAGCCTTCTGTGATTTTGCCTTTATCGTACAAGGCACACTGTTAGTCTTTTTGGGTATTTGTGAATATACCATATAGTATCATATAAATATATATGTGTGTGTATATGCTTTTTTCATTTGAACATACATATACATGCACAGACGCACACTTTTTAATAAATGCATAAATAAAATATGCAAGAGGGTTTATCCCATGCCTTTCTAGAACTCCTGAAGTGTTTCCTTTTATAGAAATCATGCTGTGCTTTTTGAGGCGTGAAACTTATCTGCTTTAACAGCTGAAGGCAAATTTGAAAAACCAGGAAGAATACCGAATGATAGTCTTCACTGTCTGCGCCATTGCTTTGGAAATCTTCCCTGCCACTCCTATTTATCGTGAAGGTGACTCAAGCTGTTGTTCATGCTTGGGTGTTACCATCTGAGCAAATCCTCGAGGCTCCTCAAAGAGAAACCAGAACACTTAAAGCCAAGGTCTTGTGTTTCCTCCTTTTGTCTGTGTTTGCAATGTGTTCACTACTTGGTAGGCATTCACTAAGTGTACAAAACACTCGTTAGAGTTGTAAGATATTGGTTACGTTAGCACAGTATTAATGGATTGATCTGTTGCAGGTATATACCAAGTCAGCCCAACCCTTAAAATGCTATTTTGATTCAAGTACAAACTTGACCAAAGGGATTACCTAAGACACAGCAGCTATGCGGAGTTCTCATTCGGTGAAAGTTGGATGCCATTCTTGATTAGAGATTTAAGTTTTTCTCTACTTCGCCTACTGCTTTAACGTATAGAGTTTCTCTTATTAGGGTTATATGAGTCTTACATTGTTAGACTTCTGCAGCTTTGGTATTTAGGTTCCCTCTATAACTGAGACAGGGCTGCACTTGTAGAAAGCAATTCATTCTGTTTATCTTAACCAGGTATTTTACAATGGGATTCACTTCTGAAGATACCTCTGAATGTCTCAATGACAAACTAGAGGTATAATGCTTGTCTATTAAGGTTAGCAGAAGTGAATCATATGCTTAATATTAGTTTTCATAACTGCATTTCCCCTTTCCTTTCAGCATTAAGGGGACATTATCAAGACATATAGTTATTTAATTATGCCTAGTGTTGCTTTAGGTGGCTACTTGTGCTATATATCTCACCTATAGTCACTGTTGTGGTTTCTGTTCATGCGGCGGTCATATACTATTGCCAGTGTGGCTACAGAAGCAGAGGATGCATCATGACCGCTCCAGCTATAAATTTACAACTGTAATAGGGAACTGTGCTCACATATAGCCTGTGCTCATCTTGTGGCTGTGTTGGTGCAGTGTAAATAGATCTTGCCTGTGTCTACACTGGTCCCAAGTACAATGTTAGCAACAGAAATAAGACTTGGTTAACATGATATACTTTTTTTAGTTTTTCTTTTTCCTTAAGGTTGCCCTGATTATTACTAACATTTTAACAAAAGATAGTTAAGCAGTTTTCTGGGAATGCTTGCTTTTCAAATTTATTTTTTTGTAGTGTCCCATGTTTTGGTAGTCATATGACGCCTGTACGATTTTCATTTTAATCCTACTCTGTTTCTAGATAGTTTGAATTTCAGCTTTTCATCATGCAACATTGCAATATCTGCATTGCAAATACTTTGTAGGAATGTTTAAAGGTTGCCCATGAGGAAAAAGTGTATTAGAATTTAAGGAGGTAACTTGCAGTTCTTTAATTTTGTAAAATCTTGATGAATTGGGGCAAATTTGATGTGGCTGTGTCCTTAAATACAAAAGTAAATAATGCTTGGGTTAAATTCTGCAGCCATGTCCCTGCTGCTACTTCCTCGGATGAGATTATGCTCTCTAAATTTCTAGTTTTGTAAACCTTTGTAGTGAAACAAAACTGATGAAATGGATAGAAGGAAGTTTTGTTTTGTTGGGGCTTTTTTTTTTTTGGTCTTATTTTATCTGAGCCACAGTTCTGAATAAATGTCGTAAGCTTTTATTGCTCTTTCTATCCTTATTACTGTGTTATTTAAGCCATTCTATAGTTAACTAATTAGCTTCTGTTAGGAAGCAAAGTAGGTGCCAAACATTCTAAATCAGAGGGGTTTTCCCAGCTATATGCTCAATTTTCAAGTTCTTAAGGGGATAACAGTATCTTGTCAAACTCAAACTGCCAAATTACGTGTCATTGGAAGTCTGCCGCATTTTCTTTAAGTTATTGCGTGCATAAATGCATGAGTTTGTATTTTTTTGTTGTAGGCTAAATAAGTGCTTTTGTGCCTGCTTTTCTACTGTATAAATGTCTGGTATTTCAGTTATGTTTGTATCACTGAATGTATGTCTTACAGTAACTTTCCAGTAATAAGTCCTTGTCAGGGATGAGGATCTCCATTGAGCAGGCATAGTGTTCACCATCCTCCAGAAAGGTAATCCCTCTAGGTTTTGTTCAAGCTCTTCATTTGCTTTGGGTTCGCTTGTCAGAACGGGATAGGTGGAGGCTGGCAAGCGCCTGTGGTACAGCTGAGTGCTGTGCCACTACTGTCTGGACCTGTGCGCATGGTGTGCTCCTGAACCCCTGAACCGAGACTTGAGTTTACCCTCTTAGACTGTACCTAGACTAAACTTGGCTTGGGTAAGAACAGAGCCTGTGCTTGGCATGCTCTGTCTGTGCCTAATGCACCTTCCAGCAGCTCAGATGAGCTCACAGATCTTATCTGGACAGAAATAGCTGCTGGTTTTTTGGGTTGGGTTTTTTTTTTTTCTTTTTTGCACTTACACCCACAGAAGCATGTGAAACACAATGTGAGCATGCAGGATTTGTAGTAAAGTTTTTCACACATAAAGTGTTAAATAAGTAAACAAGTAGACCAAGAGTTTTTAGATTTTTTTTCATTAATGAAAGATATTTTTGTTAGGGCTGAAAAGGCAGATATTTTGATACTTGCTTCACCATCTGTATTCTCATTTTTTTGCCATGTTTTGCTATATATCTAAAAAATTTCTCCATTAAGAAATATCTGCAATGCTGTGGGTACTTTTTTCATTACTTCATAAATGCATCAAAATTTTATTACAGATGCTTCCAACTTTAGTCAAGTGCAGTTCCTGATGCTGTGATGAATGGTAATTTTTTTTTTTGTAATCCAGTATCATTCCTTAGTGACTTCACACTGAAATGTCTTTATTACATTAATAGTTGCTTTTAGAAAGTGCTTACCAGGACAAATTCCCAAAAATTAATAGATCTGTTTCATAATTTTACAGAAGGGTGAAGACTTGCAACTAATGTGCACAACTGGCTTCCTTTCATAAAGCAGGAATTTTTGCAGAATTCATCTGAAAAGCATGTTTTCCTATGAGATAGTTTTAATATTATTGCCATGATAATGGCATTATTTTTTCCTATTACTAGCATTGTTATTTAAGATTTTTTTTTTTCCTTTAAGGCAGCAACTCACTGTTTAAAAAAGGTGGAGTTTAGGGTAAATCTTAAAGCTATGTGTGTGGAAAAGTGTTCTTTTATCTCTTCATAAAAAGATAAGAATTTACTGTTAGAGCCTTCCTTTGTCATTGCTTGTGGTTTCATTCTCATATTTAAATTGTAGAAAACTGATTCCTTCTTAGTGCAGGGCAGCTTTTATTTTGTTATAACCAGATGATGTGTGCAGGGTTCTTTTCATTTGTTTTAGTTTTGGGATAAGTTGAGTTTTCTTTTCTGGGCTTACTTTATAAGCAGTTGTGTAACAGGAACTGAATGGGGGGGGGAGGTGATAAATGTGAAGGACTACAGATTGCTTCAGTGTCAAAGCAGAATTAAAGGATGAGAACAAACTTCTCTAACTTCTTGCAGAAGTATTCGACTGTGCACATGTGGCTTTCTGAATTTGCATTCATCTTAAATGAGCTCTACTGAGTACATTCTGAAAATGTGATAATTCAGGAGTTGTTAGTTGTACAATTTTTTCAGCACTCTGATAATTGGCTAACACATGCAGCCCCGGCACTTACAACTTCTGGATTTAGAATCATTCTGATTTATGTTTCGCCTTAGCTGTTGAATTGCATCCTCTTTCATTTTGTCAGTAACGCTCAAATGCCAGTAACCCTGAGGTATAACAGTCTAGCAAAAAAGGGAACTATTCAGGATTTACGGGTCTGCCCAGGTGCAAGAACATTATAATACTACATTTACTGCTGGAAAAGTATGAACAAATTGCTTTTCATTGATAAAACTCCTAGAAAATAACTCTGAAGAATAAATAATGTCAGAGGATACTATGCTCAAGTAGGATTTTCAAAATTATCAAAGTGAACCTCGCTGGGTTCAGTATAGCTTTAGCTGAGTTATTTATGTAATTCTGAAAAATCTCATCTTTGGCGATGATGCTGGTTGAAATTACAAATCACTTTCTCATTTGCAAGAGATGATGGAAGACTGTATAATTAGGAATGATATGGAAAGGCTGAATGGCAATCAAGTGCTCCTTGCCTCTTACAAAAGAAGTAAGGAGGCAGTAATGAAACTACTGGATTTGAAACAAAAGGAGGTTCTTTTTGTTTTGTTCCCCCTCCACACACACACAATACGAACTTTTTACAGCAGAATACTGTGGAGGTTAAAAAGATGGTAGAATCATAGAATGGTTTGGGTTGGCAGGAACCTCAAAGATCATCTAGTTCCAACCCCCCTGCCATGGGCAGGGACACCCTCCACTAGACCAGGTTGCCCAAAGCCCCATGCAACCTGGCCTTGAACACTTCCAGGGAGGGGTCAGCCACAGCTTCTCTGGGAAACCTGTTCTAGTGAGATTACACAAGTTCAAAGAGAGATAGGACAAGCTCACAGAAGAAAAAATATTTCATTATCCTGAGATACAACTGATGAAGTGGGACAGCACTTAGATGATAGAAATCCTTGTATGCCTGTGCTACTGTTATCTTCTTCCCCAGGCATCCAGCCTTGGCCACTGCTGGAGGCAGGATTGTAGATTAGCTGAATGTTTGGAGTCTGACCCAGTACAGCCATTCATATCTTTTACCTGATCTCGCTGGCTCTTTTTCAATCTTTGCATTTCTATGACTGAGGTTAATTTCTTAAGAAATAAAAGTTTGGAGGTTAGTTCCAGTTAAGGATTTCTTACCTGCCTGAAGTATCATTTATGGGTTATTTTTAAGCACCCTTAGATTAAAAAAATAAAGACATAGTTGAATGGGTGTTGCTATTCTTTAAATGTCAAAAACGTATATACTGAATAAAACAAATTTTGACTTGCGTTCCATTCCTGAGAAAGCCAGAAGTGAAAATTTCAAGCTGAATATAAAAAGTATAAAATGGGAAATCTTTTGCTTTTAAAGAATGGTCTGTTGAGGTAAATCAGAGGTGTTGATAGCAAGTCTGTTTCTTTTTCCTTGTCTTCTGAAACTGCTGGTTAATTATCTAGTTATCAATAGCTGCCTACCTTGTTTAGATAAAAAAAATTCTTGGAATTGACTAAATTTTCACTGCTTTTATTTTTATGGTAAATGTGCAGTATCTGCACTCTGTAGATAAAGAAACTAGACTACAGAGAACAAATTTGTAAGTTTTGATCCTAAAACTGAACTCCAAACCCTTCCTGCATAGGCATATGAGTAAAAATAATGTAGTTTAGGAAGTACTGGATGCAACACATTCAGATGTTCTGGAGCTCTAACAATATAAACCTTTTTTTATTTGAGATGCCTAGGCATGACTTAGGAGTGTAACTCATCAGGATTTAAATTTTGGCATAAGCCCTTATTGGAGAGACAGAAGAGTTGGTATCAAAGGCAGGAGGAACAGAGGAAAGGAGTGCGGCTATTCAGGAATGTACCAGTGAAAACATTGCTCCATCCACAGCTCTCCAGGATAATCTTGTTGCAGAACCAGAAAAGGTGGAGAAAACCTTGTCCAGTCCTGAATAGCTGGTAGCTTGGCTTTATGTCAGCTTGTTGTGGGAGGTACGGGTTCACTCCCCTTCTTCTGAATCAGTCTGATCGGGAATTTCTCAAGTAATGGTTAGATTCTCAAAATTACAGATGTTGCTTTTTTGACTCTGTTCTTTTGTTTTGTTTTTCCCTGTGGAAAGAGTGAAATATGTTTAATAATACAAAATAGAAAGCTTCCTCAAACAGTTTCGAGATTAGCTGTTAACTGGTCGGAAAGCTATTGTACCGTGTTGTGTTATGCTATCGCAAAAAGCAGAAGCTGCTGCTTTGGAGAGTGAGTGCAAGGCAGAAAGAGCCACTCTTCGTGCTTCTCCAAGCTCTTTGAGCTAATACGCCAAGGAAAGTCTGGTTTAAATGGGAGTACCCATACATGTGGCTTTATCTGCTTGTTCTGCTTTTAAGTCCTTGATTTTTTTTTTTTTTATATTTTTTCCTGTAGTTTCGTAATCTCAGAAAGAGCAGCTTGTCTTTATCAGGGTGAGGCTCCGGCATGCTCGCTACTGTAATGCAGAGGTGTTGCTGAACAAATTGTCACTCAACCGAGTAACAGCTTTGCCAAACTCGGGGAGAGTAGTAGCCTAGAAACACAGCCCGGCTGTGACAGTAAGGGCTTTAGACTCAAAGTCTTTGGAGGGAGTCTAATATTAAACAGGGTCTTTACAGGGAGATGCATCGAGATGTTGGAGATGCATATCTGACTTCTGAACTTTAGCTTTGTCAGTAACATATAGAAAATTTACAGAATTTCTACTCATGCTGGGGGGGTTTGTGTGGTTTTTTCTGAAGCTGAATATGAATCAGAAGAGTTTAGGAATCCCAACTAAGATAACTGCCTATTTTCAGATATTATACAGACATTTATATCTGTGCTATCTTTGTCACATACTATTTGAATTTTCCTTTCATAAGTTGCGTGGATAAAGATTTAAAATGCTGTTAAACTTCAGATTCAATCGGCATTAGTTTCTAGCAGTTTCCAAGTAACTCAGTTTTCCAGTGGTAGTAGGCAGCGTACAGTTGATTTGTAACAATTAAGCAAAAACTTTGCAAAGGGATCGGATAACATATCATACACTCTAACAGCTCAATATGCATTTTCTCCAACATTGATTCACACTTCCATATACCCTAAAGTAAAAATGCTTCAGTATTATATCTGTGTTGCAACTGACTGCCCTAAATCTAAAATGCAAACTCATTTTAAATCTGTTCTTTTTCTTCACTCCGTTGTTTTTGGGGAGGAAAAAACAAGACTTAGTACTTATTTTTACCTTTAAAATATTTATTTAATTTTACAGCCATGTTAAATTAATTTTGAGGAAAATGTACACCATGTTCTGATAGCTGGGAAACATACATAGCAGGATGTTTTAAAGCACTCTTGTCTATATATTCCTGTTTGTAACAGTAATATACGTAGATTTGTTCTTTTATGTGGCTTTGACTTTTCAAAGTGTCTCAGTTAATTTTGCCAGCACTTAACCCGAAGTAATTTACTTTTATACTTTATAAAGTTTGCCAGAAAACATTTGAAATTTCAAATGGTCATGTGAAATATATTTCTAGGACACAAAGACTGAGAGGAAGTTTCACTCTAAAAATCACTGTCTTGAATTTTTTTTTTATGGGACACCAAATATTTCCTATAAGAAATATTTGGGTTGGTGCACACGCTCATTTCTAGTTAGCAAAGGTCATGTTTTTCTAAGAAACTACGACTTTGAGTTACGTTATTTGGAGGATGTTATTTTGCTCAAAAGCCACATTGAGTTGAAGAACTTCTCACAAAAGAGTTTAATAAAGTGGCACTGTACCTAAAGCACTAACTTCAGTCATCAGAGGCTATTTTGTTATAATTAGGCATCTGAGACAGAGGTGAGAAGAAAAACCAGTTTGTCTGAGTTGTTTCCAGATGCCCTAAACTAGGAGAAGATTTAATTTCTTTATGGGAACCAGGCTTGTGGAGAGAGCATCTATTTTATCAGATAAACCTGGGAGAAACAAAGTTCTTGTAGCCCATTGATCGAGGCTTCCTATGAACGTAATGGTCCCTAAGAAAGAAGGTGCAAGAGAAAGGTGGAAGATGAGAAGAGGGAACTCCAGAGCAGGCACAGTAGCTGAAATGATGTGATAAATATGGTGGTGTTTTCCTCTGCAACTGGATCCTGCAGTGTTAACCAGGTAGTTTCATCCCTGTCCTCAGTAACTTGGAAACCTATATCATTGTAAAGAAAATGACCAATTGTTTTAACTTCAGAAAAACAAAACCACACCTATGTTTTCATTTAGTTTTGACTTGACAGTCTTTGGACTTTGGTTAACCTAAGCTGAAACCAAACGTTCATTGCTAATATGCAACCTATCAGAACAGACATTGGAAGTAAATTCTTAAAATACTTTTTCTGTATACTATTGTGCTTAACACTTTTACAGTCTTATCATAAACTTTACTGATGTGAAGGAAGTATAACATTTACGTATCAGAATATATTTCCACAGCTGAAGAAATGTGCAGCTTTCTAATTCCAGTTTAGTCCAAGTAGTCTTTTAATACAGTTTATATTGTAGAGTCACTGTCAAATATTTTCATTTTTATGGTCTGAAGGCTGTGTTGAATGAAGTTTTCCGAAACTGGCCTTTCAGAGAATCTGCTGTCCTGTGGTTTAGTGGACCGGTTCTTTTTTATCGAATTTTGAATTGTATCCGATGTAAAGTAATAGACTATAGGGTCAAAACAGCAGTTTGAAACTGCGATGCACAGAGTAACAGGGTACATAGTCCTGACTGCAGTTACCACTGAGCAATTAATCCAGGTCTGTGTTCTCATAAGAGAGTAAAGTATTAAGGTAATGTTATAAGGCACAAAGCAGAAGCAGAATATCACCAAATGGACAAAAATCATTTTGAGCACCTTTTTCTTGCTTAATTTATTCCGACTTAATGTAATCGGTTTATTCAAGGTCCGTAAGACCATAGTGGAGCAGGTCACGTTCAAGATGAGTGGAATAAAAAACCCAACTGTTTCAATGAAGATAACAATCCGGGATAGGTAGGTTTTCCATGTGTGCTCCGAAAAGTTTTCAAAACACGTTCTTTCTGCTGTATTATTACGGAGGTTTGTAGACTGGAAAAAGCTTGCTGGTGTGCTGCCTGCTAACACGGTTATCCATACTGCAGCACAGACAATTTTTGCGTTCCTTTTTGTTCGGAGAGTCTTAGATCGAAAAGGGTGTACTATAGCTAAAAAGCGATCTACGCTTATGCAAGTCAGAAATAAAATGCTGCCATACATATTTGTATAAAAGAGGGTGACAGAAATTTTGCAAAGAATGTCTCCAAATGGCCAGTTTCTCGCTACAAAGTAATAAATCCTGAAGGGTAATGTAAACACAAAAAGCAGATCCGATATTGCTAAGTTAAGCATGTAAGTTGTGGTCTCATTTCGCACTTTTAAAGTACAAGTAAAAATGTAGATAGCAACACAGTTGGCTATGAGGCCAAGAACAAACACCATACTAAAGATACAACCGTATAAAGTATATTTAAAGGAGTCCTCAGTGGAACAATTAGAGCTTACCATTATAATGGTATATTTAAAATTCCTGTGACTTGGAGGTTTCTCTGGTATTTGTATTGGAACTTTTTTAAATTCCAGAAGAACTTGCAGATGTATTTGAACTGTGTGCTTTGGGAAGTTTGCACTGTAAAGCTTCAGAGAAGAACCATAAGCTCTGTAGGAGGGGAGTACATCTCCAGCAGTAATCACTGGGAGGTCACTCTTCTTTTCCAAGTGCTATTTGTAATCACATCACCAGTCCTTGAAAGTCAAAAAGCCATGTCATTTGTGGCAGATGAGGTCATCCCAAAGCTTGCTTAGTTCCATTTTCCCCCTTGATTCAATGAAGCCGTCGTAGAACTTTCTGCCTTATTCTCAGCCGCAGATCATGATGGCAAAGTCTTGTTCATCCAAATTTACAGGGAATGTGTGCTTTTGAAAGTGATTTCCAGGATGCCGCGAAGTGTTGGCACTTGCATTTCTCCCTCAGCCTTCTTCCTGTAAAATGAGCTTTTCGGCTCCTCAGAATGCTTGTTTGCTTGCTCGCGCTGCGGAGCGGGAAGCAAGCTGCTTGCGAGGGCAGAAACGAAATTCCAGAGCGTGTTTGTTCCTGCAGAGCACAGCCCTCTTCTCGCCAGCCCGGCTCCTTCTGGAGAGGAGAGAAAAGAACTCAGGCAATTTGTAGCATGACATCACAGGAAGAAGAGGTCGGACTAGCTGAAGAAAGGTTTCAATTCAGTTTGTTTGCCTTCCTCCTAATCTGATAATGTGTCCTCTGGGGCTGTACCTCGCAGGCGTGCAAATGGTCACCAGCAGAGCGCTGCAGCCTCTTGTTAACTCTTTCCCTGCTCCCTGGAAGGTTCTTTCTCAATGTTGTTGGAGTCCAGAAGTTTCATCATGAAATCTTTTCAGTGTTCGAGTAACTCTCATGCCTTAAAATGTCTGTTTTTCTTTGGAGGTGGTAGTAGTAATTGTGGGATCTTATATTTTATATAAGACTGAACTAATGTTACATTTTTAATAGATATCTTTATGATAGATAACACGTTAATCACTAGAAGTCAGCTGAGTAGTTCTGTTTTGATTCCCTCATATACCAGTACAAACCTCAGGAGGAACAAAGTAACACTGATAGGTAATTAAATAATTTAATCACATAATTACTAAAAGAGAGAGACATAAAGTTCTGAACATGTGAGTTGCTCTTGGCTATTCCCAGGAGTGAGATGTGTTGCAGTGGGAGGAGAAATTTTTAACTTGTGTCATATTAGAAAGCATATCCCAAGCTCAATTTCTAATCAGGAAGATGTTTCTTTTTACAAAAAAATGTTATGTGGGGTTTTTTTTGTGTTTTTTTGTTTTGTTTTGGTTTTTTTTTGTGGTACAAAAAGCATTTTGTTCAATATGTAAGGACAGAATTAATATACCAAAATATATACTGTGCTATGCAATTGTTTCTGATAATTTAATGGGGCCCAAATATCACACATGCACAAAATATTCCCATTAGTCACTGATTAATGAAATGAAAACATGTTGTAACTAAATTGTTAAGTAAATATAAAAGGCAGCTCTTATTGCCGTTAGGGGCACATATGAGATAAATCTCAGTTTAGACAGACTCAACAACAGCTTGGATAAACTCACTTCCGGCATCAAAACCAGTCTGTTTCTGAGAATAACATATCTCTTCATATCTGGCTGGGTGGCATGGTTCTTTTGAACTAGATTTTATTCAGTTGTACTTAAGCAAGGCTCTGGGCAAAAACTTTCTAGTCTGTTGTCAAGGAGAATAAATAATAGCACTTCACAGACTTTTGGCATTGTTTCTTAATGTAAGGTATATCAGACAAAATTCAGAAACATGCAAAAATGGGTCTTGCTTCCTTTATTTCAAGTTTTCTTCATAATTTTCTTCTGTGAAACTCTTCCACCTTGATTTTGAGGTGAAATCAAGCAGTTTCACTTGAATAGGCTATAACTGCAAGAAACCTTTTTGATTATTTTTGAAATTCACACTTAGTGGAAAACATGTTATGCTCTACAGTTTTTAAGTCAGCAAGAAAAGAAAATGTGAGCTTGGCAGAGTCTCTTGTGTGTCTAACTTTACTTGTACCTTAGCATAAAGTTGCCTTAACTGGCTTTCCTCACAAAAGCAGTCGTCACACGTGTTTAAATTTTGTTTTTGTTCCTGGCAGCCTTGCATGGTGAAAGGGGAGTTTTCCTGCAAGAGTCCCTGAGTTTCTGCATCAGACCTTGGGAGCTCTGAGCTGTTTTCCTGCTCTGGCTTTGTTTGCACAGGAAAGCTCTGTGGGGCAAGTTGAGTTACTGGAATGAAAATCCCAGAAGTACAGAAATTAGATGTCATGTGTCAAAACCTCAAGCAATATTTCACGTTTAGAAAGAAATTAATGGAAATTAATAGGTCTCTCCTATTCATCAATACTTAATTTTGTGCACCACTGCGAAGGTGTGAGTGCACAGACAAAGAGTGGGCATGTCTGACCAGAGGCACTGTCCGTTTTACTGTGGTAAATGTGTTTCAGAGCAATTGTGAAGGTGCATCCTCAGCCTTCAGTTCATTCTTTGGCACTACTCAGAGCTGTATTTTAGGGCCTTGGGTACATGCTTTTGCTGTCTTTGGGACTTTCTCTTGACCTTGCACCTTTTTTGTGTAGAACAGTACGTGCACCTTACCAGCTGAAGAACAAAGTGATATTTGTATACTTCCAGCAATAGCATTCAGGTGCAGGATTTCTCCACCTGCAGGCAAAAATTTGAAAGCCCCAAGTTGATAGTTTTTTACTTTATACCGTGTTTCAGTGAGTGGGGAGTCTGACTCAGTGTAGAAGTGTGAATGGCAAAAGTGAATTGCATACCCCTTTTCTTAAATTGACTGTTGTCAAGCAGCGTGACAATTTGTGTGAGCTTCTTCGAGCTGAAGAACCTGTGTTAGTGCACCGTGAGTCATGGGAATCAAGAGCAGCCTCCCTCCTGGCCAGGTTCCAGCATAAGTGGGGAGGAAACTTCATCGTGCTCTTTTCTTTTGTTGGATCATGTTTCAAGATGTTAGGTTGTGTGCTGTCAGATTTGGAAGAGCCTTCAGTAAGCCCCAATGCTTCAAAAATTAAGAAAAGGTTTATCAGTTATTATGGAGGAAGAGTTGGCATGGTAATGACCTTGCTTATGTCCCTTCACCACAGGCAAATTTTCCTTTGGGATGGGGAGGAAGGGTAGGCAGGAGGAAACAGCTGCAGGGAGGGCCCTATATGCTGAGGGCTTTTTTCTCCAAAGGAAATGATGCTGCCACTGCTAGGAGATGCATATGTAAGTCTGTCTTTCTGCATCAGAGATGAGAATGAATTAGGACCTGTCATTTGTTGCTAGCACTAGATTAGCAAGGACTTGCATTTCCATCAGTAGGCTTCCTGTGGCTCTTGAAGAGGCATCAAAGGCAGAGAGAACGTGGGCTCCTCAAAGCTAAGAGCTGATGAGATGATTGAAATTGTGTCTCACTTCAGCAGTGAACAGATCTCGTGCACTCCTTCAGCTGGTTACCACTTAGCTTGACTTCTCTGAGTTTAGATAGCTGAGTTTAGATATCTAGGACTCTTTACACCTTTGAGTGATCTTGGACTTGTGTGGCAAACCTATTCCAACATTGAACAGGGGGTCAGGAGGAAAAGTCCTTGAAACCCTAGCAGTGTGCTAGTAGAGCAGCTGTAGGACACTGCCACCAACAACTGCTGCTTCCTCTTACCCCTGTATATCATAGAGTTGGAGACTTGCTTTCATTTAGGACACGGGCAGGATCCCTTAAATTCAGTTAAATTCAAGTTGAGAGTTAAAGAAATATTTCACTGAAACAAACATTGGAAGGCTTTCCAAGCCTTTGGAGTTCTTTTGCCCGTGTTGTGTGTTCTTCTGGTGATACCTTAGTCGTCTTCGGTGCTGGAATCAAACAGGAGTTGTAGTCAAAGGTGAAAGGAATTTTGGACTTGTGTACCACATTTAGACTGGCACTGATGCTACTATTAAAAGCTCTTACTTTAGAGGAGAAAATCAACTTAAACATTAATAATGTTGTAATAAATTCGTATGGTACTTCCAAAGCCAGAGTATGTACTGTTAAATGAAGGTTGTCAGAGATGCACACAGCACCATACGCAACTCTATCATTCTATAACTAAACCAATGTTACTACTTGTAGAGGCAGGACTGTATCATGGAAAAGGCATTTGTTCTCTTAGTTAAGCATGTTTATGCCAAAGGACTTGTTCTATCTGTTGCAGTGAAGACAAACCCTGGCAGGATAGTATTTTCTTTGCCCTAAGTGTTATTTGTTATTTATCCAATCATTTTCATGGGTTAGTGATGACCTCTGAAGCATTTTAATGTATTTACTAGAGCTTCTCTTTGAGCATGTGTATATACAGGAAGGAATTTATTATAGTAGAGGCATAGGGCTGGAAGCCAGGAAGTCTGGTTCTGGCTGTGCCATAGATTTTCTGTTCCAGCCCTGGCAAAGTTTTCTATGGCTTTGTGCTTTAGTTTCCCTCCGTGAAAGAGCTCCTTTGCTTCCTCACTGGGATGCAAGGCCATCTTAATTGCTAAAGGCTGTTTGAAGTCCTTGGATGGAGAACCCTTTATTAAATATGATATTGGGGTAATTACAGTGAATTTACTACTGAATGTGATAAAAATGTAGGAAGATGAAAATTTTGTATTTTTAGATTAGATTTCTGCCAAGCAAAAGGATCTATTAAAAGACTTCACTTGATTGAACTCCCTAAGTCTATGGGGAAGTAGGTACAGAAAAAGCAGGGCTGGGAACTTCAATTGTCTCAGCAACCTTTCAGGAGCTGCCAGCTCAGCCACTCCTCAGTCACTGTAAGCCTGCTTCTGTGAAGTTCTTACTGCCACCTTAAACTGCAATGATGGTGTCCACCTACAGAGATAGTGTGAAGTAGTTAGCGCACTGAAAATGCCCTTATTTTTCCCCTTAAAAATTTTCCAGCGTAGTAGGAAAGTCTTTAAATGAGCATTATAAGACTTATGATGAACAGGCTATTTTTATCTAGCCAGACTAATCCTGCCTAGCCAGTTAAAGACTCCTTCGTATCAGGAAACTTGTTAGCTTAATGCAAATGAAGCTACACATATGAATTACAAGTAAAAGTAAAAAGAAAACTGTAAATCTTTTCTACTGAAAGTTTGACCTTCTAGAACCAGTTTTCCTGATTAGTTTTTGTTTTACTAGTTCTGTTCTAATACATAGCTGCTAAAAATCTTTAAAATATTAAAAAAACTAAAAAGGGAAGAAAAGCTAAAGTATTTGGGCTGTGAGTCTGTTAGGTTCTCTAAGTTAAAATAATTTCTCTGTGTTTGTAAGTGCTTAAAAAGGGAGAAGGAAGCTCAGAATAAAACAAGAGTTCTTCATTCCTGTGCATTTGAAATGCTTCTCTTTTCTCTTTAGAATTGTTTCTATATCCTTTATAGGGAACACAACTGCTCCTCTCCTGCTTGCAGAAAGAGAAAACAATTTCTCTCTTTTTGTATAAATTCAGGCTGCTAGAGTCCTTTTTCCCCTCTTGGATTCATGGAGAGGAGGGCTTTTTAAACCCAAATACATGTATAGCAAAGGTATTTTGTTGTTGCAGTCTATCTAAATAACTTGCACACAATGGATTGCTTTGGTTCTTTGTTCTTAAAAAAATTGTGCAATGAATATGACAATCATAATTTAAGAAATGCCACTTGTAGTAAAATTCTAGTTCTGAAACACTTCTTCACAATATTTGCTGTATGTCTGCATGTAAGCAGTTTCTTTGAACCACTTCAGTTAGTTCTATCCTTGCTGTTTCCTGTCTTGTCCTTTATGTATCTAGTATTACAAAGAGAAGTGGACTACATGTTTTTACTTGAGAAATAGTATGTAAAAGCTGATATAGGCAGAAAGGAAAACCAACATGTGTTGATTAATAATTTTTAAGCAACTAAGAGGCAAAGCAGTATATTCTGTTGCTTTCCCAGCTGGAACCCTGTCTTTTGAAGTGCAATTTTGGACCTAAAGCAACTGCTGTTGGGCCTATGTGCACTCATAGTATCCCTTAGCATAATATAATCCTTCAGAATACTTCCAAGTCTACTTGAGGCTTTCTACATATTCTAATTTATGCAGGAACTTCTTAAGAGAATGAGAAAATGGGAGATTCTTTAAAAATACTGCTAATTTGACATTATTTTTCTTGCTTTGTTTTGATTTTTGTGTGAAACTTTTTTGGAGCAGGGTTTTGGGAAAAGCTTCCCATGCACAGTGATGGAGAAAAGTGCAGAACTGTATCCTGGAGTTTGTCATACAAGTTCTAAAGATTTTTTTTTTAGAGTATTTCATTTCAGAAAATACTGTATGTATCCTCTGCTTTCATTTTAGAGCTTGTTCTTGGCATTATTTGGTTTGTTTACCACAATAGTTGAGACAGAGATTAAAAATACAGGATTATTTTTTTTTAAAGCACAATACTGCAAGTTTGAAAGTAATTTTTGTGATAGGACTAATAGAAATGTGCAGTGTCTAACGGTAAAAGAAGCTTTATCTCAAAGGTCCGGCTAATGCTAATGAACATGTAAAGCTTTCCTGGAATTATGTAAATGGTGTCATGGAATTATGCAGATTGGTTGTTTGTATTGTAGATACATATGAACACTTACAGTAGTGTTTTAGGCCATTAACAGATGACTGATAAGTAGTTGCATGAAGGTTCTTGAGTTGCATTTTTGGTGTAAGTCATGGAAAGTCCCAGCAGCAGTTTTTGCTTACGTTCTCAAATGTTTTTGTGCAAAGTAAATTTTTCTGAAAATGCAATTATAAAGATATCCAGAGAAGCAAGCAGTAATTGGATAAGAGATTATCAACATGTCCATTTGTTATCTGATACATTTAAAATGGTGGCCCGCAACCTCCCTCTGATATATGCAGCAGTAGCAGGTAAGAAATACCACACTCAATAATCCCTCCCTGCAGCCTCAATTTTAAATTCTTCATTTTCTGTAGTTACAAACAGTGTGCATGTGTGCATGTTAGACACTGCTGCTTTAAGCCTCTGCCCCTTTATTTAGCCTCACTTTAAGGAAGAAATTTATTTTAATGAAGAACAAAATCACCATTTCCATTGCATCTTTGGAGTAGTTTAACGAGCCCACTTGGCAAGGGAGCAATGCGCACTAGCAGCCCAAAAAGCCAACTGTATCCTTTCCTGCATCAAAAGCAGGCTGATCAGCAGGTCAAGGGAGATGATTGTCCCCCTCTACTTCACCTCGTGAGACACCACCTGGGGTACTGCGTACAGCTCTGGGGTCCCCAGTACAAGAAGGACGTAGAGCTGTTGGAGCGAGTCCAGAGGAGGGCCATGAAGATGATCAAAGAGCTGGAGCCCCTCTCCTATGAAGACAGGCTGAGAGTGTTGGAATTCTTCAGCCTGGAGAAGAGAAGGCTCTGGGGAGACCTTATAACAGTCTTCCAGTACCTGAAGGGACCTAAGGAAAGCTGGAGAGGGACTGTTGACAAGGGCATGGAGTAATTAATAGGACAAGGGGTAATGGCTTTAAACTGAGAGAGGGTAGATTTAGATTAGATGTAGGGAAGAAATTCTTTACTATGAGGGTGGTGAGAGTGGTACAGGTTGCCCAGAGAAGCTGTGGATGCCCCCTCCCTGGAAGTGTTCAAGGCCAGGTTGGATGGGGCTTTGGGCAACCTGGTCTGGTGGAGGGTGTCCCTGCCCATGGCAGGGGGGTTGGAACTAAGTGATCTTTGAGGACCCTTCCAACCCAAACCATTCTGTGATTCTATAAAATTCCTGACAGATGATAAAAAAATGTTTCTGCTGCTGTGTAGTACAGTATTTCTCAGAGGCCCTGCAGTATACGTTGTAGACATTGTACAGATGTCTGTTAGGGACAGTGACATGGAGAGCTGGCAGTTTATAACATGTATCCAGATACATCCTAAGGTAATGTTTGGAGTTGTACCTTGTAGATTAATTCAGAAAAACTTCTTTATGTGTATTGCAGTGTATTCCCTGGAGAAGAGGTAGCATGGCATTATGCATTAGAAGTGTGATTATGACATAGAAAAGTGTAGCTGATCTTACAGTAGGCTAATGGGAGGTTAGATAGCACAAAATCTTTTCCAGCTTTAATCTATAGATCAAGTGGCTTAAAAGGGATGGGTTAAAAGCAAAGTTAAAGGATCATAAAGATGAAAAGCTTGAAAAATGAACATTGGCATTGTTCAGAGGGAAAGAAAATGGAAAAAAAGATTGGTAAACAGATGTAGCCACATCATTTTGAATGGATAGGAATAGGGTGAATTTCTAATGAATTTCTAAAATGTCAGGCAGGAAGAGGGGTGCCTTACCTAAAACAAAATACTTGAGTTCCTGAACTCTCATTTGCGGGGTTTTTCTTGACCTTTTAAAAATATGCATTTAGTCAATCACTGTGCAAATATGATTGACATAATGCCAATGTTTGAAATTGCTCTCCACCTTTTATGCAGGAAATAAGTTAATTGGCTTTCCCTAACACTGTGGCAAATTCTGGCTGTACTCAAGATTATACTTTCTAAATCATAGGATTAGAAATTCAAAGTTTAATTGGATTTGTCAGAAATTTGCGAAATGTTCTACGACTAAAATTTCTTATTCAAAATGCTTTGCAAGTGCAAAACATGACTGCTTTATGAAAAAAAAATCAACTGTTATAGTGAGCAAACACTAGGAATGATAGGAAGGAAATGGAAGAAACTTAATGAATTATTTTGAAAACTGTTCCAAACATACAGGATGAAATGGGTTGGGGAACAGAACTTGTAGAAAGACATTTTTAATTTGTTTAGTTCCAAGACAATTATTTTCTATCTTTCAGATCTTTAGTTTAAGTTTTTGCCCAACATGTATTCTGTGGCCCGGATTGAGGTAGGCTGATTCCACGTCAGGATTACTTGTGTTTATCCACATAGTTCTTGAGGACGTATTTAATTTTCATGCCGAATTACTTGCCACCACTGCATCAAGTGCTTGCAGCATCTTGCAGTTTTGGCCAAATGGAGGCCTCTGTACAAGAGGATTTTAACTTTGTCAGAGGCAGTGCAAAGCCTGCAGTCACATTCCTATTCTCTTTTTTATAAAGGATAACATTATGAAGCTGTTGAAAGAATTTACCATAGTCATTCAATAAGATTTATGTGAATTCATACAGTTTATAGAATATCCATGGTATTAATTTGATTTCCTTCAAATGCAAGAAGTTAGGGGAAAAACATTTCATAGGAGTTGTTCAAGCTGGTAAGCTAATTAGTATAGATAAACACTGACATGAAAGTGCTTGTCGGGGGAGAACTGCCGCCAAAAAAGCAGAACTTAGACTTGATTAATGTGAAGAACTATTGCTTTCTAAATGTGTAAGTCAGCAAATAACGTCTTTAAATTCTGCTTGGTAAGATCACTTAAATTACTATTTAGCATATCATTAGTACTGGTAAACAGCTATTACAAGTACTTCAGCTGATTTCACACACATACACACACTCGCGCACACACACACACAACTGCTCTTTCCTTCCAGTTCACATCCTGGAGTTTTCTGAACTTTATGACAATATTCACCACATTTAGCGGTTGTGTTTTCAGTGTGACAATCAGCTAATACCTAGAAGGTAAGAAAGGAAATGTCAGAACTCTGGAGGAGGGACAAAGGACATGCTTCTCACATGATATTTTAAATTTTTCTGCTGAAATCTCAGAAGGAATGGAATGAGGCTCTCAAATGCAAAAGATGTAGTGTATGTTAGAAAAGAGCAAGCCATTTTTCCATCTGCTAAGCTCCTACAGGGGTCCAAAGGTTGGTGGAAAGACCATTTGTCACAAATGTACCATTTTCACTTGAATCTGCATTAATAATCTTCCTGGAAGAGGCAAGACGTTTGTCTGGGAGACATTGGTTTGACCCTGGCAGGAGAGGGGAGGCTGGAACCCACATCTCACGCTCTGAGCAAGTGCTTTCATTATGAGGGATTTCTTATCCTTTGCTGTAAGAGAGCGAGTCCTCTGAAACAAGGTGTTTAGCCTTAGCAAAAGGCAGTAAATTGAGAAGAGAAGCTTTCCTCTGTAGTTCCCAGTGAGCTGTCTGCGCAATAGGGTTTGGATCCTCCAGGTATTTCCAGTGATGATGTTAGCATAAGATCCAGGTAGCAGCATGCAGCATACCCTGTCCTGCACCTCCCTTACTCAGGTTTCTGGGTTTTGTCAAATTTTTTCAGCTCCCATCTATGGTGGTTTAATGATTCAGTAGTATAGACAGAAAAAGTTGACTTTTGGCTCTGCCAGTCCTTCACATCTGAGGTAGAAGCAGTACTACTGAAAGTCATTAGCTCTAAATTTCAGTAGTTATCAGTTTTCTTTCTTTGAAAGAAAAAAAGAAAATGTTGGTTGAAATGGGGGCAGGGCATAAGAGTGAGCGGATTAGGTACCCATTATTAGAAAAGACTACAAAAGTCCTACCTCTGCTTACAAATATTACCTTAACTCCCTCTGTACTTCTTGAATTCTTTGGGTTTTGATATGTTTTTTATGGTTGACCTAAACAGTTTAAATGCGGGCTGTTGGTTGAAGTAATTCTACCACCGTCCCTCTGCTTATTCTCTTGTGCTGTGTGTATGTATGCACTCAGCTGAATGAGGGGAACTATTTGGTTTAAAAATAATCCTAACAAATATATAATTTCCACAGTCATAGCAGTGCTAACACTAAAGTAAGGGACAGAGCAGAAAATGCAGATGTGTAACTTAGGCATTTAAATTGATTTAAGCCAATTGTGAAACTGTGCTGTAAGTGTTGTGGCAGTGTTCAACTTTGAGGCTTTCAAATCTTTATTGTTTTGACTCTTGGCCAGATGTTAACTTAGTGTTGGTAAAACCACGTGACATTTAAAAGCCTCTGCAAAGCTGAAGAGTGAGATCTGTGCTTCTGGTCTACCATCCTATAATTTATTTTCATGTAAATGGTTTGCAATAGTGATATTTATAACATGCTAAAAAAGTACTATGTAACCCTGATAATTTTTCCACAAAGCAGGATAAAAATGAGCAGTAGTACAGACATACTGTGTGTAGTCATGCTTCCCTTTGAGATGAATAGGGGTGATGCAGGATTACAGCTTTGTAAGGCAAATAGCTGATCTGGACTCCATTGAAGATGCTCTGAGTTCTTTTACTGACTTCAAGGTGATGGATGCTTTGGGCCAACTGTCTTCAGTATTGGTATTGGTTTGCATTTTCCTTGTCATGTTACAGTCTAAAGTTTCATGTCAACCAATCTAGAGAGTTAGAAATTTGCAGACAAACATGCCACAGGTACCTCACATTGCCTGCAATTAAAACAGAAAGAATAGAGCGTTGGGTAGTAGAGAAATAAATTCAGGTTCTTTGTCATTCATGAGTCTAACTTCAGAAATGCCTTAATCTGCAGCCTTTTATTTCAGTGGAAGTGCATGGTAAAATGTCTTGGTTTTGCTGTGGCTTAATTGTTGATGCGTGTGCTTCAGAATACCTATAGAAAATACCCAGTGAATGACAAATGAGGATTTAAGTTCAAAAAAATAGAGCAGTCTGCTTAGCAGAACTCCTACTGATGGATTGATGCATCTTAGTTGAGGGTGCCTTGTACGAGCTTTTCTTAAACAGGGACGTTTATGTGTAAGGCTTCTGTCTGCTGTTTTGCTGTGCTTGTGGGCACACATTGGACAGTAATACTTATCATATTTGCTTTGGTTTCTATGCAGGTTTTATATCGGTATATTTGTAGTGAAGTCAGTGGAGCTGCCGCTAACAGATACCACACTAACCAAAAGCAGAAGTGGGCATTTACAGTGAAAGCAAAGAGAGCAGAGTAATACTACATCCAAAACAAAGTAACTCCTTTAAATTTGACAGCTATTTCCATGCATTCTTTGTCTAGCTTCCTCTGAGATAGCAAAGAAAAAAAAAAAGTATATCTGCACAGAAGAACTTAAATGTATGTACTGAAGTGAATTAGTGTGAAAATAGTATGTTTCCTTCCCAGAAGGAATGTGTTGAAATGTCAAGGTCAAGTTGTTTTTTTATGTCTTCTTTCGATTCTCTAAATTTTCTGAAGCAGGCATTTTTTCCTTATTAAATACAACAGAAATCTGTAGTAGCTATGACTTTAATTTCATGGAAATTTTACTTCTTTTTTAAGAGTCCTTTCAGAGCTCACCTTTACAATAGAGTTCATAATTTTTAAAATTTTTTTATTTTTTAAAGTGAACCCTTTGTTTCTATCCCTCAGCCTTTCTTAAAAATGATTTTCAGTTTCTGGTGGGAGGGAGAAAGGTGTTGGGAGTTCTGTAGAACTGGGATTGGAAACAGTTTATTTAATCCATCTGACCGTGCTGTGCATCTGCACTGTTCTTCCTCTGCAGCCCTGGCAATCAAAATGCACTTTTAGTTGCTTTTGCTATAGCTGTGCTCAAGGCTGTAGGTGTAGCTGAAGTCTTCACGCCTGCGAGAGGTAGCTCGTACTCCACCTCTATACAGTCCGAGCGTGCTAAGCTTCAATATTGCACCCTGTGCTGATGTCAGGAAATTATGAAAGTAGAAAGTATGTGAAAGGTAGTTTTAGGAGAAACGGCTGACCTGGAGTTGGGGTTTGTTTTTTCTAGTGCAACTAATAGGAGAAGCTGTAACGTTCGACAGACTTCAAATGGCATTGTTCTCTGTGTAATGTGTGACCTTTACATTCTCTGGAGAGCTAAAGGGAAACATTTTGGGGGGCTTCCATAAGGCGAGCAGTTTAAAATTCCTTGGAGGGAGAGGAAAGCTTCTAAAGTCATCCCAACCTTCCCACATTTGCTCAAGCTATAGAAAGTAAACAGTATGAAGTTCGACATGGTTGCATGCAACTTCAGTAAAAGTGTTCAAATATTTCGGTTAAATCAGGCACAATGCTAGTTCATGACATGATCAAGTTTTAAAATTAGTATGATGCCTTTTAAAACACTGATCAGTGAGCTTCTATTTTGAAATTGCTAAAAGAGATACCACAACTTGATTGTAGGACTTGCAGAAAGACTTTGAAATGCTTTTTGTTGGAAAGCATATTGGTAAAATGTAAGGATTCTGTGGGAATATGTTTCAGTGAAATTTCTTTTCAAAGGCCAACTGAGTTTAAAAAATAAAATCTTTAGAAGCTAATTTCATTTTCCATAGATTTCAGGAAGTAAAACTAGGAGCAAAAGACTTACATTTTCTCAAAATAAGATGTAAAACAGTGGTTTCATCAGAAACACTGAGACTATGGTTTTGCTCTGTTTACAAATGACCGAGATTTTCTCACAATAAACATTTAGAGAGCTTGAATAGAAGAGCACTTTGTTATTTAAGGATTTTACATTTTTCTTCTGGAATCAGCAGGATATTTGTAATTTAATGAGATCAAGGGAAACATGGGGTTTGATAATTTGGTAATTTAGTGTACCTTGTCAGCTACGTAGTTTTACTGCTTTGTTGATAGGTGCTCTTCATGTGTTGCGTAATGTAACTGATTTATTACTTCAGGGAAAGTCACGTACATTCTTTTCTGTACATGTTGCAGTTTTTAATTATATGCCAATAGCAATACAACCGAAAGGTAAGTGGTCAAGGAGCAAGTGCTGCACAGAGGAAGGAGACAGCAGAGGCCATGCAAATTTCTTGATTTTCATAAACACATCTACTCCCTACACTCAGGAGTATCTGAGCACCAAAAAAAAAAAAGGTATCAAAAGTGTTCTTTACATTTTGACATTCTTTTTGGATATGTTACTTTTTAAATTTTGGTGCTTTGAAAGGAGGATTGGCTTCCTCATCTTTATGAAGACCCAAGACCCACATGCCCATGTCTCAGCTGGGCAAGCCTGCTTTTACGTCCATAGCTGGGTGCATGCTTCTCTGCCAGCACAGCTTTTGTAAAGCCCTTCTGAGACAGCTGGTTGCTCTCGTGGGTCTTGCAGGGAGCCTCCAAACTCAGTTCTGGCTTCAGGTTCCCGGATGGGTGGGCAAAGGTGCTGCAGACGGGAAGATTAGATGCTGAGTATGGATCCTTCACTACGTAGATATTGTAGCACAAGACCTTCCCATAGGGAGGGATGTTTTTACAGTGGTGCTATTCAAATATGAAGTGGGAGATCTGGTATTTCAGTAAAAAAACCCAATGATCTTTGTCTTTTTATAACTGTTGATTTTAAAGCTGGAAGATGATTAACATTGCTTTCCTAGATCACTGTGAAGTCATCCAAATAGAAGTGCGCTGAGTTTTAAATACCAATTTGTGTCCTTTCCGTGGGCATGAGCAGGATCTAACTTGCTTTTGTACTTCAGCACTCAGGTATTTTTGTCCACAAACATGTTTTTTTCTAAATTCACTTACCTTTATGCTCTAGTCTGGTAGTTTATGTGATTCAGACAGCTAGGAAAAAAACCAGCTCTTTCCATTTTTTAACAAGATTGAAGGAAGCTAAAAATGAGAAGGTTGAGTTGGCCACAAAAAACTTTATGGTACTGTCACTTGGCTATACTGCAACTCTCTATATGTCTTTTATTTGTTAGTCAAATAGTTTGGAATGACACTGTGCCATTATTTCCATCCTGTTCCATCCATTTCTACTATCCCCCAAACTGGTGAGGTGAATTAAAGTAGCTCATTTTACATGAAGTAGTGACCAGCAATTATCTTCTATGATATCCAGTAACCAGACAGTGTGTGTTAGGCCATTGTATTTACATAGAAAAGCATTTAGGCTTGACTTTATGGTGTAAACTGGAAACAAAGTGCTTTAAAGCACTAAATCAGTAATTTCCTGCACCATTTTGCTCTAAATATCGAAGGGGGAAATGTTATGCCTTCCAGCATGTTTTTCCGGAGCCTGAGCTAGCCTTCACTGATCAGTCTTCAAAAAAGCTTTTTGTGTGTGGCAATAAGGAAAGGCACTGAATATCGTACGTTATTTTCTGAAAACTAATACTGGCCTAATTTGGGGAAATGTTAGCTCAAGCTTCTTGCAGATGTTGGTGAGGTCTAAGTGACCACAGCTGAAGCTATAGTTTACCGCACTCACTTAGATCTTAGGTAAATTGTTTTGATTTTGTGCCCCTTCTTAGTGTTTTTGCCCTTCATTGCTAGCTCAGCTACATCCTTTGGTGTTAGAAAAAAATTAAAGCAGATATATTGCATTGTGTTACAGTTTGTTTAATCTTTTTGAGGATCCTAGAGTAACTCCATGGGTAAGTCATGTGTTTTACTGTAAGATGCTTCTGACTCCATTGTTTACTGACGGATACTCTTGTGTTTGACAGTATTAGCTACATTTTTTACGTCTCAGATCTAGGAAAAGCTAATGCTGACATACCAATTTTAGAATTGTTTCTGGTATGGTTATACAAATACACAGTTTGTAGTTAAGGAAGCCAGCTAATGCTGTAGATCAGTGAAATTGCCCTCAGGAGAAGAGGGCGGGAGTAAAGTGATAACTAGAAAAAAGTGGGGGTGGTAAGGAGATCAGCACTTTATTTTGGTAGAAAGCACTGTAAGATCTGCCTCAGAACTAGCTGCAAAATGTTGAGAGAAAACAGTAGGAAAAACAGTTGGTAAGTGTTAAAATACTAGATTTGTAAAATTGCTAAAAAGTAAGTATGAAATGGGTGTTACGTAAAAAAAAATATAGGTCTTCCAGTTTTTTGTTTCAGATCTGTTAAGACAAGTTATTGAAAAGTTTGGGGTATTTTGAGTGATTTTTATACTGTTCTGTGTCATACTGTCAAAATTCAGTTACTAACGAGGGCTAACCAATAGCCCAAGACTTTTAAAAATCTTGTTAATCTGATTTCCAGTGCACTGCTCCCTAGCTCTGTTATACTGCATTTTGTCTGATTGTTAAACAACTGCTTGTAAGGCAGCAATGTTTAATTGGAGACATCTTGTTAAATTCTGTCAGCTGAGCACTCAGAAGCTCTGCATACGCTTCTGCTTTGAAAGCTAAGCACAACACAAGGATGGCCAGGTTTTGTCTGCCTTGAGCAAATACTAGGTGTAAACTGAGGTAACTGAGCTTGAGATATTCCACAATGGTAGTCACAGAAGTATTGGCTCAAACGAAGATCAAAACTCTTCTTAAGGGATGAGTTTATGCCCGAAATGTTGTTACACTGATAGTTTTGTAACAACTTTTAGTTTTTTCTTTCTTCTGTCACGTGTAATTTTCTTCAGATTGAAATTTTTTTTTACAGGTGGTTGATAAATCCCTCACATAAAACAGTTTTCATGCTTGTGTTGCCCTATTCTTGTTATGAAACGTGACATATTGGTTTTGGAACTCCAATGTCTTTATCCTATTTTTCTCTTTTAGATTATACAAAGCATACTGCAAGATATTTATAGGCCTTTTTGCTTTTAAGTATCGTATAGCAGTCTGCTCTTAGTTGTTTCAGGACATGTACCATTCTCTAGCTAATATTACTTTTTTTAGAGAATTGGTCTTTCTGTACATGCAGCTCATCCACATCCTCTGCAGATTATCTGTTGTATCCTTTTTTTTGTTCACTTCATAATTTATTGACTCCTTGATTATGTTGGTGAAAGATACTGTCTTGCTTTTCTAAAAACTGCTGTCTACAAAGCTTCCTGGCACACTTACTGCTTTTAGCTGGATTAAGAGAACTGGTGGTGGTAGGTTGTACCTAAATTTCTTCAGCTAATGGGAAACTGGAAAAAACATGAAACTTGAAACTGAATTACTGGCTTTAACTGAAAATCTCAGAGGTGCTTCCTTGTCGTGTCTCTGCTTGTACGTGGAAACATATTTCCTGGAACTGCTCTTAATTGTTGTTCTGGGAACAGGGACTAATTCAATTAGAAATGAAACTGCTAGACGTGGTATTGTGACAATCTGTTTGATTGTTACCATAGTAATTACATAAATAAATTCTCTTTACTAAGACAGGCATTTTGTGACCCAAAAATTCTTCAGAAGAAAGTGCTTGAGTGGTATTTTTGCTCCTGAGTGTAGTATTTTTTCATGTATAGAAATAACTATAGAAGTGATGTTGTTCATACTGTGTGATGTCTGTTAACGTAATGGTCCTTTGAAGCATCTTTTCTCTCTTTCCTTTACTGAAAAAGTCTTCACACTCTGTAGTGTTCACAGTTGAAGGTTGATGATACTCTCAACCTCGATTTTTGGCAGGACATTTTGTTGTTGACTGATACATTATCATTTCCAACAGTCAAATAGTTCACATTGGGTGGGTTTTAGTTTATATATTGTACACGATTTCTTGTGCAGGGTGGGGGGAAGTTCAGTTTGTCGTTGAGACCTTTGGCATTCACCTAAAAATCTTGAGAAGTAAGATTTGTCCAAGAATTAGTCATATTGAAGCCTGGTTACACAGGAGAGCTGGGCAACACATGTGCTAATTACTTCAGATACAGATTGTTTTTGTAGCACCACTGCCAGTGCAGACTACAGATCCATCTGGAAGACGCTCGTAGCAGTTGCCTCGGGGAAAAAAAAACATGTGGAGGATGAGCCTGCAATGCTGTTTTTTTGGGTAATGTTCAGCTAAAAATACATAGTAAGGATTATTGTGTTCTGTAGTGCTTTGTGGACCTACGCATGCAGTTGTCTTTTGAAGCATTCATATTTTGTAGCAGCTGCTTCCATGACTGTACAAAAAATAGTTGGTTTTGGCTTTCAGTTCTATTGTCTGATCATTTCATTTGGTGACTCTGATAATCAGAGGGCTACTTTACTGGCATAATAGCTCTGTTTTA
Organism: Aramus guarauna; assembly: GCA_013400195.1. Taxonomy (NCBI): domain Eukaryota; kingdom Metazoa; phylum Chordata; class Aves; order Gruiformes; family Aramidae; genus Aramus; species Aramus guarauna. The sequence continues at coordinate 305,457 of VXBL01010054.1, forward strand.
TTATTTTGTTAACGATTCTTTAAGTTTTAACTGAGTGCTGAATTGGTGTTTTCAGAATTACTCACACTAACTCTAAATATATACTTATTTATTTAAATAATGGTAACATTAGAGCACTTTTTAAAAATGTAAAGTTAAAGTTGTTTTCCCCTGTTCGTTATTTTTGCTTTTATCATTATTGACTGTTATAGCTATCTTATCCAGTCATTGACAATCATGAGATCTTCTTGCAGTGAGTCTATTTTTCCTAGCACTGAATAATTTTATGCTTCTAGCAGCCTTCTCTTCCCTGCCCCTGCAACATCTCCCTGTCATTTGTGAACGTTAAACCGCAGCAGCCCCAGCAGAGAGCGTGAGACTTTACTGATAACCTCTCTCCACAGTGGAAAATTGACCATTTATTCATACTTTCAGTATCTGTTGTTTAGCCGCTAACTGCATTCCCATATGCCCTACGGCAGCACTTTCTTTAAAGAGCCTTACCTGAAGGAGCCTGTCAGATCTGTCAGAAGGAGCCTTCTGATCTGAAGATCTGGAGATCTTCTGCAGGATCACCCCATTCAAAGATATGTTGACCTGGGAATTTGAGGCATGACTTCCCTTTCACTGCCCTGGTACTGCTGCTGAAAGATGATGTCTCATGTCATCCTCCAGCTGCTCGTTTCTGTCTCTTCATTTAACGAACCACAAACACTTCCATTACCATAAGGTGAATGAGATAGGACAGCTGCTCTGAATGTAAAACTAAGGCCTCCCCTGCCAAATGTGTTGAAATAAACCAACCAAAAACACCCAATTAAATAAAAAACCCAACAAAACCACAGTTCCCTGGACCAGTTCTCCAACGCTACTGACACGAGGGGTTGGGGATGGTGGGGAGGATGGAGCAGGTTGATGGAGAAGTTTGGAACTGTGTCTTTTGGTGGAATGCTGGCTTGTACTGACTTGGAGTATTTGTGTGGTTAAGGCTTTAGTGTGCTGAATACTAACTCCTTAGTTACTCAGAGCCTTGCTTTTTCTTCATAAAAAGTGCTGTAAGTTATGTATGAGTCTTGAGCAGAAAAACTGCTGAAGAAAGTGGTACAAGAGCCTACTGCAAGCCATGTAGTAGCAGTCTCCCCATCCTGAGTAGTTTAAACAAAATAGTTGAATAAAAATGTAGTTCTATTTGTAGACTGTCTTTTCAAAATTCCTTTCAAAGTTTTTTTTAAAAGGCTAATCTCACAGCCTTGGCAAATAAGAGTAGTCCCGATGATCATGGTTCATTTTTCTCTTCAGTATTCAACTGGTGATTGGTTTGAGAGCTACAAAGCAATAGCTGTGTCGGTAGTTTCCCTATTTGTAGAGCGTTATCAATCTGTGTAATAATTTTAACATACCAATAGCACTAGACCTTCTGTGTTAAGATAGTGACTATCATCTTTATGGTTAAAATTTAAAAACTGGAGGAAAAAATTGAAGTTGCTGGAATCTCTGGGTTGTCTTTAAATTTGTTCACTTTTTAATGTAGCTTGACTCTGCTATTTTGAAAAGCAGTTCTCACCCCAAATAGCTTATTGTGCGTGTCAACTGTTTGTCTTGCTGTGATATGCTTCTTGAGGTTTTTTTTTTTTTCATCTCTTCCCACACCTTCCCATAATTTCTGGGGAAGACGCACGTGTGGTGGGCCTTTCCAAAGTTTGATGGTTGTTTTCATATGCATCCTTCTCCATTGCTAGCAAGGATATCTTGATGATGCTTTTATATCTTGTAGTGAAGTAGCCCCTTGGACCTTTGCCGATAGACCCTGTTAATATAAAACCATCTGATGAAGAGCAATTTTGGGAGCGGAGGATTTGAAAATTGTGATGTTGATTGCTCTGAAATAATGGCTGAATTTGCCAGGTCTCTCCAGAGGCCTTTGAGGAAGAGTAGATTATCACAGAACTGCAAAGAGAATGGATTTGCAGCATCATTCAAAGCAACACAAGTTTAAGATGCACGCCCAGACTGTGGCCACCTGGCTTTCCTTCTGTGACTGGAGAGATTTGAACTCCTTTTTTGCTAGGCCTTTAAAAAGCTTTTGATAGGAAATCTCAGTTTCTCCCATTAGAGATGCTTGATTTCATATTAATAAGTATCTATATTCACTAGAGACTGCCTAAATCAGTTCCACATTTCCACAATGGGTCTTACGTGCTAGATCAGAAGCTGTTATTCTTTTTCTAGTGCAATAACTTTTTTATTTTATTTTATTTCTAAATTTTATGAGAAACAGGAATATGAGAGAACTGAACTTGAAAATTCTGAACAAGCTTGAGTCTAGGACACCTGCTTTCAGGTCAGCTGCTCACGTGCTTTGCATCAAGGACTTTAAATAATCAGAGTTTTCATGATTTGTATGTGTATCAGTATGTGCTTGTCACTTCCTCCATACTTTATGATTTTCTGTGCCTCTTGTGTGAGGAGGAAAAGCCTGTCCAAATATCACTCTCAAATGACCAGAACTAATTAACAGTCACTGTTTCTCTTCTGCTTCCCCTTTCCCCCCCCACCTTCCTGCATACTATGCATTTAGATAAAAGGAGATCCTCACAAAGCTTGATGACAGTATTACTTGATCTTAAAGGCTGGAAATCAGTAAGGTAGGAATAGGACTTGTATTACACATATATTTGCTCTAAGGACTTAAAAGCAGATCCGACAGCATTCCTGTATGAATTAAACCATTAACACTGCAGTCGTTAATGTTTTTCTGTACAAATTTTGTAAAAACAAGCCCTAATAGAATTGTAACTTATAGAACATAACTCATATGTATGAAATTAAAAGATCATCCTTAATTTTTTTTTTTCATGGTAAATACTATTTAAATTTAGACGTGAAGTATATTTCATTTTGGCAGGCCTAAATTATTTCAGAATTCCAAATACTAATTTTCACGTGAAGCTTCTGAAAATACAATTGCAAGAAAAAGTCAATTATCTGGGCAGGTAATTCCATCATGGGAAAGAGGAGTGGAAATAGCTTGTGCCGATCCAGTCCTTGCATTTCCATTGCTTCCATTCCAAAGGTCTCAATTCTAAATCAGCTTTTTTGCCTTGCAAAATCGCAGCCACCTTTTAGCATATTGTAAAGAACATTTCTTAATGTTATGTATTGACTGGTTCCATAATTTGAGGTGGTGTTGATTATGTATTTGAACAAACCCAAACCACACTGGTAAGGTAGCTAGGCACCGAGATACCCACATAATTTAGTGATAAACATTACATTAAAATTTATTGTGGACAAATAACTAAAACCTGAAAATCGATTAGGAAATTATTGTAAAGAATGGAAGTATAAAGTAATAGAAAATAAAGACAAAAGCAGTTTTAGAAAAAATTGTGAACTGCTAATTAGCACTGCTGAGAGTAAAGCTGCTCAGGGACTTCCTGTGTAGTCAGTGGAGTACCCCAATTCCTGGGTAGCTGTTCCTCATATTTAGGGATTTAATCTTTTCATGGAAACCAAGGTCCAGTTAAACATGTTGTTGGGACAGAGCTGATGTAAAGATCAGGAAGCTGGGAAGCACCTGTGTGTCCTGTAGTTCCACCATAGCCAAATAAAGATTAGCCAACAAGAAATTCTGCCTGTTTTGTCCATAAAAGGAGCTTTCAAATTGGGAAAAAATCACTGCGGATGCTTGCGGTGCAGGTGTTGCTGCAGGGAGACATCCTGCAGAGGCTCACTTAGCAAAGCCCCGCTTAATTCACAGAGTTTGCAGAGTTATAGTCAGCCTTGGGTAGTGTGAGAGGGGACCAAGTCAAATTTCAGTCTTACTCTTCATTCTGATGCCAGTGGCTGTTTGACCCTGAGAAGTTTTAGGCCTTAATTGTTTTTCTCCCTTTTCGTGCTAATAAAATCGGGTCCCTTTAGCCATCACAGGGAAGTCTCAGATGAAAAGCAGCATTTCACTTAATAAAATTTATTCCATGACTGCATCTAGTAACATTAATCACTTACTGAGCATTAAATAAAAGTAAAAACTGCAAAACTCCTTTCATGTGAAAGGAATGCATTGGAGGTGACCTGTCGACCTGAAATGTTGCTTAAAAGCTTTAAAAAGCAATATAAAATTTGTAAAAGATAGTGTGAATAGTGTTGCTTTAGAAAGAAGTTACTGATAAACATGCATGTTTGATGAACCTTGACCCAGGGGTTAAAGTTCTTTTGTGAGGGTTACTTAGAGGACCGGTAATTGTCTGGTTAATGATGTTGTATTTCGCTCATACTAGCGAGAGGTAGATTGCTGAATACCAAATAGTGGGACTAAAACTGAACAGAGTTTGCCCTGATAAGCTTGAAAAGCTGCAGATTGTGCTTCAGGTTCACTAAGCAGAAGTCTTTTTCATCTTTAAATATAAAGAGAGGAGGCAAAGGTATAATTAAACCCATCAATTTTTCAGTGTGAGGGGTAAATGCATTTGAGAAAACTTGTCTCTGTGTATTTCTACATAATGCCATGCTTGGGGGTTTTTTGTGAGGCACCAGCCTCAGTGTAGTACCTGCTTCTCTTCTCCAACTACATGACTGCGCATATGGAAAGCTACCAGCAAGAGTAGTAGGCATCCCTGGGAAAAGAGCACAGAGGGCTTCGTCTAAAGCCCTCTCAGCCATAAGGTAGAAATTGTGCTCGGCAGAATGCCCACCTTAAGTTTCACTGCATCTGAAAACTAAGTAACCTTTTCCTCCCTCATGCAACTGCCATGCTAACAAAGTTTCTGCAGTCCGGATAGATGACCTGACTGCAGTTTGTCCAAGGGCAGGTGTTGAATCACTGCTTTCTCACATCCCACCATTGCTGGCACTGCTGGGGGCCAGTCAGGTGATAACACCCCATTTATCTTGTCACATTTTTAACCACAGTGTCAATTAGTATTTGCTAATTTAATGCATCAAATTGACTTATTTTGAGGTTGACTGATTGTCAGGGCTGGCAAGTAGAAGAGAAGTGGAAATGATGCAAAAGCAGGCAGGTCCCTTCCATAGGTAGCAAGCTGCTGTATCTCCTCACCTCATCAAATGAAATCAGTTCTGTGTAGTGAAAATTGGAGCAGAGTTGAGAGAGGACCTGGAACTACTGGTCTTAAGTGCTAACTTCAAAAATAGTAACTTTCGCTTCTGTTTCTTGATCTCTCATTCCCCTTTTCCTGCTACTGATGCTTCATTAAAAAGAATACTTCCCCAGTCATTAATAGCTAAAATGTGAAACGAATGAAGTGGGATTCACGCTTAGTCAAGGTATCAAGAGATGATTCAGCAATGAATTAATGATTGCTCTGTAAAAGAAGCTTGGATTCTTCAGAGCATAGTGAAACACTGATGGGAATAATAAAAAGAAAGAGGCCAAGTGGGCAGAAGAATGAGAAATGGAGAAGGTTGTGTCTCTGCATTTCCAGCAAGGGCAGCACTGACAGAAACAAGTGAGAAGTGCATGCGCTGCAAAGCACAGGGAAAGATGATGCAAACCGGCCTGAGAGCTGATCTGGTCGAGAAATGATGGAGAAATAACTATGTGGTTGTGAGTCAGTAACTGATGTTTTTCTGTTACGGATGGAACAGCTCCAGTATTGCCAAAATTGTAATTGAAAAATTACACAATGTGCAAAATTGTAAATCTCAAATCACTCTTGTTGCTCTGAATTTTTAGTTGATGTACTTTGGAAGAAAAGTGGTGGGGGTTTTTTTTTGGTTTTTTTTTTTTTTTTTTTTTGGTTTTGTTTTTTTTTTTTTTTTTTTGGTTTTGTTTTTTTTTTTTTTTTTTTGGTTTTGTTTTTTTTTTTTTTTTTTTTTGTTTTTAGAAATAAGGCTAAATGAGGAAAATCTCACTAATTCTAGTAAATCTAGTCTAGATTTACTAGGCCTTTTCTTACTGCCTTAGCCAGGTGATGCACCTTGCTTTACACGTATGCCGTGCTCCTGTTTGTTATTGTAGCCATTATATTTTAGTATTAGTAACATGCATTTGTAGGATCAAATAGACCTTGGACAATCACATGTTGCATTATGTACAAAGTGTTGAGCTGATTGATTTTACTGCTGTGTTTTGGGGGATCATTTGGAGGAAAATGCTGAATGTCTGGGTTTGCCCAATACATTCCCAGTCTTATGGATACTGCTTTTCCCCGAGAAGGCGGGTATTTGCTAATCAGATGTTCTGTTGCTTCTGGAGTTCTGATGCTGCCCTGTTGGAAGGCAACATTGTGCTCAAAGATGAGTCTCCTGTTTAAATAAAATAAAAAACTCAGAAGCCAGCAACCCTATATTTTCAAAATTAATTACAAATACGGTACCAAAATACTTTCCTATGCAGCCTTGCTGTTTCATCAATTCTGCTTTGTACATGATGCACAAGCAGCAAAAGCCTAAGTTTTTGTTACTGCAAGACTGCTGTTTATTACTAACATCAGCAGCTGGACTAATGTTGCTTCTGCCTGAACCTTCTCCATTCCACTTGCATCCTCTCGGCATCGCCTCCTACCTCAGGCTCTTACTGGGTTCAGATGTGTTCCAGCTGCCTTGCCTAAAGTACTGACAATTCACCTAAAATCAAAATGGTTTTTTGTTTTGGGGATGAGGGTGGAGACTTAGCATGAGTGACTGTAACTCTGGAACATGATACTGTAGAGATCTGAATAGTCCCCAGTGCTGTTAGATTAATTATGACCGTGTTTTGTATATTATCATGTGTAAAATATTGAGAACATATTGTAGCAGGAATGGGTTGACCCTAGATACAGCAGTAACTTTTAGTCACTGATGTGTTGGTTTTGGTGTTTTTTTTCTCCTGGAAATGCGACCTTTTTTGTATTTTCTTGTATTGTTTGGTCGTCTTTTCAGAAGTGGCTATTTAATAGGAAGTAATAAGAGACTCTAGAATACAACTGTGACTCAGCTCTGCAGTTAGCCTATATTTAACGGACTGCTATTGAAACAGAAAAAGCGTTTGGTGTATTTAATAGCTAAAATTTGTCAGTTAAATAGTTAAAATTTATCTGGCAAAATACAAGTATTCTGAAGTATTTCAAAGCATTAATCTTCTGTTTAGGATCATACTTTAGGGGTGGTTTTTAGAGAAGAAGAAACAAAATTATCTCGTGTGGTTATCTATTCTCAGTATAGCATACTGTTTCTGTCATTTTTCTAGGGGTCACCGCTGTTTGATCTTATTAAGCAGTCAAAAGAACGAGAAGGCCAAACTGATCAGCCTGAGCCCACTTCCACTCTCAATCTGCCTCTCCAACATAATCACACTGCAGCAGACCTGTAAGTGATGTGCATGCTTGAGGTCTAGTAAAATGTAAACTTAATATTGCCTTTAATATTTAACTCTACTTGTATTCTGTTTTCCTCCTTGTTGGGCTTGATACTTAGGTTATGTTGAACTGTTGTATTTGCTGCTGCTTATTATTATACATGTAAATTTAGCTAAATGAAATTCTGAAAATTTTTTTCCAAGCCCTATCAGACTTATAATTGCAAACTGTTTTCTTGCTTGTCTAGGAATAAGTTCCTTTATCAGGTATTTAATCAAGAATTTGAATTTTTAATCCCTTATATGGGAATAACAAGTTACAGCAGCAATTAATTTCTTCTGATGAGGGGAGAGTTCCTGCAAGTATTCATATGAATTTGTGCCTTTATCCTGTGATGTTGAAGTGCTTAATATGTGTTGAATCTCCAGCTATCTTTCTCCTGTGAGATCTCCAAAGAAGAAAGCATCTGGACCTCCTCTAAGTGCTCCTTCCACTCCAGATGCTCAGCCAGCTGTGACCCCCCAAACACAGAAAGCACAGAAATCTACCTCCCTCTCACTCTTCTACAAAAAAGGTTTGTTGCTTCTGTACATGCTGAAATTGCAGAGTTATCTCTTGTTATTTATCCTTTCTGGGTTTTGGAGCTCAACATTTCTTAAAAGATTATAGTAGAATCTGTATTATAAACACTGTGCAAACCCTCAGCTGCTCTTGGAAGAAATGGTAAAAGGATGGCAACAGGTTAACATGTGCACTCTACACACTGCAAGTTCGAACTGAAAACTTACCTACTGATTGTAAGAATGGCCACATGGGCTCAGAGGGAGGGTTCTTCTATCCTGGTATCCTTTTTCCAGCAGTGACCATAAATAGTTGCCATGGGAAGCTTAAGAACTGGGCAAGCATATATGGTGTTTCCCCTGAGTGCTTTCCCCAGCTTTGACTTTCTCCAGTTTGGGGGTTTTCCTGAGCCTTTTGCGATGTGTCCACTTAGTAACTGTCAGATTTGTGTTCCAAATAGTTGTTCAGACTCTTTTTGAATCAGCATAGACATAAGTGTGTAGCATTGTTGTGGACTTCTGTGTGTCCCCTACCTGTTGTATGAATAACCTTTCCCATTTATCTTGAACCTGGCTTCTCCTACCTTCATTTGATGGCTCGTAGTTCTTGTAGTGGGAGACAGTGAACGTTCATTTCTGCCCATCCTCCATCATGCTCCTTTTATTTTGTATACACCTGTTATTTCAGTTTGGTTTGTGTTTTGTTTTTTTTTTTCTTTCTCAAGTATATCTACTGGCCTATCTTCGACTACATACCCTGTTCTTTCGGCTTCTTTCTGATCATCCTGACCTGGAACCCTTGATCTGGACCCTCTTCCAGCACACACTGCAAAATGAATATGAACTTATGAGAGACAGGCACTTGGACCAGGTAACATTAACAAAAAACTTTTTAAAGAGTTGAAAAAGACTCTCCCGAACAAAATGTTCCTTATACCTTTAGACTGTTTCTTTAGCCATTAGAAATTGTAATCTGAGTTTTTATGTCTCTCTTGATCACTTGAAGGAGAAATTAATTTAGAGTGAAGTCTATCATCTCAGGTTTTTTTAAGTACTGGCAGTTACTTACTGAGGGATCTTCAATTACCATTTACGGCTATTTTCAAAATAATGAAGACACACCAAATTTTCTAATAATTTGCATAAGAAAATACTGATTTTTCTTTGGGAAGACAACGTGTGGCTGCTAAATGTTTTGTTATTCTTCCTTAAAACTGCAGCATGGGAAATGAATTTGAGAAAATACTGTCAGCTCCAATTAGTTGATTGTCATACAGAAATGGATGGAACAGTAGTTGACTTACATTCTGGAAGTTCTTAGGAAGCTGAGTTGCATGCTAGTTTACAGAGCACAATCAGTAGTAGAAAGCTCATCAATTGATTTCTTAACTTGAAATGAAGAAGCTGAATTAATTTTCTGCATTTCCAGTTGTCTTGTCTTGTTTCTTTAATAGATCATGATGTGTTCCATGTATGGCATATGCAAAGTAAAGAATGTAGATCTTAGATTTAAAATAATAGTTTCGGCATACAAGGAGCTTCCCAACACAAATCAAGAGGTATGGAAATTCTTTAATTCCATAAAATGTTATAAACTAATTGTTTCTCTCTGTCTGTCTAAAACAAAAAAAACCAAACTGCACTTGAATGTACAAAAGAAAACTTCTGCTTTGCTGCATCTCCATTTTGTGGAGAAGAAAACTGGCTCTAATGCTAAATGTTTCTTTAAACATCTTTCACAAATGGTTTGGTAACTCTCCTCAGAAAGCAAACATCATTCCACTTTTTTACTTCAAAACTTATGATTCTATAAGGAGACTAGATGAAAGATTCAGGTCTAGTGCTAAAAGGATTTTCAAAGACAACCCAAGTTCTTTTAAGAGTTACCTAATTCAGTCTTAAGGGGAGATAAGCAGATAACTTTCTACAGAAAGCTTTCAATAGAAGTAAGATATCAAATAGATATGTCAAAGGGGTATGTATGTATTAAAGTTGCAGGCTTAATTCTGACACTGAGAAGTTTCTTTCTTTGCAGGGGCCTTACTGTACTTAAATCTTTGCACAAAATGATAATTAAATCAATAGAAAATCAAACAATCAAATAGTGAATTAACTGTAGGCATCCTTATAGTAGCAGAATTTCTCATAGTGTATTTGTCCATCTTGGCTAAACTCCAGACTTTGCAAGCCTAGAGAACTATTTTATCCATGTCAGTCTGTAATGCTTTTTTTTTT
>VXBL01010054.1:323919-343326 GCA_013400195.1 Aramus guarauna
TAACATCCATCTTGCCCTTATATTCCTCAGAACTGGATCTGTTGTGCAGGTCCCTTGACCTTACTTTGTTTTATGGCAAAACCAGCTTCCAGAAGGATTTGGACTATTTTCTTCCTTTTCTTAAAAACCTCACTGAAGGGGTACCTTTCCCTCACATCTGACAGTCAGAGACTGAGCGCTTGTGTCTCTTTTTCCCCAATGGCCTTGTCCATATCCCCTTCCCTAGACAGGGATCCCAGCTGCTTGGTCTCCCTACTCTAATTCCAAGCAACTTGCCCTGCTATCCCAGCATTGGAGCAGCCAGGTCAGGATGTGTTTGCCTGGAAGGTGTCTGAAATCTCTGCATATCTCACCTCTCACTCAGGGACAGGGATCGGGTGGTTTATCTCTGGTTCTGCCTCTTTCTCCTGTTCTGGTGATGGCCCTGTTTCATTACCCTTTAGTGAATGAGTTGACATTTGTGTCCATGTCTTCTTACGTAGGGGCGACAAATACAAAACTGGTCTGACATCGATGATTTTATCATCCCGTAAGCCAATAGCACACCCAACAGCAGAGCAGTAACCTTAATCTAATGCTCAGTGGTGACAAACCACACATAAACATTGATAACCAGTACATATGGCAAGTAAGGTGTTACATGACACTACTCTGAGAACAACTAAAATGACATTAATATAATAAATACATGTAAAAAATTTATTTTAACATGCTTGGGTGAGATCTGCTGTTATCTATCTCAACCCTTTGAGCCCCATGTTGGGCACCAAAAAGGACTGGTGTGGTTTAGCCCCCTGCCAGAAGCTGAGCACCATGTGGCTGCTCGCTCACCCCTTCCCCCCGCCTCAAGTGGATGGGGAGGAGAATGGAAAAAAACCCAAAAAAACCTGTGTGTTGAGATAAAGACAGTTTAGTAGGATAACAAAGGAAGAGAATAATAATAGTGATGCACAAATGCAACTGCTTACTGCATGTGAATGGAAAATAAAACAAATCTGATGCCCAGTCTGTTTCCAAGCAGCAATCCCACCTCCTGGCTCATTTCCCCAGTTCTATCTGGAGCACGACGCTCTGTGGTGGGGAATGTCCCTTTGGCCAGGCTGGCTCAGCTGTCCTGGCTGTGCTCTCCCANAGCCAATAGCACACCCAACAGCAGAGCAGTAACCTTAATCTAATGCTCAGTGGTGACAAACCACACATAAACATTGATAACCAGTACATATGGCAAGTAAGGTGTTACATGACACTACTCTGAGAACAACTAAAATGACATTAATATAATAAATACATGTAAAAAATTTATTTTAACATGCTTGGGTGAGATCTGCTGTTATCTATCTCAACCCTTTGAGCCCCATGTTGGGCACCAAAAAGGACTGGTGTGGTTTAGCCCCCTGCCAGAAGCTGAGCACCATGTGGCTGCTCGCTCACCCCTTCCCCCCGCCTCAAGTGGATGGGGAGGAGAATGGAAAAAAACCCAAAAAAACCTGTGTGTTGAGATAAAGACAGTTTAGTAGGATAACAAAGGAAGAGAATAATAATAGTGATGCACAAATGCAACTGCTTACTGCATGTGAATGGAAAATAAAACAAATCTGATGCCCAGTCTGTTTCCAAGCAGCAATCCCACCTCCTGGCTCATTTCCCCAGTTCTATCTGGAGCACGACGCTCTGTGGTGGGGAATGTCCCTTTGGCCAGGCTGGCTCAGCTGTCCTGGCTGTGCTCTCCCAGCTCCTTGTGCACCTGGCAGGGCCTGGGGAGCTGGAAAGTCCTTGACCTGGTGCAGACACTACAACTACCCAGCAACAACTAAAACATCAGTGTGTTATCAATGTTATCAACGTCCTAAATCCAAACCACAGCAATATACTCTTTACTAGAAAGAAAATTACCTTGATCTCAGCTGAAACCAGAACATTGGTGTTTTGAGGACAGTTTTATTAATCATTAAGTAAACAGGGCATTAACTTCTTTGAAAGGTGGAAATACACTTACGCAAAGTCTCCAGCTTTTTTTTTTTGTTTGTTTGTTTGCAAACTCAGTTATTCTTCTGCTCACAAATGTTTTATCTGGTGGCAGTTATTTCCTGAAGAATTCAAGTAGTCTCTAAAATATCACTCTGAAGTACTATCTCTGTTTTTTTCCCCACACTACTAACTACATAGTCAAGTCAGTTTACAAGTGTCAGACTTTACTTTTACTAAAACAAAGGAAAAAAATTCCCACTCATACTTTTTAAGTATTATGGCATTTTAATTAATGGTTTATTAAAACCAGGCAAGTTTATAAAGAAACAGAAATCAAAACATAATTTTATGTTCAGCCTGTAAACTTTCTACATCATTAGGTTGTAGCCAGCGAGTCCCGTCTCTATGGGGTAATTAAGTGCTTTTGCTTTACAAAGACAGTCCATGGAAACTGTTCAGATCACATAAAACAGCAGTTTACATAGTTACCAGGCATTGTAACAAAACTCTAGAGGTGAGTACTAGATGACAATGCAATGCTGGCTCAGCTTCAGTAACTTAAGAGAACATTTAAATGACTCTAGCCTGTCATTTATTTATTTATTTCCATTTGATTCACAAAGTTATCCATCTGGTTCCCTTTCCGCAAAGAGGAACATCCCTCTTTATTTAAACCCCAGATACAGTTTATTCACGACCTTATTTTCACTTTTTAACAAATACCGCTTTGTCTGTGGTGTCCTAATACAGCACAGTACTTACATACTTAAATACTTCATAAAGTATTTAACCTGCAAGATCCACAAACATAAGTTTGTTGCAGACCATCTCACAATGGTAAAATGCATCCCTAATTTCTTCTAAGGCATCCCACTCCGGGGGTTTCAAGCACATGTTTATATACATGCATCCACATTTAACCACCTAAGCCAGTATGTTTTTTTAAACATCGACCTTTAAGTGCCGAGGAAAGTGCATGCAAATGAAATTTTAAATTTTTAAATAAATAAATGTCTCTATGAAATGTAATGCTATAACATATAGGTCAGATGATACACACTGCATGAATAAAAGCCAACACTGACACACTGGAGATTTAGCATCACCCTCATTCAGTCCAGCGATGCTTTTTCTCAAAATTACAGGCTTTGTCAATTACGCTGCAATTACAACTAGGCGCTAATGCATACAGTAGATTGGAAATTATGAGTGGGAAGGAAATAAATTGGAAAAAAACCTGGCCATATATGAAGCCAAAACCCACCTTGCTAAGAAAGTATGCCATTTTGACTACAGTTGTTGAACTACTGCGCTATGAACTCAAGCCAGCTTAGGAAAGCGGTATCACGCTCAGTGCTGTCACTCCACGGAGGGGTGTCTCCAGGGAACCCGGCTCTTCACTGAGCAGAGACTGGTTTTGATCAGACCTTGAGTTAAAAACTCTCATTTCCCCTTTACAGTTCTGTTTTGTTTTGAAGTAAAACAACAGAAACATTCAGAAAGGCCTTTTCTAGTACATTTCTTGGGAAGGGCAGCGTGACCGAAGGGCCCTTGTGAGTGGCACAGGGTCCCTTTCCTAGCGAGGCTGGCTGGGTGCCTGCGCAGTGCTGCGCCCCCGGGGCACGATCCAGAACAAGGTACCACCCAAAGGCTGGGCCGTGGTGGTACATGCTCTGTCTGTGGACTGCTATGGCTAAGCACATGCTGGCAGGTGACTCTGGCAGTTCTTGAGCCCAGGACTGAAAGGGGCAGAGATGTCACTCCAGCCATCCTTGCCTTAACCAAAACATCTGGAATTACCCCGCCTTGGCTTACGTAGAACTGCCTTTGGCATGATTAGTGCTGGGCTACATCACGTAAGATTTGCAGAAAAGTTCTGCCCTACCCCGATCTTGTTTTTACTGCCTGCTTTAACCTCTATCTGTGTGCCTGAGTCAAGTGCTTTTCAACACAAACTTATCAAAACTGATCTTTCCCCCCAAGGAAGTTGTGGGTTTGATGAAAGTGCATTATGTACTGCAAAGTTTGTGACCAGTTCTGTTTGAATACAAAATACCGCCACAGCTGCTGAAGTACGGACTTACACTACCGGAGGAAGTTGTACTAATCACTGAGGGGGTGGCAGAACACGCTTGTTTGCAGTAGATGATCCACTATATTTCTAGTGAGAGTCTGAGGCAAATGCCTCAAACACAAGTAATTTTTTACCACAGCAGTTTCCAAAATAATTTGCTTATGGCCCTCTTCCTAAGTAAATTCTACTGTTTGCGTGCCTCACCCTTCCACTCACACCCGCAGGGACTGATGTGAAGAGAAGCACTAACTCACTACTTCTCATCTTCTCTGACAAAGTGCTTCTCCTTCTCATCCTCCTCAAGGAACAGGATTGTTTGAGAAATGATCTTCCAATATAATAAAGAGCAATTATTTCTACTTTAGAAATGAGGCTGCGATAATTTAAGAGAATTAGGTTCTTAGAAACCACATTTGAGTATTAGTAAGTCATTGAAGGATTCTGTGGCACAGCAAGGATCCGTGGGAAGGTCACATGAGTACTTATATTAGTGTACTGAGCGTGGTCATCCAGCTTCTTGCCTTCTCCATTTGTAACATACTACAGAAGGCACTTAAAGCCACTTCACCCAGTCAAAATTTTAAGAGAAATAATTTCTCAGGGTTAATTCACAGCTGCCTATTAGAAAATTCATGTAAATGCTTCATGAGCTCAGCATCTTCTGCAATGGGGCAAACCTCCCTCTGTGCAACACTGGGTGGGGTTTCATCTTAACTCACTTCAGTCAGTTAGAAATTAAGCATCTACCCTACCGTAGCCATCCAGTCCCCTCGACAGTCAGCGATGAGACAGAGGTGTGTCCTCAGGGCACCTCCTCTCACCTAAAACAGGCACGTAAGGTAAGCGGTATGGTCACCTCACAGCACTGACCAAAGGGGAACCTGAAACAATGTATTTGGACAAGGTGTCTTACTGCCACGTGGAAAATAATGTGAGCTTCACTCTTACGATTTAATTGTAAGATCTATTTTTATGACTTCAGAATAATCTTTTTTCTCCATTTTTCTTAAGATGATGTATTTGGGGATAGATAGTAAATAAAGCAGGAATAAAAAAACCTCAAATGCAACATCCCTTTCCTTGAGATTTTGTTTGGGTTTCTTCTTCTTGGTAACAAGCAACCAGATGGTTTTCTGAGTACCAAAACACACAGCACAATAATTCACATCCAGACAAACACTGTGAATGTTTCATGGACCACTGGGGTGCCGGGGAACGTGCTGGGTGTGATGGAAAGGAAAATACTTTTCATTCTGTCTAGACCAATGGACGAAAGTGCCAGGAACTCAAAACTGTAATACCCAGCTGAAGCTCTTCATGGCTTATGTATTTACACTCCACCAAGTGAAACATATCCTCCCACCAATCAGAAAGCCTCTCATCCTAAAGAATTTATATTACTTTATCCTATGTTCAGAAAAACAAGTTTGTATCTTTACCGGACAATAAAGCAGGCAAACAAAAGCCCACTATGGCATATTAACTTAGTTTGGAGATAAAAGTATACTATGAAAGTTTTAGCAGCAAACAGGTCACCGTTCCATAAAATCCAAATACAGGTTGTTTAAAAAGAAAAAAAGAAAAGACTCAAAACAGACAAGATAATGACAGCTGTTTGATTGACTTTAGGTCCGAAAGGGTAGTTACTGCATTAGATTTTTGTTGTTAAATTCTGACTGTTGGCAATGAACTCTCACCATACATCTACGCTGTAGCCATCTTTACAAACCTATATGTTAACGGACTTTTACATATTTCCTAAGCCAATGAACACAGAGTCTTTCTTTCCAAACCGTTGCACATTCTGACCATGGGTAAGTTCTCCAAAGGAGAAGTATTTTCAGGAGGGAAGAGGATGTGCTCTTCAGCTTGGTGGTAGTCAGACCTCAATTTCGGAATGCCCCCACTCTGCTTGCTTTGCTGATGAAGTTTTTCAGGAGGTCGTGGTCCATTTCTGCAAAGCCTTGAGTTTGTGTAACAACAGTTAAATGGTTTATGCAAAATCTGAAGCAAAATTCTTCCAAGTCCTAGGAACAAATTGAAGTAATTTGTCATATGATAACCGATAGCAAAATTATTATTTTTCTGTTCCAAATCTGTCATTTAATTAGCAGAGAATATACCAGACTGTTCACATTACCAATCCCTTTTCTGATCAGTTTGATTAGATCACAAATGATAGGATGAAATTTGTTCATACAAACTATTCAATAAATTCCCTCCCAGAAAACAGAAGCAGCCACCTAAATCGACTCTAGAACTCCATCACATTTACTGAGCTCCTTAGAAAAGTTAGTAATAAGTAAAACCATCAACTTTCCCCACATACAACTACGAAACCATCAGTAACTCCTTGTTTTTCCTCCCTGCACTGAATTCAGCAGTAGTCCTGTGAAAAACAGCAGATATCCTAGTCTTGTTGAAAATAAAAGCAAAATATGATGTAACATTCGATGATGCTTGCTGAGCACAAACTGAATGTTAAGATACATGTGTCTTTTGTGGTCAATCTAGGAATTATGTGTCCCTATCCAGGAACTGGGATTCTGAGATAGCAAAAATGGTTCTGTCTTGTCCTGGTCTTGCTGTAAGAGGATGTTCAGATATTCAGCACAGGATAGGTACAAGCCATTAAGCCGTATAACCATGATTTCACACAGCAAATTTTGCCCACTCAAACTCCTTGCAACAGTGGCAAATCCTTCTCTCCGTGCACTGGGTCAATCCACTTTAGCTGGTTCCTATGCAACAACTTGCTGCTGAAGGAAAATTAATTATCTTCTGCAGCAAGCAGAGCTGAAACCAGCAGCAAGTCTAAATTGGCAGCGTGATCCATGATCTATAAACTCTTCAAGGGTTACAGCAAAAAGGGGTGTCTCAATCCATGCCAGTTTTATTCTATGTTAATTATACAAACATTGCAGCCACGGCTTAATAGTAGAAAGAAATTTAGCAGAATACCTGTGCATTTCCCTTTGAAAGCTTTTCCTTAGATTGAATGTTTCAAGTCTATGGCCCCTGTCAAGCTGTGACTAAAGATTTAACAGAGACAGCATAAAATATTTAAAAAGAAATAAAGCAGCAACAATCCACAGGAAAAAACTGTATCTCTCATCAAAAAGTGCTGCAAAAACACAAAAAAAGAACGAGAATAGAAGAAGAAATAAAAGACATAAGAGAAATTAAAAAAAATAGAAGATCAAAGACACTGGCAGCTTAATTTTCAGCAGACATCTGAAATGCTACTGCCAGGACCTGGTTTGCTTTACGGCCAGTGTGCAAACTTTTACAGTAAGTAAAATGAACAGCAACTGCCTCTTCTGGTACTGATCTATGGAGAGGACCACAGATATCATAGAATCCTGGTCACGCATTTTGCAGTTTCAAAAAATAACTGGCTTTCAGTTCTGTTATACAGAAGATGCTTAATCTAAATTTTTCTACAGTGTATATTAGAAATATTATAGAATAATAGAATAGCTTGGGTTGGAAGGTCATCTAGTCCAATTGCCCTGTCATGGGAGGAACATCTTCAACGAGACCAGGTTGCCCAAATCCCCATCCAACCTGGCCTTGAACACTTCCAGGGAGGGGGCATCTACAATCTCTCTGGGCAACCTGTTTCCATGCCTCACCACCCTCATTGTAAAAAACTTCTTCCTTATCTCTAGTCTCAATCTACCTCCTTTTAGTTTAAAACCACTACCCCTTGTCTTATCCCTACAGGCCATATGCTTTAAAATAACTTGTAGCAGCAACTCTTTGTATATAGGACAAAATATTTTCAAGCATTTTTAATCCTAACGTACATATAGTAGCCAAGTCAATCTTCAGTTAATTTGCTATGTTAATGGCAGATGACAAAGCACTATAATCTTTCACTTGCAGTGTTTACATTTAATGACAAAAATTTGAATTAATTCTATCTTTTCAAACTTCCAAAATACCAGGCTTCTTCCATAATCCTTCTTTGGACAGTTTTCTACTGAAGTGCAAATACACAGCACATGGTTCTCAAACTGAATTTTACTGTATTAATGTAGTACGCTAAAAGATCCTGGTTTACATCACAATTCCTTAGACAGAGACTATCCCATGTCTTTGATAAAGAAGTCTTTGCTGCACTTCTCCGAAGTGGCTCTACTGTATCCCTTTCTGCACTGTGGATGTAGGGAGGAGGGCAACAATGCACTCCTGAGTTTGGTACGTACTGCACCCGGGGCAGATGAACCAATTAATCATTTGATGTTTGTGTTAAAATTTTACACATTTTGAAAGAATACTAGGTACATGGAAGAAAAAACTGAATCATTGAAGGAAGAAGATAACATATGTTTAGTCATCTAGCCAATCCCTTTAATTGCATTTCAGCCATTATAAATTCTAGTACTTTGTCCAGGCTAGTTTTATTACTATGCAATAGATAGAATAGAATAGAATCATCTCGGTTGGAAAAGACCTTTAAGATCATCAAGTCCAACCGCTAACCTAACCTTGCCATCCCACCACTAAACCATGTCCTTAAAAGGACACAGGACAACTAAAGGTACTTCTGCTTTGGAGATGTTCAAAACTGATGAAAAGCTTGTAAGAGGAGAAACGCCAAACTTTTAATGAAAACTTCTGCTGTTAGGAGAATCAAATCACTGGATCCTTCCTTCCTTTCCAGTCCCCCCGATATACTGGGCTTCTACCACCATGCCACACTGAAAGTACAATTCCTCTTTGCCTCAGCTGCCCATGCCTTCTGTTACTGATATCTTGGTTAGAACGGCCTTGTAACCAGCAGCTGACAATCTCATTGTCTATTCATCTGATATTATCCCCTCTTTTGATTTACAAAACTCACTGGCTTCTGGCCGCCTCTTTGCAACTCCCGCACAAATTCATCTCACCTAGTACACTGCTGCCATACAGCACAGACTACTGCAACACTTTTAACTCAGTTTTTGCTCCAGTCCCTTCTTTCTACTTGCATCCTATACCAGGAACTGTTTATTAACCTGTTGTATTACACATCTAACCTCTCCTTTGAAACTTCATCCTACATTTCACAGCCAGGCAAAAGCAAAAAACATATATTTTTAAAAAACATTGTTACCGGCTACATATTTTGGCTCTTCTAATAGGCAATCTTCTATTTGGCTATATTCATTTTATTCTTATAAAGCAGAAAAAAATCTTGACCAGAAAGATGAGCACTTCTCAACTAAGATGCTCAGTTATAACAATGGCTCCTAAGTAAAACACATACTCAGACTTCTTGAATAGTAAAACCCACCACATCATTATTTCCACAATCAGCATAGCACGATGAAGTTGAGAAAAGGAAAACATCTTTGAAAGTATTTGTCTGTTTACAAAAAAAAAGTGCTTGCAGTACTGCTGATAACAGGTTGAGTGGTAGTGAAACATTCCAGAGCCAAAGGCAGACCAGATGACAGGATACAGGGGGGAGAGGAATAACAATAGGTAATTTGTTGCACGCTACTGCAATTTATGGTAAACAACATGGCAAAAGTGGATTTTTTTTTTTATATAAGCACAAGTTTAAATAGGGAGGGACTTTACAGGTAAAAGGTGGTATCAGAATGACTGTACCAGACACCAGTGGAACTCAGGAAGTTCACCTGAAAGTATACAGCTAATGCAAAATCCAAAGGCGGAGAAGTAAAGGGCAGTGAGATTTTCGCATGCCAGATGACAAGGCAGGAAGCAGATTAAGACTCCTGGCTCAGAGGTGCAGGCCAAAAGGCCAGGAAGAAAACACTAGTAGCTGTAATTTTTATAGCTCAAAGGGGAAAACTGTCTGGGAAGCCAGAAAGGGAAACTGCAGTAATCACGCCTCATCAATTAAATGCAGTTATGTTTATATTAAACAGTTTACTTCTCAGAAAATGACTGTTTGCCTAAAAAGAAGTTCTCCTTACCTGAGCTTCATATTTGACAGCGGCGGAAAGAAGAGCAATGGCATTCTCTTCAGAAATGCCTTGTTTGATCGTTTGCTGGCAAAGCTTTTTCAATCTGTTTTCTCTATACAGTGTTGCCAAATCTAGAAGTCCTGTGAAAATTCATACAGCTTTAACTATCCTGGTGCAAAACATACTAATTAACAAATTAATCAATTCCCTATTGTTTTAGGGTGAACTAGTCAAAGGCTTGTTCTATTTTTTTTTCGCCATAGATGATGTGTGCATTTTTAAAGGTCCTCAGAAGACATCAAAAAGGGACCCTTTTACTACTATGCAAGTGTTCTGTCTTCATGTTCACTGTATTGTTTCTCATTGTAGGCATCAATTAGTGACTTACATCCTAAGTAAATGGGGATGTGGGGAACAGCTCCCTTTTCATTTATGATCAAATCACCACAGCTACTCAAAATGACAAGTTTTAGGATGGCATTAGTGCCTTTTTAAGGAAAAGAAAAGTTCTCGATACAAGAAACAATGACTTCGTTCTGAACATTTTAGATCTTTGATCTTATTGCATTCCCAGCACTCATCTTCTCGGGCATGCTTCCTGCTACTGCTTCCCTTCTTCCCGACACATGCCAAACTCCACATTTAAGTGCTAATAAAACCCGAATTAACAATCCCTGATTTCCTCATCCTGTTATGACACACAAATTGAAATTTTCAGAAAGAGTAACCTAGAGCTATTTCCACTTATGGTAAATACCTATTGCATCTTCAGGAGGGAGCCTAATGTTGTCTGTATACAGGTATTCCAGGAAGGCTCGGTAAACAGGATAAGAAAATTCACTCATTTCTATAATTTCATCATCATTATTCAGTATGGAACGAAAATGTTCACACCTACAAAACATGAACAAAGACAGTACACTGTAAAGAGTTAAGCTTGAAAGATAAGCTGTAGCAAGAAGTTGGTAAAAAAAAAACCACAACAGTCATAACAGACTAAACACACAACCACAAACTCTAGCTAGATGATTTGATCATGTTAATTCCTTTAAGCCTTATATATATAATTCAGAATTTTCCTTTATTTCTGTTATTAACAATTTATGGCAGGTTCCACTTCTACCATGTCCTATGGTAGGCATTCAGGACCAAAAGTAGGACAACTAAAGTGGTGATAAGCAGAATGAGATAGTCAAGCACTTTGAGAAAGAAAATAGTAAAGAGAAAATACAATTCTAACAATAACGAAGATGGAGCAGAAGCAGTTAGCCAGACAGAAGAGATCTAAAGCAGTGTCTCTAGAATATCTCAGTGGAAATTGCATCAGCAAAAACAAACTAATCTCTGCATGTTAATAACAATGTGATCACTCTGTAGATCTGTGTATGTCAAATCTCACTGTAAAGTGGTGTTAACTTGCAAAAAGCTGGAAAAACAAAAAGAGAAACTAGTTTAAAATTCAAATTCACTGATAAGGTTTAAAACAAGTAGGCTAAGAAACCTGAAAAAAAAAGGAAAAAAAGATAATCTGAAGAGCAACTACAGAAGTTGCTGAAACAACTGAAGTGTCCTGTGGAAGGAAAGGAAGGCAAAAATAAACACAAAACCCTCAAATCATCCCAGTGGAGGAAGCCAAGCATGTAAAGGAGGAAAAACTGACTCAAACTACTGGGAAGGCAGCAGAAAAAGGTTATTAGAAAACAAGGTCAAGGCTGTTTAGGCAGCATGAAGGAGGACACACGTCAGATGGAGGGAAGTGATGAGAAGGCTGGTAGTAAGCAGTATGATTGGTAATTCCAAGCAGCAAAGAAATGAGGAAAAAGAAAGTAACAGTGAAGAACAGCAGATAAATCCCATGGCTGAGGAAAAAGGGAGTTTGTAAGATTAAGTCAAGAATTTTGAGCAGTAATTACTCAGCACAGTGGACTACTCTATACAGTTTCTTTTCTATTACAACTCTAGTTTGTGCCTTACCTAATTTTGAGAAGAACTTTATGAACATGAATGTATTTTCCATCCACTAGAAACTTCAGGTCTGCAGTTTCAGGGTTGTCAAATTCCTTCTTTAGTGACTGGGCTACTGTTAGATGGTCATCAGGCTCTAGAATAAAGAGGGGAATTAATAGTAAGTAATACAAGTAGCTCTCATGATAACATCCTGGGTATCTGTCAGCAATTAATGATCTTAATAAATACTGCATCTCTTTAAGCCGAGTTAAAAAAACCCAGCAGACTGTGTGTTCAGTACGAACACCCAGAAAAGCAAATACAGGGCAGCTTTCTTCAGTCCTTGCTAGTTTCCTACTCCAAACAAATATCCCTATTAAAAAAAAGTTAGTCCCACTCCTCTAACTCATGTATATAAGGTCAGAAAAAAAAAAAACAAACCAAAACACAGCCTCACAAGTTTAATGCTGCATCTGATAGCAAATGCTATCAGTTGTTACTGGGTGAATTATTCTAAGTGAAAAATATTACTTATTATGAGATATCCAAACGGTCAATAAAAAAAAAAAATCACAATAACATTTTCTAAAATACTTCCATGGGGAGATATTATCTTACAGCAGAAATA
This sequence comes from Aramus guarauna, assembly GCA_013400195.1. NCBI lineage: Eukaryota > Metazoa > Chordata > Aves > Gruiformes > Aramidae > Aramus > Aramus guarauna. The sequence goes on from VXBL01010054.1 coordinate 336,458, forward strand.
AAGCTATTACATAACCAACATACTGGTTGCAGTGAAACTACCTAGTACAGTATCCCCTAAAGGTAAATACCAACAAAGCCTATTCAAAAAGTGTTTTCCCTAGACTTACAGTGTTACTCAGTGTGAATGTCTGCATATTCCTGTTTGCATCCCATGTAGGCATATCCCACGGTGCACGTGACACTTGCATTATAAAGTTACCAGACAGCCTTGATAAGTCATCCATTGTCCACATAAAATTATCTCCTGAACTGTTCCAAATCTCCATCATATTTGGTAGACTCAGAGAATTATCTTCTTTAGTACTACTAAAAAATTAAACCCCTCAAACCTCATTCTTAATTGAGAAAACATTTTGTCTTCTTACCATATAAATACACATTACTGGTTTATACAAATTTTGTGGGACAGCAAATAAGCTGTTCTCTATACAAAATTACATAAATGCTAGGTCCTGTAACCTACCAAGCTACAAATAAGAATGGTATTTTGCTGGAAATGGAAAGACCTTCACCAGAAGCTCTAGAAAAAACACACATATTTTGATACTGTTACACTTTATTTAGCACAATTATTTTTCACTTCATTTAGAGAATGTCACTTATGTTCAGATATACTCAATTAGGGCAATAATTATCGAAGTGCATTGGATTGCAGGTATAAGGATTGGGGAGGGGGGGAGAAATCCAATGCAATGATAATAAAAAAATCCTTCTGAAATAATGATACTGTAAAATACTTTGTTAGCTCTTATTTTGTACAATGTGGTTTGTTTATTCAGACCTCTGCTATCAAAATACATAATAATTTTAACAACCAATGCAAAACTGAAGCTTCTCTTCAAAGTTAACTGGCAACTCAGATGTCCACCAGTAAACATCTCCAGATGACTTCTACAGCCAGCAGAGGTAAACTGAATATAGTGAGGTCAGTTATGACATTCTTAGAGGGAAAATAGATGCTTTTATTTGTTAGAGCAGTGAAGGGGGAACCAGAGGAAGGAAATGAAGAGGCAGTTCAGACTGACAAGGCACAAAGCTAAGAAAACTCCTTAGGAGTCAGTGCTAAGAATTGCAATAGAAAAGTTAGAACTGCCACAAACGGGGCATGAATTGGAACGCCTGGCTGTGGAAGCACCAGAATACAACAGATGGAGAACGACTGTAAGCGTGGCAGAGGTCTGTGGCACCTAATCCAGCAGATGTTAAGATCCGATCGCAGGATGCAGCTGCCTGATGATTCTCACCACACGTAGATCAGAAGACAAACAACAGTCAGTCCCGACGACTTGCCAAGGTGGGACAGGATGAAGAGCCTAGGCACTCTCGGCTCCTACAGCATGCAAAAAGGCAAATCCGAAACCAGCACAGAGTCACCTAACTAAAAGGAATCCAGGAGACATGATGAGGGTCTGATAGCCAGCATTCTTTATCCAGTGTGATCACAAGGAACCCTGCTCAGATCACCTCAATACACATTTTTGGGCTGGAATGCTGGACAGACATTTGGCACATAGGAGAATGTGGGTTTGCAAGTGCATCTGAAATTATTTTTTGTTTAAAAATAAAATAACCTTTTCCTCCTGTAAGGTTTTGTCTCATGCTTTGGTACAATGTTACTACAGTGTTGCAACATTATTTCTAAAGGCACCAAGAAGTCAAGGTCAAAAACCAGAAACAAAAGGAGCTGCTACAGTCAAAAATGACTCCCAAAGTGTGAGTCAGTGCAAGGAGGCTTGATGTATTGTTCACGGTGACAATGAAGGTGGGGATAAAAGATGTGTTGGGAAATAGTTACGAATGTAGTCTTAACCACACTGTGTTAGAGAGTGAATACCTATGAGTATTAATGAGCAATATGCTTAGTAATAAATGGGCTACTTGAAAGTCTTCAGCATAAAGATGATAATTACATGAATGATCATATATAATCCCACTCAGGACTCTTATCTGACCTAAAACAGCATTTGTAAAAGAAAATAATAAAAGGTCAATTTGCAGAAAGGAGCACTGAAAAATTGTAGCACAGTTTCAATCTCACTCAAACTGTTGTCTTCTCTGTAAGGAACGAAAAGAGGAAAGAGGCAGTTTTTGCTTCTTGCCTTCCTCCACTCTCCTTTGAAAAATTCCTCAATACTCCGCACTAAACTGAGAAGAAAAGGCAAGAGAAAAAGAGGAAGGAAAATTCTGATAGCATGAAGTAATATTTTAACTGGGCAAGAAGAAATGGAAACTGAAGAGCCCCAGAACCCTGCTACATGTACATAAGAAGATATATATAACTGAATTTATGCTATATAAATTTAAGCTATATATACACTAGTAATGTCCCATTTCCTTCCTAAAATAACCAATTCTTATGGAAGAAAAATCTGAACATACTACAGATACTTTTATGGAAAACTTACAACCGAAAAACACGTTTACATGGAATGAACCACCTCATGGCGTGGGATTTTAGTGCCGTAACACGATTTACATCTAATTTGCAGTAGGCAAATATTAGGAATATCATGAATTTCTGCAGTAATAAAGCATGTATCTTACAGTTCTGAAGAAGTCACCCTAGAAAGCACAACTGCCTCAATCCAGAGAAAACGGGGGTCTGGACTGTGCCCTAAAACATGAATGTTGGCAAAGCAGTTTCCTGAGAACAGGACTCTCCATTTAATCCTCTGGTCTCTCAAAGCTGAAAGATGAGTACTATTAATAGAATTGCCTTGCTTTGGCATCCAGCAGGCACCAAGGGAGCAAAGAGTGTTCTACAATTGTCAGACAAAAGCATACAGCAACACAAAAGCAATTACAAAGGCAGCACAGAAGTGGAATGGAAGCATGATGGACTCAGTACAGTTCAAATTACAAATTAACAAGTTGCTGCCTTCTAGCTTTTAGCTTAAACTCCCAGATGACACCTACAGACAACCCCAAGAGTCTCATCTTTGATTAGGTCAGCAAAGCCAGTAACTTTATTAGCAACCAATGTGGAATTGAATTTGTAGCTGAAGAATGAGCTCTCTGTTAGACAATACTATATATTTAACTCTTTCTAGTTAAAGCCAGCAAGACGGACCTTAATGTTAATCAAATATCTGAGATCAGCAACTTGTCTCTTCAGAAGCCCAGGTCATGATCACTTGTGATGAGACTCTAAAGTGCCTGTGGCCAATTCTGAACACAGGAATTTGGTTCTGTTAGTTCTTAGTAGTCTACTTTAGGACATCAAAGAAAGCTTCAGGGTTCCTAAACATTCTGCATGGCTCCCTGAAGTCTCCAAATTCAAACTCAGCTTCTCCACCCATGGCCATTCTACAGTAACATTCAGTGGTTACACAAAAAAACCCTCCCCAAACCCAAGGCACTTTCCCACAGAAATAAATCACATAAATAAAACAATCATTTAGCACTGTCATCAGGCCTTAGCAATTTTTACAATTCCATATTACTGTTTACATATATGTAATATATGATGATAATTATGCTTCCCACTACAAATTTGTACAAGAAACTAAGTTTAGGCTTAAAATACAGGCAACTGTTTTATGCACTAATGATTCTATTTAGAAGATGTCAAAGCAAAAAATATTTAAGCTCACCTACTGACAGAAGACGCCACATAACGGCAGGGGTAGCAAAGCAAGCAAACACATCGTCAGTGCAGGCAAAGTGAGTGAGGTGGGGAAGGATCACTGACTGCCCGCGGCATTGGCCCCACATGTACACCTGGCCGCTCTGGGTCTTGGCAGCTGACGTGTGAGCAGAGTGACAGGCTGCAATCTCTATAACTCTGAATTTACAAGCAAACAAAGAAAAAAAGCAAGTCACTCTCATAAGAACAAAATGCAGTGAAGCAGCTCACTACCTCCTGGCTTTCTCTGGTCCAAAACATATTTGTAAGCATGCATGCGCTTCCAACTGCAAGAATGGTTTCCGATCATACATAGCAAAATTAAAAGGGCTATCAATGTTTCTTCAAATAGCATGCACTCAGAAAGTCCCTCAGTGAATAAGCATCTTGGGAGTGAGGAGACACTGTTGCAGCAGAGCAGCATAACTGCCGCAGCACATGCTCTACTGATCCCCTTGGCTCCCTCAAACAAAGCTATGATGAGTTTCAAGTCTCTGAACGTCCTTGGTGGTGCTTGGCAGTGAGGTGAGTGGCTACACTGAACTGTAGAGAATGGATACTTGAAGAAGATGAAGGAGGAAATGAGCAGGAGTCTCAAAAAAAAAAAATAAATTTACATTTTGGCTTATAATTGAAAGTTAATGAAAAACTTTTTCCTGCTTGCTTACTGGTAACAGTTATAAACCAACAATTTAAACATATTTCTTTTAATTAAAATACTGAAGTGTCATTGCTTATACTATTATTATTACTTACGTTTGATGGACTTTCCCTTTGAAAATTAAAAATCAGAAGCAAACAGCACTAAAAGCTGTTTCTCAGTGTATTTTAGCTATGCTAGACTACCTCACTAATCCTAAAGTTGATTTAGGATTTCAAAACTCCCACTGTGTACAACATTACAGAACCCACTCTTTTGCAGTCTGAGCTACTGTTTGTTTACTTGTTTTCCCAGTTGCCTGGGGAAAATAGCTGGGAAACAACTTGTTTAAAGCTGTATGTACAAATCTTGCAAACTTTAGTAAGGTAATATTCTCACTGACACCAGGAATGCATATTCTGTCCAACAAAAGGGAAAGGCAGCATACAACATTAAAACTTGTACTGAAATGTGGTAACATTTTAACTGCAGCCAAAGTGTCTGGAAAAAATTTGGTTACAGCAAAAGCACAACCACACATAAAGAAATAGCAATGATAAGGAACAGGTCATGTCTCATCACCAGGGAGGAGTTGCCTCTTCCTTAAACTTGTATCTGTGTACATTATTGTTAAGAGGGACATCTCACTTTCCTTATTATTCACCCCAGGAGGCCAAAAATCAAGACCTCAGTAGTAAGGAATAGATTCAAACTTCTGGCCACATATATACATGGCTTTACATTAGCAATAGAAAAAATGGCCCCATTACCCATCAAGGACGTACAGAAAAATATTTAACTTGTAAAAATCTAAGCTTAATTTTCAGGCAACAATACCAATACTCCTCCCCTTCTCTCTCTCCTGGGTTATGAGCTGGATTTAATAGCAGAAATACCACAAAATGCGGATGTCCACTCTTCACATTTTCTGTGTGTACTTCTTGTCAAAAGTAGCATATTAAAATACAATTTACATTCAGAGACAATAAAGCTTTTATCATTGACTTCAAACAATGAAACTACACCACTGAAGAGAAATTGCAATTAAGGTCTATAAAGTACAGTGTGAGCCGAAGCAGAAAATAGCACATTCAGGTTCAGAACATTCAGCTTCTCTTTCACAAGGACGGTTCTGGGGTAGATTTAAGCACTTTCAGTGAAAATTCTGTTCACATCTAGCAGAAGAACCATTGCAAAAAATTATAGGCTATTTCTTCCAAAGAATAGATTAAAACTGCCATAATTTTATGTAGCTCTTCTGACAGTATGCCAACTAATGTCTGACTGCAAGACTGTAAGTATTACCTGTCCTTATCCACAACAACTGTTGTAGGGTAAGACGCGTTACTTTTATTCCCAGTACCTAACTGGCCATATGAATTGGCGCCCCAGGCATAAATCTGACCTTCATCTGTTAGCACTAATGTATGTGCATAGCCACAGGCAACCTATAAGGAATAATAAAAAGAAAAATCTCATTTGTATGTAACAATAATTTAAAACAGATAGATACACATTATGCTATAACATTATTGATTCTATACCAGTGTAAAAATTACAAGTACAGATAAGTTTATTAAAAAGGGAAGCAAAGTAGAAGAAGTGACTTTGAGGAAAAATGCATCAGTGATGAACTCTGCCAGATAACCTCAAGAGTACAGTGAAATAATAGCTAGAAAGAAAGAAAGAAAGAAAGAAAGAAAGAAAGAGAAACTGAGAAAGAGAAAGAAAGAAAGAAAGAGAAACTGAGAAAGAGAAAGAAAGAAAGAGAAACTGAGAAAGAAAGAAAGAAAGAAAGAAAGAAAGAAAGAAAGAAAGAAAGAAAGAAAGAAAGAAAGAAAGAAAGAAACTGAGAAAAAGAAAGAAAGAGCAAGCAAGCTATATGACAAATATGAACAGTATGCAGGAAAAAATGCAGAAAAAGGCAGATCGTCTATACTGCACTGACCTTGCTCTATGAGCAACTGCTCCAATGTGAATAGCTTACCACAGGCGAGGTCTCCCTACCTACTCCTCTCTTTCCTGCCTGCCAGCCACACAAAACTGCCCCCTCCCTGTGCCAGCTCTAGAGCTCACCAGACCCTCTGCTGAGATAACTTACATCACTGGAAGGAAACTCTCTGAGGACCTGAGGACCACTGGGGCCCACACACGGTGACCAACAGGAGCAGCCAGCCAGGAAAGAGAGGAAAGAGATGAAAGAGATGAAACTCTTCATCTTGATGACAGCACACAACTGTGTCAGCTCATACTCTCTTGTGGAAACCCACTCGCTCCTGCTGAACTGCCTCCTCAGGCACCTTGCATAAGGTTGCTTGAACACACACTTTACAATCTATATATGCAGCACATGCCCCACATACAGATAGACAGTGGTAAAATTACCAGCAACAGTCTTGCTCTGCATGAGTTAATGTACGCTATTGTAGCTAGATGGCTATCAATAACCAATTTATGTTGTTCAAATCTAGCTCACGCATCTTTATATAATCTGCAAAGCACTGCCAGATTGTACCATAACTACATGTAGTTCACTGCCATCCATGAAGCATGTGATGTGCTTTAAATGAAAAAAAAAAAAAAAAAATACTAAAATAATTAT
>VXBL01010054.1:343362-361681 GCA_013400195.1 Aramus guarauna
TTATTTACTGATTGGGGCCTACAACTTGGTATTAATCGATATCAAGCAAATGAAGCAGACTCAGATAGGATCTAAGTCTCACAGTCTCTAAATAGGAGAATACAGAGGAAAATAATATTCACTTTATTATGTTATTCTCCAACAGCAACTGTTACCAGCCAAGCTACTGTCTACATCCTAGTAAGTGAATGGAAAACTATGTAATTAAACAAGTTTAATTTAGAAGATTTTAAAAATCCCTAACTTGCTTGAGTAAATGTAATAAATATGGTTCAAAGTTCAAAACACTGTTGTAAGTTTTCACTGGTTTACAAGACCAATGTTTTCTAGCAGAATGTGTCATTTTCCTGACAGTATCCTCTATTTTGGGTAGATCAATTTGAAATTTTCCGTATCAGTTCTTCAGCTGCTTAAAATATTTCTTACCAGTCAAAAGAAGTTATCAGTTTCCTAGTGACACTGATGGCAGCCCAGTTATTTGGTAAAGTGTAATAACCACCCAAGATCAAGACCAACCATGGAATCATACCCACTGTTGACCAAAAGCAGTTGGAGACAATTTGTTCAGACTCCAAATACCAGTTAGTCACTATGATGGGAGTAAATTCTAAATGTAGTATTCAGTCTTCTAGGAAGACAAAATGCTAAACTGCAGCATTTTCCAAGAAAAGAGGACAGAGGTTAATGAAGAATGGGGTAGCCTAAGAAGACTCTCTTATTTACTAAAATAACAGGATTTTTTTTAAATTAAGTTTCACAGGAAGGAAAAAAGGAAAAAAAAAAAAAAACCACAACAAAAAAACCCCAAACATTTCTAATCCCCTAGTCCTCTTTAAGGAAAATCCTGACCTCACTGAAGTCAATGGCAAAATTCCCCCTGAACTCTACAGAGGTCCATTTTAAGATACGTGTTTTTATTCGGATAAATCACACTTTAAACAAAGAGAGAAAGGATTATCTCCTATAAATGTAGAGTATGTCCTAGCATATTTTCAGTTGTTCATAAAGAGTTTGACATGGAGCATCATACACATACCCGCTGCACACGAATGCCTTGCAAAGCTGCTATTCGGCACGGTGTTGGCTGATTGCCACTGCTGCCCAGTCCAAGCTGGCCATTACCATTGTAACCCCAGACATAGACCTTAAAAACAGGGACAGGGATTTTAACTGTTTGCTACTATCTACTTCTTTTGAAAGAGTTACAATAATAATTTTCTTTAATATTGCTTGACCCCACACCTAAGGATACATACATATATATGTATACACACATGCATGTCTTCCTGCATCAGAAATTCTGGATGCTGCTTCTGTTTAAAATACCAACTGCATGCTCATCTAAAATTCTAAACCTCCACATTCATGTTGCTCTTTAAGAGTTAGATTATGTAAGAATACAATATTTTAATACGAGTAGAAAATAAGTGATTCATATCACTGTTTCCCAGCATGGAGCAAATTCAGCATGAATACTTCCCTTTGTGAAAGAGCTAATTTCTCATTCAAAAATCCTCTAACAGAAAAGAAAACACACTAAAACAAGTATAAACTGGAAGCTATGCACAACAGTGAGTAGGCTGTTAACAGCTTTATGCTGAACATAAGAAAAAGGGAAAATACTAAGCTCTGATCCTTTCAGTGACATATGTTCTACTTCAAACAGTCAACAACTACTCAGGTCTAAACTGAAATGCTTGGAACAATGGAGCTAGAGAGGATGTAGGCTGCTCAAAATCTTCAGCTCATATGAACTAAACCAACAAGAACACTACAACCTTTTTGTATCTTTGCAATGAGGATAAAAATATATAAGAGGGATTCAAGGGGTACTGCAGTAGAACATATATGCAATGTACTTTTATTTTCTGTTTTCTCTTGAGATGAAGTGTGCATATATGAGTACTGAAAATCAAAATAGCATTCACTGATTATTCTCACATTCTTGATACTGAAGACTCTAGTATAGACAATATTTTTCTCGGAATGCTAAAGACACTGGTGGGGTAATATATTAATCAGCACTTTCATTTTCGCTAGAATGTAATACCAGCTCTAAAAATCAGTAAATCAGTGATACAAACTTAGTTATTTTTACATGGAGAAAATGAGCTAGCATGAAATGCTAAGCATACATATATGGATTCAATACGATTTAATCGATTTTGTATTTTGAGTCGAGTACAGTACCAAATTTGTAAAAATCTCCGTACCTTCACAATGCCATTTTTACTTCAGAACTGTATTTTCATGTACATTTGAAATTTGATACTTGAATTCCTTCAAAGCCAACTTCAATAGCTGATACAAAATAATAACTGCTAAATTTTAAGAGTTATCTCATAACCCAAAAAGCCATAAACCAAATGTTAGTAAACAATTCTCCCTGTTCCACTCTACCTCCTTTCTAAAGGGGAAACCATAATCAGCATGGATAGGAAGATGTGCTTAAGTATGTCAGAACATGCAGGACAATTTTATGACAAAGGTTTTTATAAGCAGTATAAGCAGGTAGATTTGAGAGAGTCTGGAAAGGTATACTTGTTTTCGGAGTCGTAGCTCATTACTGACACGTTTGAAGTGATCTACATCCCGTGATACTACATAAAATAAAATGTAGCCAGAAAATTCACTTAAAGTTTCTTACCTCTCCATTTTCCACTACAGCCATAGAGCACATCTGTCCACAAGCTATATTAACTACTATTTTATTTTGCAGGCAGCTGGTAACTCTTCGAGGAATCGGTTGATTAGCTGTTGAACCAGAGCCAACTTGGCCCGAGTTATTATAACCCCAGGTGTACACCTGTTGTAAGAAAATTGTCATAAAAGAAGGCTATATAACATATAGTTCAAAGTACACATTCAAGCGAGAAAAAAGTTATACGCATAAAAAAAAAATTGTATTTTGAGTTCCAGTGGATATATTCTTTTAAAGATCTAGGCAGACACATAGGTTTACAATTTAATTGTTTTTATCAAAAACATGCCACGCATAATATTTATATATTCCATTCTTTTACATTCCTCCAATCAAAGGTAAGAGGCAAGATAACAGTTGCATTAATGCTGGAAGAATTCATTGCTAGCTTTCCAGAACCCAAAGTAGAATGGCTAACTGGACACAAATGGCACCTCAAAGCAAATGACAGAAAATTTTTTACTTGGGTGGGTAGAACTCCTTACACAAATGTGATTTATATTAATGTCAGCTTTAGCACCATTAAGCCTGTACAGTATACCATAGGAAGGAACTGACTGCCCTCTACAAAGAAACTATAATTTCTTACTACAAGCAGACGTGGCACAAAAATCAATGTTCTGCATTTCTATTTTTATCAAATATTTGTGTTGTATCAGCAATGTGAGGATAGAAAGAAGCAAAGTCTAATACTCTAGGTGCAGAATGTTTTCCTTTTTCTCTCATACATGAATTTCATTAAGAGAAAAGAGAGATTTATTCCACCTATTCTCACCTCTCCATCAGATGTTAACACCATAGAATGATGAGAGCCACAGGCAACTTCAATGACTTTCTTGTTCACCAAGTTAGTAGAGACTTGACAGGGAACGAAACCATGATTTGTTGTACCATTGCCCAACTGACTATAAGCGTTATGACCCCATGTATACACTTCTCCTTCTATAACAAAAATGTAAAAAGTTGGTTTAAAAACTCTATTTTTCCAATGAGTACACAACATAAAATTACAAATGGAAAAGTCAAATTCAATAACAATATACATTTTTAAGTGTGTGTTTTATATATATATATATATATATATATATGAATGACCTTTGGGGCTCTCAAGCCCATGGACATACCAATGCCACCTTAACATAGAGTTGATCACAAATCCAAAAGGATAGTATCACTATAATCTTAGTAAAGGAAATCATATAGCTAAAAAAAAAAAAGGAGACAGTGCAATACAGAAGAGAAAAGGATGAAATGAGAGTCAAGAGTCCCCATTTCAATTTCTTTGTTACTGACAATCAATTAAAATTTCTTGTCTATGCCCTGGTGCTATTTCCCACTTTGGAAAATTCAAACAAGCTTTCATTCCTTTATAATATACATAAGATGATGTAAGAAAAAACTTATTAATAAACATACTATTATTTAAACATGCTATTCATGTCCTGTATTTTGAGAAACATGCTAGTAAAATTATAAATGCAAGAAACACCAGACTGGGTGTCCAATGGTCCACCTAGTGCAAAATTCTGTCTCCAACTGGCAATAGAAAAATACTGCTGTTTAAGGGTAACACGAAGATCATCACTTTCTGCAGTTCCCAAGCATTTACAATCACTAGACTATAGATATTACCAGGTTTTTCTGATTCTCTTTTATGTACTTATATTGGCCCATTATCCATAAAGTTAACACCTTTTTGTCCATGTTTTCTTTCATCTGTTTTAAATTAAGTGTTCTCCAGTTACAGTAGTGCAGGACTTGAAGAACTGCTGTCCTACATTCATCTTGTCTATCATCATCATCATTTTCTAAACCTAAATTACACTGTCATTGCAGGAGAACTAGGTTTGACATACAACTCCATCACATTTCTAAAGAGATCGTCAAACTCCTTAACCCTAAGAAGGGTTCCCTCAGAACTACAAAGGCAAAATGTGCTATACTAAACCAGTATTTCTCTACAATAACAGGTTAAACCCAATGACTTTATCCTGTCAAAAGCAAACAACCTTCTCTTCCTTTCACTAACAGAAGAATACAAATTTCAGTAAACAGGTGAAACAGCCACATAAAAACATGCAACATAAACTGGAAATGACAGTAATTAACACGAGAATTGTGAAATACGTAAGGGTCATCTGAAAGGCAGATTAGAAGAGGCTGTGCTGAATGGAAGTTCTTCATGTGAATGCAGTTATGAGTAAAAATCATCAAGGATCCATTCCGGATCTGTTCTTTTACAATACTTCATTTCATTATCTGGGTAAAGAGTATGACTGCGTCAGTGCGATCTGCCAGCAACAAAGCTCAGAAGAATACAGAGACATATAAAACCAGTATCCAGAATGGGTTACCTTGAAGACTGGAGAAAATAGTGGAATGAAATTGTATATAAAGAAGTCACATATTTACAACACAATTCCCCTCACCTACCTTTAGCCATCTAAACTACCCTACTCAAAAAGATTTCTTCTCATTAATGGAGAGAGACAAATTTTAATGTCACACTCAGGTTCTAACAGAACCTCATTGGGAACAGGGTATTAGTCATTTGTCTTCGAGACTAACGTACTTGATTGTGAACAGAAGGGCCACTAGCATGGTGTGGATACTAGTGTCAATAAGACAACAGAAAGCAAAAGGCTGAGAGGCAATATAACTGGTCTTTAAAGCACATCCAAAAGTAGGTACAGGAGGTAAAAGATGCATTTTAGCTAAAGGACAACGTTGGCACAAGAACATACGGGTATAATGTAGCCACTAACGCATTTCAAAAGCAATCAGAAGTTTCAAACTTAACTGCAAAGTAAAAAACTCCAAACTTCCAAAAGTAGTAACAAGATCAAAGCAGAGCTTGAAAAACTTTTGAAAAGAAACAGCTATGAACACAGCTAGCAGACATGTCATGTTCACCAATGAAAATATGTTGGACCTGATAGCCCAGAATGACTATCCCAATTCCTCTCTTACATTACCAGCACAGATCTTTCACACCTGCTGGACTAAAGTGGGCATATCTGAAAAAGCAACGTTCAGATCATACTTTACCTTCCGTAGCGAGAACAACATGAGGGCCACTTCCATAACTCAGACAGGCTATCTTTTTGCCACATAGAGAATCTAACCTCCTTGGTTCAATAGTGCTTTGCATGTCGCCTGTTCCCAAACACCCACTGCAGTTCATGCCAAGCACAAAAACCTGTTATAAGAGAATCACAGAATCATAGTTTAGGTTGGAATGGAGGACTTCCAAAGGTCAACTAGTCCAAACTCTTGCTCAACAAAGGTCTAAATAGATCAGCTGACTCAAGGCCATGTCAGTCGAGTCATGAACACCTCCAAGGAAAAGATCTCACAACCCTTCTATGATTTAATCACTCTCATAGTAAATTCTTTTTCCTAATACTGAATCAGAATTTTCCACATTCCATCTGTCTTGTGTCCTTTGCCTCTCACCCTGTCACTACGCACCTCCAAGAAGTGTCTAACTCCATCTTCTTTTTATCCTCTGATTCTGGTAGGAAGCCATTACTTTGAATTGAAAATGTTTTAGTAGCAATCAAAATGATCGGGCATTTTTGCATGCAACTTTTTCTAGGTACTGGCTTTCAGAATAGCTTGATAAATAAATGACTAAATATGTCATGTTCATACAAACTCTTGAACAATTACCTCGTCATTTTCAGTTGCATATAATACTTCATTACCAGCACTGCCAAATACACAGGCTTGACGAATTAACTTGAGCTCCTCTTGGGAACAGAGAGAAAAAATTGGCCATTTCCCAACATCCAGCATCTTCAGTGCTGATAATAATGTTGCCTCCAAGACCTGATATTATAAAAAATTATATCAAATACCTAGACAGAGAGAAATGTATACCTTTGCACAGTAAAAAGGATAAATTTAGAGAAACACCACCATCTCCTTTCTCAACCACAACCCAGTATTTTAATTCTAGAACAATACTTGGAGGGAAATCACTAAAATAAATAAACTATAATATGATTCATATTTTCACTATATTCATGCAACATAACTGCTAGCTTATTGAATTCAATGTAGAGGATTCTAACATAAAGTGCAAAGTATACATTCAAAAATTGAAAATAATTTGTGTTTTTTCCTCTGGTGCTAAAATTACAGTTAAGAGAAGCAGCCACAAAAAATCTGCCCAAGAATATACTTATCTTTGAAAAATGTACACAATTGTTTTCATGCATGGAAAATGGAGACTTGAGAAAACTTGAGATTATTTTTCCTTTCTCCTTTACTTCTGAAATTTACTTCTGTGTTTCAACAATTGTTGAATCTTTGGGAACTTCCTAAGAATATTTGTATTTTATGTAATTAGATATATAATAAAATAAAAAAAATATAATTAAGTTTTTTCCAGCTTAGCCAAGGACAAATGACTAGTTAAAGGAAAAAAGATCTCTCCAGACGTTAAAACTAGTCAAGCTAACATCTGAATCTCACGCAACATTTCTACTGCGTTAGTGCAGCATAAATCAGAAAAATTTTGCAGTATCAAAATATAATAGGAAATTTTGCATGGAACATGCATCAGATTTTCTTTACTGAAATTAAAACAGACTCTGGACATGAAAGAAAAGCGGCATTACTTGCCACATCAGAAGGTAAGCAAGAACAGATTTTGCCTATCGGAGACGTTACATAGTTCGCCACATAACAGTGAGGATTGCATCATTAGTCTATTTCTAGCAAGTAGCAGACTTACAAAATGATCTGTTATAGAATATAATTTTTTCTACCTCTGAAAAAAGATGTGAATAAATTCTAGTTTGGAGTCTGAAACATGTTATGTCAGTCATAAGGCTATTGCTTTTTTGATTAGTATCACTTACTATGAAAAAATGTACACATAGATAATGTTTGAACCTAGAGGAAAAAAAAATCCCTAAATTAATCCCTTAATTAAAATCTATAAACAAACAGCAATTAACCACACACTTCTTTATAGTATACTTCTGAGGAAGGAAAAGGAGGGTTGGTCATCTTCCCTAAAGAAAAGCTGTGGTTTTGATGACATTAGTTCTTTCCCCATCTCCTCAAATAACTGACCAATTTCAGCCAAATTTGCAAGTGAAAGGGAAGTAAGATTCAGCTGACACAATCCATTGGGCAGTACACAGCTGGACAGATTTGCACGTTATAAAATAAGTCAGCAAGCAAGTAGGTCCAAGCCAATCTTAGCAAATGTTGTCCTCCCTGACACACAGCAGGGTCATAAAAGATGAAGGACATGAATCTACATGGAATCGGGCCTCATTCATCTGCTGTTTGCAGAACAGTATTTTTTTTATGTCAAGAAGTTAGCATTAATTCTATGGAGGATTTTAGGCACTTTTAAAATATGATAATGAATACTGAGAGCATCACAGACTAGTCTTCCAATTGCTCAAACAAAACTGCACCCCACTTTTGCTCAAGACTGATGAAGCCTGAGGTTCAAAAGGACAATCAGGGTGTCCTTCAATTGTACAGATTCCCTTAATGGAGTAACATCTTGTCTTCTTTAAAATGTGGGCTCTAAATTCCAAGTGCACAGTGAGTCAGAATGCATTCATCTTAAATAATTTTTTTTTCTTGTAACCTCCTTCTCCAAAGCACCCATGATCTACCCTCATAATTAACAGGTTAAAAAACCCCAAATTGTAGCATTTCTTAACACGAAAATAATACACTGAAGGAAAAAAATCCACTATTATAAAAAGCACCCAAGGAAACACTTATGATACTGGGTTTTGGGTTTGGGTTTTTTTTGGGTTTTTTTTTTTTTTTTTTTTTTTTTTTGTTTTTGTTTTTTGTTGTTTGTTTGCGTGGAGTTTTGTTTGTTTTGGTTTTTTGTTTGTTTGTTTGTTTTGTTTTTCCACAAAAGAAATAACAACAAACTTTACCAGGGTAAAATTACACATAATCTAAATCCTGTCTCTGGAATTATTACATTCAACTCAGTAAGAGATATTCTCTCACCTTTCAAGATTTTCTCCCCTCCCACACTTCTCCATTATATTTTGTCCCAAAAATACAAAAAAAAGTTTGAACTATCAGCCTGCCAATATTTATGTCCCATAAGCGATCCGTTCTCTCATTATATTGCACAAAGTCATGAAAGACAGAATTAGACCACAATTTGAGATTTCATATTGTCCAGCTACCTATCCCCAAGTTGTATCAGTTACGCCTCAAGAATTCCTAAAACTTCTACACTTCATTTGACCTCAGCAATCAGTTTGAAAGCTGGTTACTCAGTCTTGTCATAAAGATCACCTTAAAAGGCATCATCATTAAGCACAAAATCGGAATGATGTTTCACTAATTTTTACATGCAGACCGTTCAAAGAAAATAAAAGAGAAAAACGGGAGGAAGTTTTTACATCAAATTATGCTACAAAAGTTAATTCTAACAACTTTATGTTGTTGAAACATTAGGCTGGAGCATATAACTTTAGAACTTAATACTAAATTAAACCAGCCTTGTAAGCCAAAGGAGTAATTCAACCTAATTAAAATATATTGTTCTTCTAATATTCTGTGGATCACATAAGCAACAAGTCTTTCACTAGTATAATTTTTCTACCCATAGTTTTGGTTTTCTGTTTATGTTGAAAGCTACCAGCATGTACTAAGCTACTGCTAAATGGAACCAAGCTTCTTCCTTTTGAGTAGAGCAGTATGGAATTCTCAATACAAATTCACACTCTGACCTTGACACTGACTCCTTGAGAAGGAGGAGGTTCATCCTCCATATGGATTTGTGCTTGTGTCCCCCTGTAGAGAGAGAACTATGGTTAACATCACCATATCACATTGCTGCAGCAATACTTTATGGAACAACAGGCACTTACTATTAAGCCAGAACTATTTGCTTCTGTGGTGTGAGAAAACAAGAAACACAAAGCTCAGTCACTTTTGGTTTTATATTCAACTGTACAGTGATCAGTTAGACAGACTCTGCTCTTTTGCATTCTTACCTAAACAAATAATTCCTGGAAAAAACATTTTTTGAAAACAAGTAGTAAAATTAATCAGACTATGATTGGAAAGGAAGAAGCTTTATTAAATGCAATACTCCAGTGTCCTTTTATTGCATTAAAACCAAATTTAGAACCTTGCTGATGTAATTTTCCAAGACATTTCTTTCAGCAAAGAAAAAGTACACTGGTTGGAGCTTTTCATTTCTGGCTTAAGCCTTGAAATATTCCAGTTCCATTCCAAAAACCAAGGTCAGAAAAACATTTGGGTCTTTTCAGGTTTACTGAGAATTTTTAAAATATTCACTCTGTTTCAGAAAATATTGCCAGCCCTGTAAATGACTTGTATAATTTCTACGACATGAATCATCAATAGAAACAGATTTTCAGATCAGATGTTTCTTCCCAAATAAACATGCACAACTCTACTATCCTTGAATTGTTTCCTAACATAAAGCCATGCAACTCAATTTCAGTAAAATTGCAAAAATGAGTAAGCAGCTCTGAAGCTGTGCAAGCACCTTCTACTCAACAAGTGAGAAAGTTGCACACATCATTTTCTTTGATGTACACTGGTTCAGCCAATGCCAGATGTTTATTCTGTTTACTTTTTACTGAAAAATGTCTGTAAAACTCTGACTACAGGCTGGTCACAGGAGGTGATTCTGCTCCTCCCTCCTCCCTTTTCAAAGTCCCAGAAACATGCTGACAGTTTTGCACTAACCTTTCAAGAACAAAGATCACTTACGTGTCCTCACAAGTAAAAGTTATAACATGTTTTATCTTATACATAACTAAGAGAAAATTACCCCGCAACTCCATTCTTCAAGCCGTTCTGCAAACATAGACATCTTATTTCTGAGCAGCCCTACAGGAGTACATGGGATGGCTCAAATTATATCAGTTTATGCAAATTCATGTATTCTAATAAAAGTACATCCTGATTGTCACGTCTGCATCTGAAAAGGTGTTCTTTCTAAAAACCTGTAATTGATTTAAGAGTACATATTCACCCTGGGATCCTGAAAATAAAGACAGACACAAAAAAATTGTAAGCTTGTCTAAGAATTATTAAGCCTGCCTAAGAATCATTCTTATCTATATACCTTTAAAATACTAGTGATGATTCATATTTGCCTACTTGTACAAATTTTCCCTCCAGAAAAACAACCATTGTACATACAGAGTGAAGCAAAGAAAAACCATTGTTTTATCTTTTAAAAAAAAACCAAACAACTTCATATTTGAGTACTTCAGGTACAGAAGAAAAACATACCATGGTTATTTCAGACAAGCTATTAGGGTTGTTCATCACGTGTTATAATTACTATGAAACCTTACTTTAAAACAGCTACCCACTACATTAAAAAAAATAGCAATACTTACTTTAGAAAGTAAAAAGGTAAGCAAGAAATATTTCTCATGTATTAAAACTTTATATGCATTTTCACTAGCTGTGTTAAAAAAAATATCAAAAGTGCAGATCTAAGCAGAAAATGTAATTGTTGGAAACATCCATTTTTAAAGGACAAATTTTAATACAAAAATATTTACATTAAACTTTCACAAAACTCTTATCTGGAATCCAAGCACAATTTAAGAATCTGGACAGTAGAGTTTAGCTTGCAGTCTGACTTGGAACTTGAAAGTTCTGACCCTGATTCTAGTCCTAGTCCATATGCTTCCGTGGTACAGGTAAGATTCAGTTAAGGAACACAAATAATCGTTCTAACAGACAAGTTCTATTAGCAGTCTAAGACCATTTAATCCTAAACATTTAAATAGGTTCACTGACTCAGTTGAATGTAAACATTCTTGTAGATTCCTTCTCCAGGAGCTTGGCAAGCAAACAAAACTTTTCAGAACTCCACTTAGTATTTCCTCCCACTTAATTTGAGCATTTATGAATCTCAAGTGCTGAATCAAAGGTCTGTCCGGTGCCTCTTCCCCAAGGACTCTAACCACAGGCTTAGGAAAGATTAGGAGGGAAAAAGTCACAGAAAAAAAGAGACTTGCTGACACCTTTAGGAAAGGAACCTAACATTCTCTGAAATTCTTGATTTCTCAGAAGTTTCCTACCAGAGTAGTCATGCAACGATGCTAACTTGTCCAAGCGGTCTTGCAAGAGAGGACAAACAGTAATATTGTCAGTTATTCCTACTGAACAGGTCATGTTCCCTCATTAGGAAGATATGTCTATTTTCAAAATTATCTTCCTTCTTCACATACAAACAGTGAAATGTCACTACTCCATCCAGCGCTGACAATAAACTGACAGAACTCAGCTTGTCATTCATTCGTCCATTGATGCAGCATTTACCATTACCAAGAATTTGCAGACCTTGAGAAACAGTAAGTGATTGTTTGAAAAACTGCTACCTCCAACTAAAGCACAGACTTCTCTCATTCCCTTCTTGCTTCTTGACACCAGACTGTGACTTCTCTGCTCTTGATGCAAGCTCCACTGGCTGCCTACCTTTTTTTTTTTACCTATTCTTTTTTTTTGCAGAGCAAATCTACATGCAGGTCAGAGGCTAGATCCAAGAAACTCTGAAAGACTGACATCCTTGCAAGGTCATTTCTAATTGAAATGATCTGAGATAAGACAGCTTTATTGTCTCAATCTCCAGAGAAAAAACTTTAGCCATAAACATCTTGTCAGACGCCACCTCTCTTTTGGCACGACATCCAGTTCCATCTGTTGGCTGCAGGGATGGACCTCCAGCATGACCCCATTGAAGTTATCAGAGCTTCATCTACTTGCAGCGTGCTGTATTGGAGCTAGATGCTTGAAACCTATTCACGAAGGCCTTTTTTTTCAGCAACATCACCCCCAAAAAGAAACTGGTTGCCAAGAATGAAAGGGTTAAATGCAAACACCACAAAGAAAACACAGGCACAGGAAAAGCAGGGAAGATAGTGGGAACACTGTTCTGTTACCCATGCTTAGCACCATCTTTCAATACAGGTTCAATACTGATGCGATAAAGATACGGTAAAGATAAAGAGCAAATACATCAGGGAAAAACATTTGGAAAGAAGTGAGAAGACAGGAAAGAAAGAGGACATGATTTTTCAAATCTCCAATGGTTTAAAAATATATGTTAGGGTCTGGTGTGATATGTCTGCCCTAAGTGACAAAATTGCTTTGAAAAATCTTATGTAGATTCCTGGAACACCTTCCCCTCACCCCCAAAAAACCTCACCTTGCAGTTTTGGGCTAGCAAGACAATTTGACTAATTTGATTTTTAGAAAACCATCTATGACTTTTAAAAGTCCTCTACGATGGTAAGACACACTGCTCATATTAAGTTCCTTTATTTCTCCCATTCCTATTCCAATTACTTTTTTCCCCTTAGAACTGCCATCTATTATCATCATTGATGTAGAGTGGTATATTATTTACCAGTGAGCAACAAGAGTGGAAGTGACTGAAAAAATTCATCATCATCCACCAAAGGGAAAATGTTTAAAACTCTCAAATTCTTTTCTCATTCTACAAACGCTACAGTCACCCTGAAAAAAGAAATTTCAAAGCTTTGGCTATCCATCTACTTGACCGGGGCGGGGGTGGGGGGGGGGAAAGAGAGATTTAAATGGAGTGACTAACAACTAATAAGAACGAGAAACTATATAACAAACTAATGAAAGTCAGAAATACAGAGACTAAAAAAGAGCAATGAAGTTTATATTAAAATTATTCCTTTAATAAGACTTAGTGAAATGTCAAGGTCAGCAGCTATAAAAGCCTGATAAGAAGGTGTCAATCAAAAAAATATTTTCACTTAAAAATATTTACACTTCTTTCTACAAGTGCAAAAATACCTTTTGAAGGCAATCAAGTGCTTCAGACCATGGAAACAATGTAAGAACTATCTTCAGTGCTGAAAAGCATTATAGGAGGATGCTGGAGTCATTTTCACATAATTAGTGGTTTACTTCTGCAGTAAAAGAAAACAAAATATGATGAGCATTATCTCCAGACCTCAAAGTGTATTAAAATAATCAAACATTTTGTTAGCCAGTCTCTTGGGAACAGGACATCATTCCTGTATCTAAATCTAACCTAAAGTAATCTAATGTAACCTAAATCTAACCCGAGATGCTGAAGAAAAACATGTTTGCATTTTTTAATGTGGCTGATCCAAGATTTTCAGAGAATTAACTTGAAAAGCTTTCTCTTTGCTGAACTGTTAGCCAAACACTAAACAAACTTCAGTTCCTGTAATCCATACACAAACATAATAAAATATAACTGATGCAATTGTTAGCTCTTGCCTATTTTAAACATAATGTAAAGTTTAAGTTATATATATATATATAAATATATATAAAAAACTGTATAACTGATTTGGTAGAATGGAAACTTATATTGATTCTTCATTTTGACCTTCCGACATGGCAGTTCAAGGAAGCAGCTTTAGGGAAACGAAAGCATTCCAAAGATTTGCTTTTAAAAAAGAACTTTATTTAAAAATATTAACCATATAACAGAGCAAAATAATTCAAAATAATGCAATAAATATGTGAAAGAAACAGCTATTATATTTTTATAACCCTAAAGAACCTTAGTACAGAAAACGTTAAAGCTTTAACAATTTAAGAAACACTAACAGGTCATCAAGTTGTGTAGGATAAACCACGTACAAGCTTCAGGTGTTAGGTGGCATTGCACCAGCATGTGGGCGCCTGACTGACACCAGTTCAATGCCATAGGAACAGCATGTCTGGGAAGAACCCTTCTGTTGTGATGCAATCATAAGCACTGTACTGCATTAACAGAAAAACACTATGCAAATGCACGCATTTTGTTATGCCCCCTCTAAGTAGATCTGACCTAACCTAAATTTTTAGCAGTCTGGAGTTACCTGATCCAGCCAAACACTGAGCCATGTATCAGGTCTAGCTGTTAGATTGTTGACCTCACAGTCCGCTCTAGCTGTTTGGAACAAAATATTCACAGCTTCTGCAGTTCTAACCTTTAATCACTTCCTTAGATGTCCAAGAAAGGTCATTCTAGCCTCATTTAGAGTAAAAGCTGCTTCTATCTTCTAAAACATTCTAAGCCTTCATAAAAAAACCTAAACAAGCCCATAAGCAGTACTAAACCACACCTGATTTTCTTTTCTACCTTCTTTGTTTACTCCACTTTAGGACAGTCTTTCTGCACATCAGAGCCTTGGTCCCTGACAAGGGCTCCTACCTACAGCTAAGAGGCCTACACCTTGGGTCAGTCACCAAGAGAAGAGATTGTTTCAAGACGATGTCTAGGATGGTTCCAGCACGAATCTGGATGTAGCTACACTCTCCTGTAGCACTGGGCACTTCCCATGAACCCAGCATGCAAGGCTTGGGCAGGTGGGAGGATGGTGCAATCTTTCCCTGACACAAACTCAGAATTTGCCTAGGTATATATATATATCGAACACATATATATAAATGCATACCTTATATGTATTTTAAAATATGTTTTAAAATATAAACATATAAAAATATAAACACAGACACATTACAGGTATTATATACCTGGAGCTGAGGATTTTGATAGTTTAAACTTTTATATGTTACAGCCATCTGCATTTAAAGATACCATATGTTATAGAAGAGAGAGATACAATAGTAAATAGAATGTACATATGAAAGAAAAGTTAGCCCACTTCCTCTATGAGTAAATGACTGTGTAATTGTCCATTTGGGTATTTCTTTAAGAGTTTTCTGATACAGGAACTGACCAACGTTAAGTGGTTATTTTCTGGTTCACCTGCAATGCCTGTCACTGGGGCTGGAGGAGCCACAGTGTCTGTTGGTCTGTTTTCCCTCTCTTTCCCTGAGGGTGCTGCCTAAGATTAAGCAGTGTTTGGTAGATACTGGCCAGGGCCCAGCACAGTACAGTAAGTTGTGCCTCACTGGAATAGCCACAGTATTTTCCTTTCAAGTACTCTATCACTTCATTAGCGTGCTGTAGTTGTTCGGGAGCCAAGTTTGAAGCCATTGGAGGTGAGAAGTTCTCTAGACACCTGCTTGTATTTTCCCACATCCCATGTCACTCACGACTATCCAGTCTCGGGGCAGGTCTCTGAGTGCTATTCTTAAAACAAGTTTTTGTAACCCTAAACAAGACCTGGAACATATTCAGGAGACTTAGCAATAGGAGCATGCTGGCTTGAACACCCCAAGGATATTAAAAATTCTCAAAAGCTGCTGTAACCAGCCTGAAGGAAAAACAGGAGATAAAAGAGCAGGAAAAAGTATCCCCACTGTCTTCCCCATAGATTGGGTGTGATCATTAATAAATTCTGAGAGATGTCATCCAAGGTACAGGCATGACAGTAATGCCACATACAAATATCAGATTAACCTCATGACCAGTGACATATATCATAACTCAATATTATACAATACAGCAAAATGAGACTTCTGACTCCTCTCCCACAGGTGATAAACAGCACTGCAGGGAATACATACATCAGGTAAGGGTTTATATACCACAGCCACGTGACCAAATAAAACACCCTTGTGACCAGTGACTATTTAACTAATACAATAAATGCATGTAACAAATTTGTTTTAACACACTCTGGTCAGATCTGTTGTTATCTCAACCCTTCGAGCCCCACATTGGGCACTAAAAAGGACTGTCGTAGTTTAGTCCCAGATGGCAGCCGAGAAGCACAGGGCTGCTCGCTCACTTCTCCCCCTCAAGGGATGGGGAGTATTGGAAGAAAAAGGTAAAACTAATGGGTTGGGATAAGGACAGTTTAAAAGCACAGCAAAGGAAGAGGAAAATAACAACAATGCTAATAAGATAAGAAGCAAAGCAGGTGATATACAATACAACTGCTCACCACCCAGAACCCAATGCCCAGTCCATCCCCAAGCAGCAATTCCTCCCCAGCCAGCTCCCTCTGTTACATACTGAGCATGACATCATATGGTATGGAATACCCCTTTGGCTACTTTGGGTCACCTGTCCTGGTTGGGTTCCCTCCCAGCTTCTTGTGAAAATTAACTCTATCGCAGCCAAAACAGACAAAGCTTTAAAAAACAGTTGCCTATAACTAACTCAGAATTACTTTTATCAATTCTCACTTTAGAACTGCACTTTATCTCCTGTATTTTTCTTTGCTTATCCATAGTTTTTCTAGTCTTTATTCCTAAAATCCCTTTTGAGATGGGTAAAAGCTCTTTTCAATAGACCTCATTTTTTGGATATAAATTCCAAATAGATTCTACCTTTGGCATAAACCAGCTTCATACCTTCTTTGCCTCTAGGGCCCTCAGGACTCCAGTACAGCTAACATGACTAATTAATCCTCTCGATTTTTCAAAGTTGGCCCTGCTAAAATTGAGAATTTCAAATCTGTCTCTATTTAGTCCTAGATGTTATTTCTACTTATATAATCTAATTAAAAATGTGATCCAAGATCACAAGCTGACTAATAAGCCAGTTCTTCTCAGAATTTTTTACACTACTTAGAGCAACTCTAAAGCAGTTCAGTACTTATTTGGTAAGCTTACAGCAGTTGTATGTAAGAACAACTGGATCGCTATATGCCCTTCCCAAATGATGCTGTTATCTGTATCTAAGAAAGAAATCTACCTTGGACATAATTTCTGATAGTATCTCTCAGTAAGCAATACCCTAATCCAAATCCAACTCTTGTGGTCTATGGCAAACACCATCAAAAGCTCTTAAAATTTTCTTTTCTAAAAGCAATGATATGCTTGATTTTTTTTTTTTTTTTACCCACACAATCTCTTCCTGTTACTTTACAGTCCATCACATCCCATGTCATTCTGTCACATTTACTTCTCATATCTGGACAGTATTAGCTCTCCTACCCCACATTCAGCAAGATCGTTATTTCTCCATGTTTCCCTTGCCCCATGTCTGCTCTCACATCCTTCCACGCGAGTTCTGCCCAAATGATTTCTGACGGTGCGCAAACACAACTGCCTACAGTCCTTCCTCGGTTCATAACCTGGAGTAAAATCTCTTTGCTAATTGTGCCCTCTCTTTTTATCCACCAACAGTAGAAACTTCATCTCCACAAGGAAATATAATGCAATCCTCCCATCTCCCACATGTTAACAATCCTTGGTCTCCTAAGGATTCTTTCTCTGCATTAAAACCGTAACCGGCCATCAAGCCAAGCTTGCCTGACGTACTGCGAGCTTCACACCTTCTTTGCATACTTGCGGACAGAGCTCTCCAAGACTACACAAATTTAACTCCTGGCAAAAGCTGCAAACCCTCCGTTATCAGCCACTTATAAACCAGGTGCCTGGGAAACATAACCCAGGGGAATACACCACACGAGCCCAGCACTCACACAACAGGCGACAGCACCCTTCTCCAACCCTCCCACCCCACCGAGGCCCACGAGCGGGGCGGCTACACGGCAGCACATGGAAGGAAAGCCACCTTGTCCTCACGCAGGAGAGCTTCGAGCCGAGACCCGGGCAGGCCGNGGGGGTTAGCGCCTCCCAGGGATCCACCTACTGCAGCAGCAGGGTGGAAAGCGGCGGCCTCTGTCCTCCCAGCCCAGCGTCAATAGGGCTGTTGAGAAGGCTGCTGTGTGGGGGTTGGCCTAACCACAGAGTGGCTTTTTTTTTTTT
>VXBL01010054.1:361693-397716 GCA_013400195.1 Aramus guarauna
TTTTTTTTTTTGTTTGTTTGTTTGTTTTTTCTACGAGAGAGCTTCTCACCTGCTGAGCTGAGGCAAAGAGAGGCCAAGAGAACCCCTTCTCTGTCTTATCAGCAAAGGCCTGTCTCTTGCTGAGGTGGCCGCCTTGAGAAGACTGAGATGCTCAGAGCAAATATGGCATTGAGGGAGGTAACACTCAAGGCTCAAGCTGTTGCCTGGGCCTAAATACACATGGTGACAACACGTAGTGAGAGGCACATGGTTAAAAACAACTGTTGAGGGAATGTTAAATATTGCTGTGCTGTTCCAATGTGCAATCATTTATTTTTTTCCCAAGGGAAGTGAGAGGATATAAGTATTTTTCTATTTCTCCTAAGATACATGGTTAAAATTAAGCACTCCCAAAGAGGATAAGCTTGAAAACTTTTCCTAAAAGCAACAACCTGGCTGTTTTGCTTGGTTATGTCTCTTTGTGTGTGATAATGCCCTGCTATCTTGCTGTGGTACATGTTCAGAGACCTTTGCTGTGATATTCAATGATATTGTTAGGTTATTGCTGTGGGAACCTTACTCGGATAAACTTTGCTCTGGGGCTAAAGAACTAACTTTTTATCGAAAATTAAATTCCTTTATTTCCTAGGGGAGGTCTCAATTTTTCTTGTGGGAATCACAGTCCCACATAAGGATGTTTTGATATTTTAAAGATCAATGTACTTGGATACAAGACTTTGGATGTCCAAAAATGAGATTTGTGTATGTACCTAAAGTAGGAAAAAGTTGTCCTCATAGTTACCAAAGGAGTGGAGAGCATATGTTCTCCATACTTGCTGCATTGTATGACAGTCTCATGTGATATACTACACGTGCCTTGCATCCTGTTCTTCATGTATACAATTCATGTGTTGCTGTACTACCAGTGGTCTTTTCCAGTGTGCTCTCCTAATGCATGCATGTTCTCTGCCACTGGCTGTAGTGTTCTGTGGAATCACTATCTTCTTTTAGTTTGTCAATTATTTTTTACAGTTCAGAATGCATTCAATTTCCTATGCATGTGTCCTGAATGCATTGTAATCTGCAAAGGGTATGTGTTTTCTGTTTTGTTGGCTCAGTAACTTTGGTTCCTCCAAGATAAAATTGAGGGGTTTTTTTGCTAGGAGTGGTGTCTTCATTCAAAAGAGATATCCATAATGATTTGTGTAGAGTGTGGGATGGAAGATGAGGAATTTTGGGGGCACTGGGCTCAACAAGGACTAGAAGTGGTGCCTGATAGTTTTGTTTTCTCTTTAGTAAAATGATCATTCTATAACACAAAGCAACTTACTGTCTGTTACCATGTCTTCTTCTCACTTTTCTGTTTTCTTGAGCACAGTTCAGGGGGAAAACCTTGCTGGATGTCAGATGTATGTGTAAATATAATAATACACCTGATCATTTCAGTCAAGCAGACAGTGGTAACGACCCAAAGTTGAAGCTATTCATTTTCAGACTGGCAGTAAAGCAAAAAGTAATTGTCCCCTCAAACAAGTTTCATCTCGGTGCACATTTTAAAACAGTATTGAATATTTTTCTGAAAGTTACGCTGTATTTAACTCAAGGAAGTGCTGTGTACTGTGTTAGGATGGAAGCATCAGTGGAACAGATGGTGTATTTGACCCATTGAAACAAAGTACTGTTTAATACAGTGAAGTCCTTGAATCTAGAAGCAATGGATGTAGATCTACAATGAGAAAAAAATTTGTTCTGGAAGGTTTAGCTAAAGGGTTGAGGTCAGTGAACAACAACTGAAAGTGTAATGCCAGAGGATGTAGAAGTGAAAAACGCTCATGTCATTCCTGAATGTATAAAGATAGGAATCGACAACAGCTAAAAGGTAATTTGCCTCCAGTAATTAGTAATTTAAGCCAACTAGTTGGACACTGTGGTCTTCAGAATAACTTGATTGAAGTTGACCTAATTTTCTTTTCTGATTAACTGATGTTTATTTCACTTTAATTCAGCAGGATTATTCTGTACACTGTAAAAAATATAATTACACATTAAATGAGAATCCCTTCATGTGGGAGGTTACAGTAGTTACAGCATCTGTACTTAAGCCCAACTACTGCACTGCTGGGAGGGGATGGCAGATGTACAGACTTACTTTGCTAAACTCAGTTGCAAAATACGGGTGCTGAGTAAACCTTTTGTTGTGTTGTTTCTTAGAGAGTCTGTCAGCAGGAAGTAAGTGAAAAAGCTAGGAGTCCTTTCAGGTAAAAATAAAACCAGCTTCTGATCTCAGTAACAGGGTTCCCATTACCTGTGTCGTGGTCTTGGAGGATGACATTTCAATTATGAATATCTGGGGAAACTGCTGTTGCCTACAGAGTTATTAGACAGCACAAGAGGACTGTTTTAACCTTAGTGGAAGCAAAATAATGTAAGTGGAAAGCAAATGCTGGCTGATAAGTTCTGTCAACAGATGCGAGACAGGAGGAAGTTTTAAGAGATTTAGGGCTGGGTTTATGCAAAGTTGTTAGAACTGAAGCAGATAGAGCAAGTTAAAGAAGGGAGAAGTTGCCAAGAAGCAGTTACTTAACAAGAGTTGTCTTCTGATGGACAAAGGTCAAAAAAAGCAATTAAACACTTTAATGTGCTTTGGGGTTGGTTACATTCCTGATAGTTAAAGCATCTTAGCAGATAATGGCTAAGAAGGCTCAGTTATGCTGGTGGATCCATGAATTTTCAAAGTCTGGTTTTGTGTTCTGACCACATCCTTGCTTCATTTCCAGAGAAGACTTGGGCATGAAGTACCTTACAATTGCTATGGATCAATACATCAAGTCATTTTGCTGCAGCAAAATGGTTTACTGTGGTTAAGTAGCTTTATCTTGTCTGTTTTGCCTTTAAATATGTTTTTTCTTCTCAAGTTGACCGAGGTCCCAGCAATCCTTAAAATTCTAATTACATTATCTTAGTGTTGCCCTGCTTTGTTCCCTGCAACTTGCCTTGTTAATCTATGCTTTATTAATAGCCTACTACAATGAACTAAAATTAGCAAAAATATTAGTAGTGTAAAATTAGTAGTGCTAGTCTTTCTTCAGTTATTTTTGCTTCTAACCTTCTAACTGACAGTTATATATGATTTGACAGCTACACCAGTCAAATACAGAAGAGAGAAGATATCTCTATAGCTTCTGACAATATGTAGGACATTTCACATGAGAATGTCTTTCATTATAGGCACTCATAGCTGTGGATCTTACTCAAATAATAGAAGCTGATAAGGATAGAAGCTCCAGAAAGTTGTGGAAGAGTTGCAGAAAGTTGTGTTTCAAGAAAGTTGTGAAGCAACTAAGTAGTTCAAGGAAGCATAAACTTAATAAACATTTAAAACAGAGCTAGGGAAGGACTGAAGGAATAGGGCTTCTTAGACTGAAGAAGAAGGGACTGAGGGAAAAGAACATCCTGAAGATTGTAAAATGCTATTGCAAAGAGGAAAGGGATTTTTTTTTCCCTGCATGATCAGGAAAAAATTGAAGTAAAGGAGATTCAGCTTTGGCAGTAAGGAGAACTGCTCTCACAGTAATAATAAGGCAGTTGGGAATAGATTGCCCAGTAAGGTTGTAGTTTCCATCAGTAGAGATTGTATATCAGAAGTAAAATAACTTTTGTCAATCCTAATTCAGGTTATGTTTTTCGATCAGATGACCCGTTGAGGTCCTTTCTACTTTTAGGATTCTATAATTAGTTCCATTTGCTGTACATGAAATTACAAAATATTTGCCATAAAAGTGATACAACATGTAGTTGAAATAGGGACAAACAGCTGGTTTTAATCAAAGCAAAATGTCTTTCATATAAATGATGATTAATAAAAAGATTACTTCACAATAACCTAATTATTCAAAATACTCAAGCAGTTTTAGTGGCTGAATTCCCTTTAAAAATTGATTGAAGTTCACTATTCTTTTTTTTGGATGGAATGTTTTAAGACTGGAATAACAGACTACAAGTTAGTCTCAAATAAATAATGTATTGTACTTCCATATTCAGTAATGTCTTAAAGTTTGTCCTGGCAATTCTTTGTTCGTATCAAAATGTCAGTTTTGTTGTGATTTTGTGATACTACGTTTATAACAAATCAATTTCTTCCTGGTTTTGAAAAGTCATGCTTACTGGAAATATAATTCTTCATAATTTTGTTTTGAATAAACACTTCAATAGATTATCCCTGGCTTCTCTTTCCTTTGAGTACAGCTCTTTTGACATCTTTAATAGTACTAATTTTCAGTCTAATTAATCCTTTTGATCTTTTCAAAATATACTAACAGAAATAATGTTTTACTGTCAGTCTCAGTGAGAGAAGGAACAGGGCTTCACTACCGGCATGATTATATTGCTTTGATACTACGTATGAAAAAATTGATTGATTTTTTTTTTTTAATGTTTGAATTTCAAACTCAATGAATACCCAAGTAAATTCTGAAAACAGTTTTCTTTTTAAGTTATTTCATAGTATGTACAAAGAAGAAAACAAGACACAAGGTAGAACTGTGACTATTACCATTTTCTACAAGTACTGTTATTTAATTCCTTGCAAAGATGCTATTTCTAACACTACAGACATTCTTTTTCCCACAAATAATGTTACAGACAGGAAATGTTTTGGATAGTGTAACAGCATTTCCTGATAAACATTTTCTCACAGCTTGATAACTATTTCCTGTCGGTAGGATTTATCTATTGTCATTTTGTTGTCTGTCTTGCTATAATTAACACACATATGTGATCTGGCTGAGTGTGCTTATCCTGTCAAACAAAGGTTTCAGCAACTCAGACATTTGGTTATAACATGATGCAAGATTTTATATTGTCCATTTCCCTTCATTTAAACTTTGTCTGGAGCAATAAATGAAATAGCAATACACGCACAGCAGTCTGGGCACTGGGAATTCCCAGAAGGGTGGAGGTTCCTCAATATTTCAAAATAAAGCATTGTCTGCTGTGCTCTCAGTGATTTCAGTGAGCTTCTAAAATAGCTTTAGATGAGAAGGTGAGACTTCATGTAAGATCTAATTGTTCAATGCAAACTTGGACTTGATTTGTCCTGGAAGGGTATCGGAAGAAATTTGGCACTTTCTAAGGAGCTTTAAAGCATTGTCTTTGCAAACTAATACTAAAATGAGACTACGTTCAGGAATTTTAATTTATCAAAATGTCATGTTTTCAGTCAACAGAACCACTTCTGCCATTTTTGGAGTTACCTACTTACTTTAGTGATAAAAGACAGGCAGTACCACTTACATACAGCTGATTGTGGTTCCCATTCACACAAAGATCAGAGGCATATTTGACTGTGCCTCTAACGAAATAGTAGGTGGCCAATATGCAGCCTTTGGCACCGAAGCCTAGAGATGTACCCTAGCTCACGCCCTATTATTTAGGACTGTATTTATTTCCCTTAAAATCAGACTGACCAAATGACACAACATAGCTCTTGGCCGTGGAGCTCCTCTGTGCTGTTTAACATCCTGTGGCCTTCAGACATAATACTTACTCACGTCTGTGGGGTTTTTTTCTCAGTTCATTGTGTTTGAAAGTGACTGTTTATTGCCTTTTGTTTAAAAGTTCTGACTCCATAGTTTTCTTCCCCACAGTTTTTCAAGAAAAGTAAAATTAAGGCATATTACTCAAAGCATGTAGTATTTGAGGGTGCAAAGCCTGCTGAGATAGCACTGAGGGAGTCTGTAGTAGCAGACTTGGAGCAATGTTGCCCACAGAGGCTGCTGGAAACGGTGCTTGGTGTGCATTGTCCCTGAACTGTGCTAGTTGGCACAGCCCAAGTCTGCTGGGAAGTCAGCTAACAAGCAGTCTGAGTGTTCAGAGGTCAAGTATTCAGGCTATGCATCCAGCTATGATGAGTTTATGGAGTCTAACTAAGGAAGAAGAATCTGGAGGTCAAGGCTTTAGGCAAAGGTACATGCGTAGAGCTGATTTAAAAAAAAAAAGAGTGATTATTGGTGTATTGTGACTAGGTATATTTTGCATGCACATTCTGAAAGTGACCTCAGAAAAATATAGAAGGAAACAGAATCTGAAACAGAACAAAATGTTGTTGAGGTTTTGGGTTTTTTGTTTTTTTTTTTTTTTTTCCTAAAAGAGATAGAAGAGAGTGAATAAAGTATTCTTGCAGAGATTTGATCCAAGTCATGCAACCTAGTGCTGACTGCATAATTCTTCTGAAAGAAGATGACATTGATGTAATTATCTGTGTCACTTGCTGAGGATGTGTGCAAAAATTTGAAGTGTTTGTGGAACAGGAAAATGAGCTTGCATCCTTGATTTATAATTCCAAAACCGGTTACACTAACTCCAGTAATGGCAAGGATAAAGTAGATTGATTTTCCATTATTGGACTCCAGCAATAAATAATCAGTAAGGCAGTGTGAAAGCTGTATATGGGTAGTATATCATATCCATTATCATCATCTGCTTTCTGTAGAGCAGATGTCTTAGACACTTTTTTTTACCCTAAAGAATAAAACAGTTTTGAGGTTCTATACTAAAAATGTAAAAATTATGGTAGCATATGTGTGATAAAGTGTACAATTTTCACTGAATTGCCTTTAATTCTGTAACTGTGTTATTAAAAGACAAGATAATTGCTAATTTTAAGCAAATGCTTTAGCATTGATCTTATACAGCTTTCTAGCAAGGAATATATACAGTAACCTTTTAACAGATAATGACATTGATATCTCAGGTTTTGTGGGATTTATATTACTTGACACAAATGTCTTAAAAACAGTATGCATTTCTTCACTGGCAGTAATTTGCAAGTCACTCTATGGGCTGTTAAAAAGCCAAATAAAATCAAGCAATTGCTCTTTGAATACATGTTTAAAAGAATGCTATAGGTGACAGGAACATCCCATTTTATCAGAAGCCAAAAGCAATATTACATTATTTATGGTTGCTATTACAATGTGAACTTGTAAAAGTAGTTGTCAGAAGAACAGAAAACTTTTTAATTAGACCTAACATTTCAAACAAAAAGATGTTTTCCTCTTGCAATTCAGACCACAGAACTTCCTGTTAAAAGATTCTGTGAGTGCTAAAAGTTTGCATGAGCAAGTCAAGGGAGAGCAATCAACTGAGATTGCACAACAGAGAATCTTCAGCTCAGGAAGTCTCTGAGCTACAAATGTTTGAAGATTAGAAGAATATTTAAAGGAGGTTTCATATTTACTTACCCCATTCTTTTCTAACACTCTCTGCCAGGGAATAGATTTTGTTAGTGCTGGGGAGAAAGCACTCATTTTGGTAAAACTTTGACCTGACCCCTTACGGCCCTTTTTTCATTCTGTGTTCTTATGTAGAGGATGTTTAATTATGCGTCTAGCTTTTGAGATAACACTGATATGCTCTTTTTACTTCCTTTGAGGAAATGCTCAGTGCTTTCTGGGATTGGGGTTTTTTGGTGGTTTGTTTTTAACGGAAGCATTGTTGCTGTTTGTTGATATGAGGACTATTCTCTGTTAAGGTCAAGGGGACTGAAAATTTAGTACTAGTCTAGGAAATGAGATGCAAGACCAGCTGGGCAGCCAGGCATGCCCAAGCCCTCACTGAATCTAACATTGAACGTGCGTTATATAGACTATACTAAAACATACAGAAATCAATAGCTTAAAAAAGGAAGCATATAATTTATTCTGTATAAATGTAAATTATCACATTGCCATTAGAAATGTAGTATTATACATACACATTATAGAGTATGTACACCATATATAGATGTTAAGATACACTTGAAATGGTCAGCTCTAAAAATGACTTACAGAGTACCATACATGAAAGGAATAGATGGTCATGTTTATTAAACAACAATGTCAAAAAATAAAGCAAGATTTTGAAATGTAGGTGAATCAATTAAGCAACAAGTCTGCTTGAGGAAGTGAACATCCCTAAAGTATCTGTCTTTATTATCAGCCTTAAAGTTGGGGGGTTTTTTCAGCTTCTTCATAGCCTTATTAACCTGTGTGTTGAGAACAAGTGAACAGGCAAAGATGGTTTACCTGCTCTATTATCTTTCTAATTTTGTATACCGTAAGCACGCGCCTTGTTATGCACATTCTGTTTATGCTTCAGGATCTTAATGCATCTGATGTCTACTTATGTTAAAATCTTTTCATCCTTTCCATCAATGACTTTAAAATATATAGTTAATTCAAATAGTCCAATGTCAGCAGATGGCTTTTGAGTCAATGTCTCTATAGAGTATTTAGCACTCTTTGGAGGAAATGTGATATAGAAGTAGAATTTATTACTTGCTTTTAAACTCATGTTATGTTTTCCCCAAAGTGGTGTGTAACCATTACTTCTCACAATATATGGGGAAAGGAAAATAAAAGAAGTTGCTCAGGGGAAAAAGCTGGAACTATAAAGCTGGAGTTCCTTGGACCAGCCATAGACAATTTAAGTTCTTAGCTTCATTTGAAATATTCCTGAAACCCTCAATCTTTTCCAGTGACAAGGGTCTCTGGACCACCACAGGGTTTTCAATGTTCTTTTTTGTAGACTGGGGAATATCTCACACTGCACTTCACAACTTTTTCATATGTTTCTATAATGGCAAGTCATGATGTGTGACAGTTCATCAATAACCCTGTCAGTTTTTCTTCCAATGGAGAAATGAAGATGACTCTAAAAACCGTGATGGAAGCTCTGCCATTCAGGGAGCATTTGCTATGGGGCAAGAAGTTGGAAGAATAAAGAAGCCTTGCCAAAATCCTCATTTTGTCCTAATTCTAATGTAAAAACATTTTAATATATGTAAAATTAATTTACTGGGGTCATAAATACAAATTGTGCTTTAAAGTTTAGCAATGGAACGGAATAGTTCATCTGAAAATCTTCATTTGCCTGAAAAGTTAATTCCATCTCTTTTTTTTTGTTCCACCTTTAACTTGTTTGTCTTTCAGGGCTATGTTTTTTCTCCTTCATTACTGCTACACATTTTATACACCACATGTTCTACAGCACTCCTTTCCTTCTCTTTCCCCCAGCCCCTTTCCTCTCTCTCAAGTGTTGTATTTTCTTCTTTGAAAATCTGACAGATGGAGTTAAATGACTTCAGTCCAATCTTGCCTGCAGTCTAGTCCTTAAACACCCAAAGCAGGGCTCTGACCCCTCTACTATAATACAAAAATTACTTCTTAAAGACAATAGATGCAGAAGTCCAGGAAGCACCTTTGATATGTAAATCACATTCTTCAGTAGTGTGCTTAGCCCAGACCTATAATTAAGCACCAAGACAGAGTTACTATTTCAGATGTTGCTCCTCTTCATTACTTCCTCGTGGTCTGAGCATCATGCATAAGCATGCTGTATGATATAAACCCCACGTTTGGGGCTCATGACTCTCCTAAGTCAATGTTCAAGGAATACAAGTAACTTCCAAATTATGGTCAATTCCACTTCTTTCAGTACTGGAGTCACACAGCTTTGTGTACATCCCAGCTGTACTGTTGGTTAGTGGTGGTCTCTCTTTAATGGTTTTGAGATAAAGGCAAAAGGATCCCAACTGATCCTGACTGTTCAAGAAGTGCATCTGAATTGGGATCCTCTGGAAGAAGTCTAATCACCCTAAGTTAAGTAACTTATTTTCCAACAGTGGATTAATAGTTCTTGTTATCTAAACCACTTAGATTCTACAATATTAGACATCATCACTGCTAAATATTTCCTCTCCTTTTTCAAAACTGATGCAGAGACTAAACTACAAAATGCATTGGACAAAACCACAAAGGGTTTCAGATACAGCCAAGAATGTAAAAAGGATTCTTGAGGAAGACTTCAATGCCTTAAATGCCTTCAGTCTTTGCTTTGTTTTCTAACTTCAGAAAAGAGTTATCAACATTGGCACACTACTTGGTTATGTGGATGTTGGTTCTACATACTAATTTGTAAGGAAGGCTAGCAAAGTAATATAGTTTTGGGTAATGGCTCCAATCAGCTTAGCAAAGAAACCCTTAAGATCTCCTTCATATATAAGATTTAGAAGTTCACCTCATAGATATACATTCCACAGACTCATTTTCAAAGGGCAAACTTATGTCACTGCTCCATGCCCAAACCCTCCTTATCTGTAAATCAGGTGTACCATCACAAAAGGTATTCTGTTCACGTGAAGGAGAACTTTTATGACAGAACAACCTTTTAGCCTGCAGCTCATTAAATAACTTTAACAGGGACAGATTAAAAAAAAAGTACCCTAAAAATAGATGTGTATAAAAGCTAGCATATGTGCCCAGATGGCAGGAGTCCAGGCAACTGGTGCAACACCATGGCTTTGTGTTAGCCTTGAAGTTACTTAATCCCATCAGATAGGAACAGCCCCCTCCAGGAACATCAGGACACAGCTGGACCACATCTTGATTTGCTCCTTCCTGCCAAGACCCAGGGTCTAGGTGGATGAGGTGCATCAGGATCTAGTGGAAGAGAAACACAAAGTTCTCATTTGGAGAAAAGGGGATAAGCAACAGAGCTGTCTCCTACTCCAGCTGCTGTGCTCTAGCCACTGCCACCAGGGTCTTCTGGACTCTGTCATTGTAGGGGAGGGATAGAGTGTGAGGAAAAATGTTCACTTGGACAATGGCCAGTAGCCAGGAAACGCTGGGGCTTCTTTGCATATTCAGCTAGAGAAACTCTCTCAAGAGACCAGTGGTTTCTCCCTGGGGAGCCTTCTCTGTCCCCAGGCAAGGGGAAGAATGCGTTTTGCATCTCAATAACTTCTCAATGCACACAAAAATCTAGTTTCTCAAGGGCTTGACTGTATTTCCCGACCTGTATCCAAATGCCATGTCCAGATCACCCGTATGGCTGTGGTCCACTGACTCTCGGTCCACTGACACCTGGGCCAAAGCAGATCCCAGACCTAAGCTTTGTGCTTGCACCTGAGAGAAGGAAGTCTGCCTGTGGGAAGTGTAGGGCAGCATAGGCTGGAGATCTCTTTCCTGATGTCAGGGAGCCAGACATTGCCCATCTTTCATGCCCTTTGCTACTTCCCTTTAGGGATGAGATGGACCAAGCAAACCCAAAGAACCTCTGAAATGACAATCTGGAAGTGTGCACAGGACAACAATCTGTCTGTGTCCCTGTGAGTGCTGGTCAGATGAAACAACAAATGAGAACCCAGGCCTTACAACAGGGTGTGTATCCAGCTGAGCTCATTCCCTCAGGACACTCCTGTCTGAGGCTGGGCAGTGGCTTTGTGGCAGTTTGCATAACCGTGGAGTCAGGAACCTACGTTCCACCCAGGTCCCAGTTTCAGTACATAAGTCCTCTGAGGTTCTCAAAGTTAAGTACTCTTTCCTATGCATCATTAATGGAAGCACTATACTTTTATGTTTCTTCCTGTGACAGTTTAACTAGCCAAGAGAATAAACCAAGATTATATCATTGCAGGATTTGTTTAGTCAACAACAAAAATATTAAGATGCCATCTATTTTCCTAGACAGATTTAAGGGAGCACATCGGTAATTAGCAAATAGAACCACCCTTAGCACATTTTCAAAACATGTTTTTATATGTTTTGGAAGAGTGATTTGTGGAGTGTTTATGTTGTACTGCTTATCCATAAAAACACAACTGCCCTTCACACCCCTTAAAAAAAAAAAAAGGCTCCACCTGAAATAGAAAAAAGGAACATGCTGTTAATGGAGAAATGCAGAAACATTGCAAGCTGTGATTGGTATTGTCACCATAATAGAAGCTTGCACTTGAATATCACATAAGTATTGTGCACATTACAGTCACATAAAAATGCTAAGTAAAAAGTATCTCTAAGTCATTAGTCCAATCTGTGAGATGCTGAGTATCATTGGATGCCGAATATCAAGTTCTGATCACCTAACAGTGGTGGCCGCACTGACATTTTAGAAAACATAGGTAGAACAAATTTGAAGAATGAGGTTGAATTAAGAGGGTTAGGCACAATCTATTTATGGTACCTAAGTCTCAAGGTTCAGGGGTGCACACCAAACTACAGCTTCTCAAAGCCTTAAAAAACCCACTAAAGATCTCTTAAGTTTCTGCTGCAATCCTGAAGCTTAAAGCATTTCTGAAATCTCTCCCTGAACATCCATATTTCTCTCATCCCAATTTAAGGCTGCTTATGCTTCCCCTCTGCCCTGGCTGACAGCAGGATCAACGTTCCTCTAGGAAAAACCATGGCTGGTTTGTCTCTCAGCTGTGTGATCTAACAGATGGTTTGGAGAGGTCAGAGCAGAACTGGTTCATAGGGCTGATAAACACCTTGAGAACACTCTGAGAAAGGGGGTATGGTTTTCCCTGGACATACAATTTAGGCTTTTCCTGGATGTACAATTTAGGCTGCCTCTGAAGACTTCCACAGGTTATTATGAACATTCTGTGGTCCTAGGATCACCTTACTTCATGCATGAGAGTGGCATGTAGGGTAGCCATTCTACAGCTGCCATCATTGCTCCAGTGCAGCATCCTGCACGCTGAACATGAACGTCATGGAAAGCCTGCAGCCAGCTCACTAGAGAAACAGCACTGAATGTGGCTCAGTCTTAATGAAGATTAATTAGTTAATTAATTAAGCACCTTCCTTACCATCCTGATCAGTATTACTTCTTCCAGATCGAACCAGTCAGGATGCTTCAGCCATGAAATACAACAGTAACAATCAGGAGAAACCCAAAAGCCAGAAGCTGTCATAAGCAAGTTGCACTGAATAAACTAAGAAGTATTCAGTTTTACTTAGAATGCGTAACCTGATGTCTCCTTGCTGGCTTTTTCTCTTAGCTCTACCTCAGCCTATTTGTTAGTCCGTCTTCTAAGCACCTCTGCAAAGGCAATTCCCAAAAAATCTCTAGGCCAGTGGAGCCATGTACAGTTTTCTGTAAAAGCATAAAAGAAGGAAGAATGAAGCCCAGTGGTCTCTTCTACACTATAACGACAGCAAGTCAACTGTAGAGGATAGTCCACATATCTCAATCCCTGGTAATCCTTCTTGGTAACGACCTTTTTTTTTGTGTCTGCGTTGAAGTCCCTTGTGTCCTTTCCCTGACAGAAAATGTTCAGAGAAAAGAAGGTTTGCCCTCTGGTTCAGTGCCTTGGTGTTGCCAGGACACAAGTCTATGTAAACAAATGTTAAGCTCTTTTAAGGCTAAGCAGTAATTATCCAGCTTTGCCAGCTGACTGGTTGACTTGCTGCCAGGGGACCGAAGCAAGGCTTGCAACTTCTAAGCATATTGCCTGACAAGTGACAGAACATGCAGTGGGGATAAGGGTACAGATTAGCACAGTCCAGTTGACAGAAAAACAAGCAAAATGGGGCTAAATGGGGTGTGGTCAAAATAGGTATTTATTCATCTGGAAGCCATCTGGACTTCTGGGTGCAAGCTTCATATTGTGAACGCTGGAATGGAATTATTCAAAATTTCAAGAGGAGTTTTTCCCAGCTCCAGTTTACCAAAAGTATTTCCTTTGTGTGTTTTTGTCCCCTGTGGAGGCTTCATATATAGAGAATTGTTCTTCACAAGCTCTTTCTTTGGCTTTTATTCCTTCTTAGTGGGATTTCTTTCTTTCTGAGGAGCTATGGTTACAATCCTATCTAGCCTATTTCTTTTCTATTCTCTATTCAGCCTCTGAAAAAAAACATTAACCTTTTTTTAATTCTGCCTGGTTCTTTGAATCCAAATGGCTAATCAAACCCATAAGTTAACTGAAAAAAAAATCAGTTACAGTGAAGCAAAAAACCAAACTAATATCGGTTTGCCTTTGGAGATAATCAGGCATGCAGCTGAACTTCAGTATCAGAGCCTAAATTAGGGAAGTTTTAAATTATATTTGAAGCCTTGGTTTGTTCATTGCTGTTCTTGAGCAACAGGAACCTTGATAGGATGGAGTTCTATGAAGCAAGATAATTAAGAATTAAATTCTGAACCAAAAAGTATTGTTCAAATCATACCTTAATCTTTCCAGTACATGCATGCTTTGCCTTGTGCTCTGCAGGAAAACGTTTCAGAGACAGACAAAGATTGCATAAGCAAGTAAATATAGAAGTAAACCTCGGTGAAGAATGCCAGGCTAGAAGTGAGTCTTTTCTTAATGTCATATCAACAGGAATATGGCTCAATTCCCCGGAGCAAAGAGCTTCACAGAAGTACAGATATCTTCCCTTTTTAGTGAATCTAAAATATTCCTTCTTTCATACTGTGAAAAACCATGATCTCTCAAGTGGGGACAGGAGTTTATAGTGATGTGAACTGAGAGAAATTTCTGTGTTCCTCAGGGAGGCCAGATCCAGTCGTCACACCAGCAGGCATCGCGGGTGGGACCATCTTTCCTACCTTATTGTAGGTAGAGCTATATAATCACCCTCATATCCTTTATGAACAGTGGAGAATAACCATCATTTTGAGGGATGAATTATTCTCTCTTAGATGTCTGCTGTAGAACAAGATGAATTAAATCCTCTCTCCTGATTATAGTAGGAACTTAGGATGGTGACTGGCATAGAAATCCTTGTTTGATGGAGTAAATCCATCACTGGCTACTGCTCAGACTTCATGGGCTCATGGCTCCTTACAAAGTGTCAGCATGATAACCTGCTGAAATATACTGAGCTATTGGATGTTTTTTTGATAATTGTGTAGAAATACTGTAATACTGTAGTAAACTTCATATGATATCAGGAAAAATGCACTCTCATGTTTTCAGTTGATTTTCATCAGAGCAAATAGCTTCCATTCGCACTTAATTATTTTCTAACTCTGATTTGTACAAAGAATTATAGATGTCTGTTCTCTGGCTCCATCAGGAAAAACTGAGCACAACCTTTTAGCACGTAGGTTTAAATTTAAATCAATAATTTTTCTGGACATTTAAATTACAATAAAGATACTAAACTACATAAGTAAAAAAAGATCTTGATCTCTCTTTAGAACAATGATATCAAAAATAAAAAAGACATTAGATATTATTAGTTTCAATATGTACTGGGTTACTTAAAATGCAAATTGCTTCTGAATCCTTAAACCTGAAGGTCTAATTATTGGTATCTATTCTTGTTACTGTCTAGCTCTTTCTTTTCTGGTCATGCTAATAATAATCCTAGTGCTATTTCTCCCTGTTCCTATTTTGTGGGAGTTATTCACTGTCTACTTTTTCCTGGTTTTTAAACCAGCTTTTCTAAAAAAAAACCCAACAAAACAAAACTTGAGGTCCATACAACCATTTAATCTGCGGACTTTGCCCCCTCTTTTCCCCTCAGCAAATGATTTTTTAACTCCTTGTCCTGTTTCAACCAAATGAAACAGAGACATAGAGGTTTCCAAAATAATTACACTCCTACCAGATTTGTGGAGACTGACAG
This sequence comes from Aramus guarauna, assembly GCA_013400195.1. Lineage (NCBI taxonomy): Eukaryota > Metazoa > Chordata > Aves > Gruiformes > Aramidae > Aramus > Aramus guarauna. Next base: position 377,068 of record VXBL01010054.1, read on the forward strand.
CTAGACAGAGGAGTGTCTCCACTGATGGACAAACAAGCAGACCTAGGTCATGACACATTGCTTCTGCATGCACTTTTTTGTGGTCCTTGGAGGAGCCCAAGGGGACTTGGGGTGATTTGGGTTACTGTAGGATGAGTACATGGGTTCAGATGCAAGGAGGAGAACCAAACCAAGAAGTCTGATTTACCTATTAGTTGTGTCATTCATGAAGCAATTTGTCTGCTTTTTTTTTTCCTGGTTCATTTTTCTTTGCTTTGCCCTCTTTGAACGAACTGATAAGAGTTTTCCAAATGTACAAACAGACTGAAAACAGAGTCTTTTGACCTTGATTCACTGCCTCAGAATAAGCTTTTCAGGATGGTTTTAAGAAAGGTACGCAAAATTCCGGGAAAAGTGATCTATAATCTCATAGTTTTAATTCGAACTCCTTGAACTCAGAAGCAAGGCTGCTATTTCTGTGACAGATAATGACACGCACTTTGTATTCACCACAATTAGTGCTGCATTGATTCACATGTAGAAACCTCAAGTGAGATTGTGGCCTTTTTGAGCTTGATGTTGTACAAGTGTATATGCACCAGAGAGAGAATGAAACACAAACCAAAAGCAAAAAAATTCAGTATAGTTTTCTATGAAGATTAGAAACAGACAAGAACTTTTTGACAAAGTGGCTTTCATCACAAAATGCCGGTTATTTGAAATGAAAGCTCCTTTTGCACAAAGGCATTCATTACAGCTACATTTTTTATATGAGATGGAAGAAGTCCTAGGCTTGGTCTGCCCTGTGCAGAAACCTGTCACTGTCTGGAGAAGCACCTGGCACAGGCACACATCTGTACACAGAGTAAAAATCTCTCTGGAAATTAAAATATTGGGTGCTGAAGTGCTTATGGTGAATCTTGAAAGCCTTATCACAACCCCCTGCCTGGTTGGCCTGCTTGTGGAGTGATCCAGGTGAGCCTGGTCATGGGAGCTGCTCCGTGGCAAAGCATGGGGTGAGCTACCCGCGGGTCCTCAAACGGGCACACCTACACCTCCATTCTGGGGCTTGGGCTCTAACCCAAACTGTGAGATGCTCAGGCTCTAACCCAAACTGGGTAAGCAGTTCCCCTCTCAAAACTGTAACTAGCTTTTCTAGAAGGGGGCTGGCTGCAACTGCATTCTTCTGGGAAGGCATCAGCAATTCAGTCCTGGGTTTCACCTGGTTCGTGCAATAAGTTTGAAAGTGTCATTTACTTGGGTAAATGGCTTGACCTGCTCTTTTCCACCCTTTTGAAACCCCCTGTTTTTTGTTTGTAGAGCATTGATTCTGAGGAGGATAGCATAACTAAGAACATGCAAGCCTGGAAGTACAGTGGTGTGTCGTCTCTCTACAAGATTTCAAAGAGAGATTTGCTCTACCATAGGCCACGTTTGAGACTTGAGCCAGTGTATCTTCAGAACACACTGTGCTCATAATACAGAGATTTGCGACCCTCATCATGAGTACTATTCCTTCTACCCAAAGAGACGCCATTTGGAAGAGGCAAAGCTCTGGTAACCTGTTAAAAAAAGGTCAGAGAAACCTCCAAATCATCTTCTGCATCCTACGAAACTTGAGTATTTTCCCTTAATAGAGCTCTTGTTTTTCACTTGGCTCTACTTGTTATTAGCCTGCTGTTAATATAGTGTGTGCAATATAAACTGTACCATTTTCCAAATCCGACAAACTGTAGCACTCATGGAATCATAACTTAAGGTCTTCTGGGATATCTTTAGAGCCTATCTTCAGAAAGATTAAAATCTGTCTTCAGAAGAATTACGAAGATTTAAAAGTGTGAGAGCACATATGAAATATTTAACTGAAGTCTCATTCAAGCTTCGCAGTTTCTAAACAAGTCTGATGTCTAAATCAGATTGTAACCTCAAAGCCATGAAACCATTCCGTGCTTTTTCCTTAGCCAGGCAGTATTATGGATGATATTATGGAATATTATGGTTCCATTAATACTGTAATGCTGTTTTCTCTCTCAGTTGTGTCCTGATGCAGACATTTCCAGTTTCTAGTTGCACTTGAAAGAATTTGGTCTTCTGAGGAGCAATATAGCTGTGCTACCCCAGTAGAATGATTGAGTTTGTGGCCTATCAGATACTCATCTGTCTTTGCACTTCCTCTAATAGGATCACAACAATATTTTGGCCTCTTTTCCTGGAAACAAGTTATTAACAGTCATATACCCATAGAACATTCTTTACCTCATCTTGGCTGTGAAAATTAGATATTTTGAAATTACCACTTTGTTACAACTTGAGGCAATTGGAAGAGACAAATAATACTAAAAAAGAGTATTTGTTAATCCTCATCACAGACACAACCATGGAAGTGATTTCTTACAAATTCATAATGTACTATTGGGATGCACTGAGTTATTTGCTGGGTAGCATCAACACAATTTTCAATACAGTGCAGCTAAACTTTGAACATTAACTACCCTTTTCCCTGTTCTTGTCTATGAGCACTTACAACATTTCAAACACAAAAACTTGTTTTTTTGGTTTGGGTTTTTTTTCATAAATGGAAACAAGCTATTTTTTTCAGATAGTTTCATATATTGTAATTACTTCAGTCATCACAGCCTTTTATGTTTTGAACCACAAATTATAAGGCAGATGGTTGTGTTTGGACTGATGGAGCCCAAACTTGCAGTGAACCAAAGAAGACAGTGTGCTGTGTCCCTTTTGCTGAATAGGTTTCAGACCTCAAGATTTACATCTTCTGGATTGGAAAAGAGAGCCTCAAGCAAAATTAGAAGAAAGAGTTCGTTAGTGTGGGTTAGTATGTTTAAAATAGTGGAAGGATTTTGGAGAAAACTTCCTAATTTAACACCCCTGTGTGCTGGCAGTTTTATTTCAGAATAAATATAATATTGGCAGAATTGGGTCCCATTCCCACAATGTACAGCTAACATTGGCTTATTACTACAAATTAAGCACTCTGAAGACTAATTTTAGATGTGTTGAGAGTGAACCAAAGAATTAGGAAGCTGTTGCTTTCAATTTTGTTGTGAACTTGTTCTCTCTTAGGGACATCAGGTTTGGCAGGCAAGAGAATCACATGTTATTTATTCATTGATTTGTTCATAGTAAAGTACATCAGATACACGGTATTTCATCATCTCTGGTCTCACAGGCCCCCTGCCCGTGAAAAATAAATATAGAGATTGCCTTTGATGGCATTTATGCCCAAGATGCTAGGCCCAGTCATTTCAAATATAATGGATATATGCTGATAACACCCAGACTCTTTATGGGGTTTTTTCATCCCAATGACAAAAGTAGTCATTAAGCCAGTTTACCAGGGCAATTAAGTTTGGTTTCTGACTGCGTTGGATGACTGAATGTAGAAAAGCAGATGGGGTGTGTTGGGAATCTGCCCTGTGGCTGTCCACCTACTGCATCTGTTGTCTTCCTTTATCAACACTCGTCAGCTCCAAATGTCCACCTGCAAGTCAAACAGCAGCAGCTATAACCACACTTGCAAGGCATACTATTACTGTGAGCAATTTCACTGACAGACCCTTTGCCTGCCAGAAATACATCCATTAAACTGTGTGGCATAATGCAGGAAAAATATGGGTTGTTGGAAAGTATTACTTGACATTGTTTCCATATGTTTCTCTAAAGGAAGAGATACTGCAATCTGTGAAAATATGATTAGGAACAAATGATGACTAGTTGCTGGCAAGAGTGGTCACAGGGGAAAGATTTATTTTGGCTGCTGCTGAGCGCTTTCCTCTTTAAATTTTTAATTGGTCCCAAAAATCAGACCAGATACATTTGCTTTGTGAAGAAAAGGTTTTGAACTGACCATGATTCTTAGAAGCTCTGAAACCAACACCTGGTTTGAATTTAGCACCATAGGTTGTAAGAACGTGGAGATAATTTTTTACTATTAAACTCCTCCAGATAACCCAAGAGAGGTAATGATTTCTTCCTGCAAGACCATGAACCAATATAAAGAAAAATAAGACCATGGCCGTAACAGCCTTTCTGGCTTTCCTGGATTTTAGACCATGCTGTATGAGTGATAAAGCTGTTTATGCTGCTGAACAAACAGGCAGGGAAGGAAGGAAAGGCACATCTCATGGGATCACACACCGAGGCAGCCGTGACACTAGGAGAAAAGAGGGGGCTCATGATGTCCTTGCAGTGAAGAGCAGTCCTGTTGGCAGCAACCAGTTCTTGTCCTGTGGGCTCTGCACTCACGCTCTACCTTTGTTCTCAGCAGGTTCTGTAGGCACAGTCAAACCCTTATTTTCACTTAGGTATAAGCTTTTCATATACTGACTTTTTAAGCTAAACCTTTTGGGTAGTATCCTGATCAAATTAGACAGTGTCATGTCAATGCCTGTGTCTGAGCTAGTTGTGATATAGAGTGGCTAGAGAGGGACAGCAGTGTTGGGGCATGAGTCCTCTTTAAATATCTAAAATAGGTCAGACACACTGCCTTAGGCATGCCTGCTTACCTCCTTTTACTATAAAGAGAGCATGTGATGTAAGTAAAACTATACAGATTATAAATTACGTACAATTTGGCACTAGCAGGAATCCTATTTCTGTTATAGTGCCACCTTACAACCAAATTATAATTTTTAAATATTACTATAATAGTGTCTTCCAGGTTTCTTGGCATTCACAGCAAGATGCTATTTAGATAGGAGTTATCACTTACAATTAAAAGGCAAGTTGAACATTAGATATATAAATAGAATCAGCTCATGAATGTAATAAGAAATTAATTCTGAAATGGCTGAAAACAAGAGAGCGGTGCCCACACTTAGGGCTACTGCAGAAGAAGAAATTATTGAGTTGGGGCAAAATGGTTTAAAAGTTTGACTTCTGGCCACAAACTACGCAGTAATTAGACTGTGGAGACAAATTTTGACAGACCATGGATGGATGTAGATTTGGAAGATAAATAAAGGGACAAGACAGCCTTAATTTTACTTAATTTTACTAACACTTCAAGTGTATAATTGATTCTAGATCTTATTCTAGATTGCCTGTAATTAATTACCTGTAGTTTGCAAAAGAGGCATAGTAGTGGTGATGGAGAATGTAATTTGATAATTCCCATTGTGTTCCTGAGAGAGTACAAGAGAGAGCATAAGGCAGGTAGGTTGCATGACACCATGCGTGTCGTGTTTGCTTTCTGAAGCACGGCACTGTTTGCTGTTCCAGTCTCTGGGTGTTGTCAGATGTTGATAGCTGTAACTTGTAGCTCTCTTCACTTATAATGAAGGGAGATGTTGGAAATGGGAGCAAAAGCATCTTTCCTAAAGTATCTTTTATTCCTGTGAAACTTCACCAAAATAGCTTAGTATAACAAGGCTGTTTTCCTAAAATAACATTAGTAACTCAGAGGTTTAACTCAAATATTCATACTCAAGTGTGTAAATCATTGCAGCAGCTATATTCCCTTAGTAGAGAGGACTATAGAAAGAATGATGCGGTATGCAATTCTTGCCAAAGACAGTGATACTTACATAATTATACTCTATAAATAATGTTTCCATATATAATTGTGCATGTTCTGGATATGCTGTGATGTGGCTTTTCCACCCAGAGCTGCAGGAAGAGGGGAAGATGAGAAGTGGTACCTCATCGGCAGCTCTGGCCGGAGGCATTCTGCCGTGAGGTGCTGCTGCAGGCTGAACTTTGCTGTGGCTCCTGTGAAAGCTCCCTTTGAAGCTGCTCAATACCATTTTTTAGAGATGTACTCTACATCCCCTCCAGAAACACCCTATACTTGAATTAAGGAGTTGTCTGTAACCTTTTTTCAGCCATATATAGGGAATATCTGGGTTGCCTTTAATATGGGTGCAGAACAGAGAGGAAGGGGACTGTCAAATCCACGTCCCATCCTCTCACACAACCTAAAGGAGAACCAGAATCCAGGCATGGCAGAGATCTTGTTATTTCCCATAAAGAATCCTGTTTACTTTAGGTAATTTTTGAATACTTAATGTTTCTACATATACTGTGGATTATCATATACTTGTGTGTATATATCCATATATATAAAAAAGAGCGTACTATGTTTTAAACAAGAGATTGCATCATCTAAAAACTAACTCACAGGTGCACTGAGTATTTCTGAAGGTGCAGGAAATCATGTATCCAACCAAAACTGAAAATGGAAACTAGAAAGGTAACAAAAAGAAAAAAGGCAAAGTACTATTCCCAGTCTTTGATCACCCTTTTGGCCAAGAAGCTGAGACTGATGTATTTCAATCTAGCAACAGAGATAGCCTGAATAAATGAGAGCTATTTGCACATCTTGCACAGCGAGCTATGCTAAAAGAGCATGAAGGCTTTGGACCCAAGCTCTCAAAAGTTAGGAAACGCAGAAAAAAATTACAAAGTCAACCTTAACTTTTCCCCTTTGTACAGACATGTTATAATAGTCTTCAGCTATCAGTTCCCCAGCTATTTTTTTCTCCAAAGAATTTCTGCCTTAATCTGCACAAAGAGGAAGAGTATTGATTGTTCGAGAGCTGCTCCTCAGCAGTTTGTTTTATCCTGCTTTAGTCTTCAGCCTTTGGCCTTGTTTACTGGCACTGAAATTAGGGGATAGTTGTCCAAGACTCCCTCTGGAGTCAGTGGAGGGACGTTAGCGCTTCTCAGGGTTTTCCACTTCAGTGTAAAATCTGAGTTACTTTCTGGAAGTGTTTCTTTCTCTCCTTTCTGCAGCAGGGAGCCTAAGGTGAATGAGTGCCTGTATCCTGCACTTTGAGAATTTATTTAGGTGAAATAAAGCTGGTCCATAAGCTTTGTTTACAGCACCTTGTTCTGCTCCTCTTCTCAAAACAATGCTTATTTTCCCTATGAGATTGGCCATGATACATGTTACTGCAGTGTCTGAATGCTTTGCAAATTACAACTTTTTTCGAAGATCCTCTAAAATTACTAGATAACATAACTCAAATTTGTTTGATGAGAGCTGAGACCCTGCGTAATGTTAAAAAAAAGTCTGCTAATTTTGATTTCAATGTACTTTGCATTATATATGGATTAAGAGGGAGTTCTCATTGCCTTTGGTGGTAGCTCTGTGTAGATACATCATCTCCAGATCAGCTCACAGTATTCAGGACAAGTCCAGAAAAATGCACTTTGTGAGCCCTTGTGAGGGGTCTGGTGTAAGCAACCATCCCAGGATGCTCTCTCCCTGGAAAGGGCAGAGGTTCCTTCGCAGCAGCAGCATTCAGTCAGCTGAACCTCACAGCTGTCTTCTCCTTCCCTTGCCTCATTCATCAGTCCAGCTCACAATTTCTGTTAGTCCAGGTGCTCCTGCTCCAGGTATCCCTTCCTCTTGGCCCCCTTCACTTCCTCAGCCACCTCAGTCTGGGCTGTCGTTCCCCTGACCACATCAGGGACCTTCCCTTGCTCAGCTACCTCGGTCCAGCAGAAGGGGCTCCCAGGAATAGCTCTTTACAGGAATCTCCTTAAGGAAGACATCTTGGCAGTGAGTAACCATCTTTGCTCCTGTTTGAAGCTGCATCTGAAAGCTAACACATCCAGCACTGTGGTGGGACTCTGGTTCAGATAAATTGCCTTCCACTTGCAGTACTTTTTCTTGTAGCATTTTGGCTTTGCTTGCAGGTTTCTCATCCAAAGAAAAGCCTGACCTCCTTGACTGGCCCTGTGGGCTTTGTGTTGTGCCATGAGTCCTGTTATTTATGCTTACCACAGGGAAAAAAAGCATGTCAGCCTTCAAAGTTCAGAGGTGGAATCAAACCCAACTGCCAACTTTCCTACATTTCAGGTTTTCCATATCAACATCTCGACTCAAGTCTGAATGTTTTGAAAATTCAGAGGCCGGAAAATCTGGAGTCCACTTTTGGATTTTAATTTAGTCCCACTGTTCTTCGAGTCAAGCACACAGATTTCCATCTGATTAGACTGAGTTTGGACATAGCTCAAATAAACACTGGTTATTTTATTTTAGCTAGGAATTATTTGGATCACTCACCCTAAGAATGTAACAATGAACTTATAAGCTTAGTTAAACAGAAATCAGGAGGTAGACTTAATGTTTATAATTGCTAAAATAAAACAAAACCCAAACAAAACAAAAAACAAAAACAAGCAAACAAACAAACCCCAGAAGCCCACAAAGAGCAACTTTGTATTAGCTTATTATGTTTTTCATGCTCACAACTTGCTTTTCGTGCCAGAAGAAGAGAAACAGTAGATGTAGAGGCAATGAGCTTGGGGTGCATTTCCAAAAGCATTTCTCAGTCATTGCATTTTAAAGCCCAAATAATCTAATTTACAGTACCTTTTGTTTCTGTGTCCCACTGGTCAAGCATCAGCTCATCTATATTTATGTCATTATAACACTGCTATATCAAGATCTAGAGAGGTCCCGGTGACCTTACACATACCTCATCAGAGCTGCTGGTGCAGCAGCCACCCCTCTCAAATGCCTTATCACAGCCTCCGCATCACTCAGCGTCAACCATTGTGGTCTCTAAATCCATCCACACTGAGAAATCAATACATCACAAAAATTTCTTGCCTTTTATTGGGCAGACACCTTCCTCCGTTTCAAAGACAGGTCATTAATACTTCCCTTACAACTGAAGCGAGCTCTCAGCCACCTTGGCCTCTCGAGCTGCACTGTTTGCACCACAGCAATGACCGATTGACACGGTCAGCTGCACGCAGCTCAAAACCACAGCTTTGTCAAGTCAGTAATTTGGCAACCACGGAGGCAGACACATCCTTCATACTTTCACTCAGCTTCTCCCATGTTGCTGGTAAAACTGACCCTGGTATTTTTACTAGTTAAGTCTATGATGTGACCTATATGACCTGATATGACCTTGTTCAAGTCTTCCGCCATGAGTTTTGCTGGCTCCCCCCATGAATGAATCAGGCACACAAATCACACGTAAGCCCTCTGTTAAATAGCCATGTGAAAACTCTCCCTGTTTAAGACCATCTTGTCTGGATGTTCTCTACCGGAACCATAGATTATCAATCGTTTTCTGTCTTATGTTTTATCTTTCCATTTTTCAGTTCATTTTGGTGGAACAAATACTCTCAGAGCAACACGGATGTGCAAGCAGGTTTTGAGGTCAAAAAATCATGGCCTGTATAGTTCTATGAAAACATGCTGGGCAATTTCTACCAAAGATATGAAATTTGTTGACTCAAGCACACAGAAGAAAAGAATCAAACCAACAGTCATTTGAACCCAAGCAGATATCAGATGGAGTTTAAACCTTGGCGAAGATCCTTTCCTGAGAGAGGGCATCTACTGAAGTCTCTTGCCCTTGAGTAGTCTTTTTTAGTGGAAGGACAGGATAGTTCATTTATTGAAGGTGGAGCTATGAAAGGCAGTCAGTTCTTCTGTCTTTAAAAAAACTACACATGAAGAAGAGGACTGCAAAATTAGGGATGTGTGTGTAGAAACACAGCTCAGGTAGATACTTGCAAGAAATGGCAGTTGTAGATGGGAATTCCCAGCTAATAGGTTATCCTGGATAGCTGCTCCTCGGGTTCCTGATGATCAGGCTAGTTTGAGCTGTGCTATGGCTCACCTGGCCTGGTCTTTCTGCTGTATTACTCTGTTAGCAAACAGGACAAGCTGCAGCTGCTGTATCTCCTTCTTACACTAATGCCGTGCAGCATCCCCCTCCTGCGTAGTGGGGAGAGACTCCACATGTCCAACATGCACCTGAGTGGTGACTGTTGTGTCGACATACAAGGTTTGTATTGAAATACAAGGTTCTGGCTAAATGTCCAAAATATTCATGAATCCCAGACTGCGATAAGGCATCATGAAGAGTTACTTCTCAACATGCCAGCAAGACCAGTGCAGTTCTCTCACCTGTGCTCTCCCATCTGGAAATGGTTCCTCATCTGCCCTAAATGGCCTATTGGATGTGGCAAAGGAAGAAAAACCCCATCGCTTTCCCCCTCCGAAGCCTGTCCAGCAGGAAGCCACGGTCACACACCCCACTGTAATTCGGGGCACTTCTGTCAGCCACGTGCAATGCCTCGCTGCGGCCCTCGCAGACAGGGAAAGGGTGAGCAGCAGCTGCCTAAGTCAGCCTTGTAATCCCCGCTTCATGGGGGGGACCTCATTCAGTGACTAAATCATATGAAAAATATGAATAAAAACAAGATAAAAACACTTTTAAGTATTTTTAGTATCACTGAGGCTTGGAAAAGTGCAGGACATTCCTCATTGAAATGTGTCCTTGTAATTCATAAAAATCCTGCGGGTGAGAAATGTCCTTTTATACTTTGTAAACTAGGCTGAGCTGCTTTTTATGCTCCACTGAACTTTTGTTTGGTGCGCGTTTTATTCCTCTTCTAGATGGCGCCAGCGTCTCATTACTGAGACAGCTCCTTTCTCTTCACGGATCTTATTTTCACAGTTTTATTTTAATGACTGCTTGTATAAACCACTGAAAGAGGTATTTGTCAAGACCCAGCTTTGCATCCCTTTCTGCTAATTTTTGCCAACTGCTGTTATTTTTCACACAGTCTTGACTTTGTGGTACGTGATGTTTTCTACAGATGTTCCTTGTTTTTTAGTATTTCTTTTACACCTGTTTCATGCTTTATTATTGTTATATGCAACATGCTAGTTTAGATGAAATATGAAAGAAGATTAATGATACTACTCTGATTTGTCTGTACTCTTGGACTGCTTGGGAGAGCAGCATCGTAGTAACAGACACTCTCTAAGAGCAGAGGGGAGCCTGTGTGTATAGGGATGTTCCTTGGTTTTGTGATCCCCTTTCACATGTAGCTGGTGCAGTCCAGTTCGTGTTCTATATGCCATTGTAGTTTTAAAACTCGTTACTGCCTAATATCAGTTGGTTCTGCCTGCAGGATGGAGGTCTCTGGTTACACAGAAATGAGATTTCTTGTGCTCCAGATGTTTCAAGAGGAGCTGATGGCTTTTACTTTGAGGTGCATCATGCAAAGACCCAAGAAAAGAGCTGTTAGCTGAAAAGAGCTATTTTTTTATAACTTTCTTATTATAAGGGTCATACTGCTTTGTAAAGTCTAGACCAACTTTTTTATTGGTCTACCCTCCCTGGCTAACAGATTTTTTATTCTATTGCCCTGGAAGTCAAAATCCCTACCTGTCACAAGGTTTTCTACAGCATGTGTCATTCAAAAACCCAAGTACCCTCAGTAGAACTGGGATTTTCTGGCCTTTCAAGTGGGAGTCCCAAAAGAAGGAGGAGGATTTAGCGGCGCACCTGAAGGTTAATCACAGTTTGTATAATTTTGATTTCCTTCAGGATCCCATTCCCCATTGGCAACCTTGAATTGAAAACATCTGTCCGTGACTCACTGTTTTGATGCTGAGATTTGAAAGAAGCTTCCTGGGTGGTGCAGGGAGGAAGCGTCATTGCTGCAGCGAGTGTCTGCCCTGGACCTGATACTTTTCTGCCCAGCTTCTAGCCTGGGTGTTGCTCTGCACCTTCAATGCCTCAGTGCCACAACCTCAGTGCCAATGCCACTGAGAACCTGCTATTTTCAGCCCTGCAGCCTGCCTTTTACTCACAGCTCTGCACCCTCTCACCAAAGCTGCTGCGGCAGCATTTTCCGGAGCTTCTAAAGCAGTGGTTTTCCTTGTGGAGCTCAAGCCTTTGTCATTTTTCATGCCTTATCATGGTTTTGCACCTGCAAACTCAGATATTGTTACCATCAGTTTTCACAGGAAAAGACTACCACTGGCATGAGACCGACACTTTATATCCCCTCTTTCTTACCTCTCATTTTGTAGATTTTTAGTTTACGTGAGAGAAAACCAAAATATAGTTTGTAATAAAGTAGATAGAAGCAATTTAAATACCCAATAAATATTGTCCAATAATATACATGCACAGAAACTTTACAACCAGTAAATGTGCAACGCTTGCACCTAATGGGCATATTTCCATCAGCACTAAGAGCGTTGTGAACGGGAACAAGTAGTACGGTGTTCAAGTGGGTCCCAAGAAAGTGTGTGTAGCTGTAGGGAAATAATAATCGTCATTGCTGCCACCCACCGCACTGGATAGGAGACCCAAGGGGGATGCTCATGTGGGTCCCCATCACCACCTTTCCTGGTGGGTCACCCAGAGAGTTTTCACTTTCCCTCTCTCCTGTGGGTTGGGTTTTTTTATTTCTTCCTAAAGTAACTTTCAGCATTAGAGTGATTGTAAGCGGTCAGCTACAGACCCTGCAAATAAAACTGCATGTGCACCTCTCTGACCATCCTTTATGCCACATGGGGAAAATACATCTGCTATCCTGTTGTGACACTGTGGTGTCCCTAAAAATCATGACATAACAAGACTCCCTAGTCTCTCTTTTGACATATATTAGATATCGTGAGAATACACATGTATATAAAAGGAGGTTTTGAGTTCAGACTGAAAATGGCTTCTTTGGGGTTTTTATCCCTGAAGCCACTTCAGTAAACAATAGGTACTGCTTTAATCCCGATGACTGCAAAGTGTCATACGAACCACTCTACAGGTAACAACTTGCTTTCTTCCTTTAACAGGAACTGGCAGGGACTTTAGCAAACTCTGGAGATCAAAGAGTGCCCACACCCACAGCTCACACAGAATTCAATAGATTACTGGAAAGGTTAAAAAACTCTTAATCAAATAAAATGGCAAAATTATATGACAAATAGGCATCCAAAGAACTCATTAAGAGGCAGTACAAGACCAACATGCCTGAAATTCTGCTCTCGCTATTCACATAAGACCAATTCGCTTTGCAAGCAGCATTGACACCACTTGGAGAAGTGATTCCAAGTCAGGTTTTAGGTATTTTTAGTATTTTTATAACACAATCGCTCATTTTTCCAAACACACAAGGGAGAAGTCTGACCTTTTCAAAGGCAAACTGAAGCTTCACTATAAGCAGGTCTGTCTATAATAGAGGCTTTGCCATCCTGTGGCTCAAGTTACATGAAATCTGACAAGAAAAGCTATTAAAGCCAGCAACAAGAAGGGGGGGGAGGTTTGTGGCTAATGAATTATCCAATTTTATGTGAGGTATTTAAGCTTGTAGGCACTGTGGCTGGATGTGCAAGCATTCTGGCTGTATTTACACTGGTACCATGCTGCCAGCAGTACCCCGAGACCAAACCCTGCACCTTCCCAGCTGTCCCAGTGCTGCTGCACACCGGGGCAGCCAAGCTCCCTGCAGCTGCTGGCAAGGGTAGGCTTTCCCAGGCAAGACACAGCTGGCACATCTGGCCATGCTCAGACCTGCACCACCCTGCCAGGGACTCTCCTGTCTCAGTGCTGCTTCAGTGCCAAGGGACCCAAATTTACCTCTCAACAGGTATGTGCCTGAAGAGATTTTTATGCTTGAGTAGATGTTCACAGCCACAGCCTGTTCTGGCTTGAACATGTGTCATCTCCCACCTCACATCTTGGCAGACGCAGCCCAAATGGACAGGCCTTTGGGGCACAGAGTATTGCGGCACACAGTCGGATTTAGAGGATACAAGGAGATAAAAAACCCAAACAAGAGCAATCTGAACAAGAAGCTTTGATTTTGCCCTGGTGATTTCTTCTGGAGTTTGAGCTGTGTGTATGAGTGTTTGTCTTCTCCTGCATGTCCCACCCAGGCACAGGGAGAAGTGTGCATCCCTCTCTAGGGAGCCTCATTGTTCCAGGGGCCAGGGGCACAGTGACATCTCTTGATGTTACCTGTCTCCTGCCGAATTGCCCTAGGCTGGCTCCCCTTGGGCGCTTGGTGTCTGAGGATGCCAGACTGCACACAGAGCTTGTGTGGCTTCTGTAGGGCTTTCTCAGGAGACTGCCTGTGAAAGCCCCGGTTTTGTGAGTAAGGAGAGCAGAGGTTTGAAGCCTCTTCTGCTGCAGAAGTGAAAATAAAATGTGTGTTGCTTGACTACATGTGCTCTGCATCCTGACTCATTGCACTAGAGCTCCCAAATCCCACCCACTCCTTCCTCACACCCAGGTGTTAATCCCCAAGGACAGTAGTTCCCCCTCTCTCACAGCCTAGGCAAGTGGTCCGTAGTGTCTGTGGGTGCTGGAGCTCCTGCTTTTGTCTGAGGCTCCTAAGCCTCTGTTGTGGCAGAAGGTGCTCAGGGCTTTACTCCATGTCAGAAGTCCTCAGTGTGCTGGTGATTTGGGTGTGAAGTCTGCATTATCTTATGGACAGCTGCTCTTGTTCTCTCTTCTTCTGTGACAGGAGGAAGCCACCTCAGGGAAAACAATGATCTTGCACACTGAGGCATAATATGAGCTAATGTGGATGGAGTAGGTCCTTCCCAACACTTCCAAAATAAGTTAGGGATTACAATTTTACTCAGAAGCTGTTCCTACTATTTGTCAATGGTGTTAGTAGATGCTGGACAAGAGGCACACTTGACTTTTAGATATAGCATGGACAGCTTCGACTAAAATTACTTTCAAATATTAACATTATAAAGTTCTTCAGAAACTGCATGATGGTAACAATCCACTTTTAGAACTGAGAGAGGAGAAATATACAATGACAAGTGGAAAGGTGAGGAAGGTTTGTAGTCTTCAAGTCAACATCTTTTCTAAGACAAAACCAAAGCATTTAGTAGCTGCTAGGATATAACACACTTAGTGACCAGGTCTGGAAAATGAGAGTTCTCAGGACTACCTGAGTAGTCCAAAATCATTGTAGTCTGTCTGTTCAATTAATCAGAATTAAGTGCAGTTATTTTCTTTTTAATTTCTGGTTCCTGTAGAGGGTGTTGAAGTACTTCTTAATGCAGTCTCTGCATATGTTTATTTTGCTGGTTCATAAAAGTGCAGATACACTAAAACACATCTCCTGAAATCATAACCCTGCTTCCAGTTCTGTGCTCAAATCAACATGGAGACTTGTTTTTCAGAATTTCTTCCTCTATCTACATGGAGATATTATTAAACTGGACACCTGAATTGTAAGAACACTGTATTAAGAAGTCCACCGTCCACATTTTTGACCATTTAAAACTGAACTGCCACAGTCTAGTTTCTTCGGAGCACTCCAGCTCTGCTGGGCTATTCAGTTCAGGGGGCTGCTGCACTCCTGGGTTCCTTTCCAGCACTAGTAGAAAGTATTGACTTGAAGATTCTGTCCCTTCTGACAGACAGGGACCTGTCACCTCTCAGATCATCCTTGACATATAATCTCTCACGCACAATAAAACCAGCAAAGCCCATCACTCTTCATTAGCACCTGGCATTGAGAGAGAGCAAACATGAAATGAACCTTTGCGACATTGTCCTCAAGTCTTGCTGCGATGGCTTGGGAGCTGACGTGCTGGATGCAGTATAACAATTACTTGCAATAGAATGATACTGGATGGACTATTTAAGGTGCCATATAATTTACACAAAGTTAATAACCAGAAACACATACATTTAGAAGAAAATACTGCATTTGAGAATCAGTGTTTCTTTGCCTTAACTAACATTTTTGTATTTTGCAGTCTTCATCTCCCTGGATGATTCAGGTAGGCAGTGCTGTTACCAGTACACCAGGGTATTGTTTTTTCTAAGTGAAAACTCTTCTAAATTCTTCCCTAAATAGATATATTTTAGCTATTTATTGATATTTTCCAGAATTGTTTTCTATACCTTTATGAAGATGACCACTTAATAGAATTTCCGTCCACCAGTCGACTGGTGGAAGGAAAGGCAAGCTCTTCAACCTGCCTCAAACATTACTTTCTTCTGGCATACAATCGTAAGGAGACAACAGCCCAAACTTATTTCAAAATTAATAACCTTACCTTTTATTCACTTTCATGATTTTCTCACTGGCAAGGCCATGATATTCATGTGTACCAGAAATTAATGCATATTGATTCACCTCAAAGAACCTCTGTTACTGCATAGGTAAGTAATTTTGCCTTAAAAAAAGAACATTTCCTATTCGCCCATGAATGCACTAGACATCTGTAGAGGTTTAGCTTTCTGATTGCTTAGATCAAAGTCATTAAGCTGTTTCCTGAAGGCTTTTTGTTGCTTTTGCTAATAAGTTGCTAAGGACAACCAGTCTTCAAACAAAAAACATCCAGGTGGATTTCAGTAGATAAAGATTTGGTTTAGTGTAGGTAGCCCAGCTCCTCACAATCAGATACGCTCTAAAATAACTCTTTGTGGTCCTTCAGCTTCTTTTGGGAGCTTTACAATAATTTATGTACCTAAGAATCACAGAATGGTTAGGGGTTGGAAGGGAGCTCTGGAGATCATCTAGTCCAACCCCCCCACTAAAGCAGGATGACCTAGAGCAGGTTGCACAGGATCACGTCCAGGCGGGTTTTGAATATCTCCAGAGAAGGAGACTCCACAGCCTCTCTGGGCAGCCTGTTCCAGTGCTCGGTCACCCTCAAAGTGAAGAAGTTTTCCTCATGTTCAGATGGAACTTCCTGTGTTCCAGTTTGTGCCCATTAAGAAAGCCATTTGCACCTTGTAAACCTGGGTTTGTGCACATACCTTGATTAGTGAGATATCACTCCATCACCTGACAGACGTGCGGTCACAAAGTCGAAACTCAGAAGCGTCAGTTCAAGCCTTGCTCTGGAGTCAAAATGAAGGTTACATAAATAAAATACCTGGTGTTTCAGACTGGAGAGCCAAAGACAAATGGATTGTAAGACTGGCCGTCACTTTCCTTTATGCACTTTTTACTAGTGCTTCTGGGATATCTTACTCACCCCAGCTTCATAAGTTAGCTTGGCTCAGGCAAACCATTCTTTAACTAGACTCCAAGCACTGCCCTATGCCAACAGACAAGTGTTTGTGCATCACCGGAAATTAAGTGTAAACAGCACCCTTTATATTAACTGAAATATTGTCTATCAGTATTCTGGTATCGTTATTTTCTCTGCTGCAATCACATCAAACAAGGTCGTGGCCCTCATGGTGCTCTCCACACATTCATTGCACTGAGGGTAAAAGGGAATAGGGACTCACTGGCTAATTCATTCATCACCATTGATTTGAGGTACAATTTAGTAACGTCTCCCACAAAAGCAACTCCTTTAGCAGAGTCTCTCTTCTCCTGGACATTTCCACATAGTTTTTCTGTCTTTTGCCTTTAATGGGAAATGTTTCAACCCCTGTTACTGCTGAATCAGTATGCATGCCCTGCTGTGGTGGGCTGGCCATGGCTGAAGGCCAGGTGCCGCGAGCACCTCCTCTCCCTCCTTCTTCAGTGACCTAGGTGTCTGCAGGGTTGTTTCTCACATCTTCTCACTTCTCTCTCTCCAGCTGCAATTGTTTTTGGTGTCATGCAATTTTTGTACTCCCCTTCTTAACTCTGTTCTCCCAGAGGCACTGCCACCATCACTGATGGGCTCAGCCTTGGCCAGTGGTGGGTCTGTCTTGGAGCCAGCTGGCATCGGCTCTGTCGGACATGGGGGAAGCTTCTGGCAGCTTCTCACAGAAACCACACCCGTAGCCCCCCCCAAAACCTTGCCATGCAAAACCCAATACACCTTACAAAGTGGCAGTGATTTTGTAAAATCTCTTTGTAATTTACTCCTTGGGCAAGATATTTATACTAAAGTTAGGAATGTGTGGTTCCTTATAATTAGTGTCGGTGCCTTTGCTTGTTAGGCAATTGTAAGTATATATTTCAATATCTTTTCCTTGATTTAGGAGCTGCTCTAAATTGGTTTTGTGGCCAAGGAGCCTTTCCCTCAATTCAGATCTGTCTGTTTTCTCATAATCTCATTTTTTATTCACCTAGAAATCTGCTGTTTACCAACCAGATTGTGCTTCAACTCTTGAATTGGATTTTTGAATTACCATAGAAGATGAGTCTGCTATAATAGGTTTTAGTCGTTCCTATTCTTCAGCTTATTTCCCGGATCTGTTGCAATTCCCATAGATATAGCTATACAGTAGTAAGTCTGCTGAACTTGAACTAAATGTCCCAGGTCCATACTGCAAAACTTTGACCCCTTCAATCTTTCTGACTCTCTGTCTTTTCCAAACGACCTATTACAATGACCCTGGTAACTTCCAAATCATACGTGGAAATTGGCACTCCCAGCACCAGATTGTTTTAACCATATAACACTGTAGACCATCTGGGAACATTTCTGGTGTCTGACAATATCTCTGGGCATGCATTATTTCACTCTTAGAATTGTAGCCTGCATTTCTTAAAAGAGCTGTTTCACAGAGTCTTGGTCTTCCCAGGGATGTCTATTTGTCAGATTTTCCAATGGGGATTTTTCCAGTACATAACATCTAAGGTTTAATTTTTTTTCTACTGTAAATACTACTAGTTTTTACTACTCAAATCCAAAAAAACACAGAGCTATTGGTAATTGCTGTCAGAACCTCCTCATCCCTGTATTTGAGAAGATCCCAGAGGTCTCTTTCAGGGGGCACTGTACACTGAGGAACCTGTTGCCAGTCTTCCCCTGTCTCAGAAGTGATTTCTTTTCTCACTGAATGCCCGCAGTGTGCCCAGTCCTGCCCAGTTTCCATGCACTTCGCCTGCCAGCCAGAAGCCAACACCAACATCCAGTGCGTGGTGGTGGAGTCAACATGAGGGGATGATTTCCTTACCTTTCCAATGACTCTGTCTTTGCTTCTCTCCCCACTGGGCATCATGTTTTGTCGGGACCTCCTTTCTCCTACTGCACAGCAGCTATCGTTCCCTGCCAGTCTCTGCCTAACTGCTGTTTCCTTACATCTGCCTACCTACTGAAGACTTACTTTGATACACTTCCCACACCTGAACAAAATCTGTTAACAAAACCTTTCTTTCCTTTGTTTCTTGATTTAAGAGTTCACCAACAACAATTTACATCCCTTGGGTCTTGTCCTCTGGGGGCAGCAATCAGATGCTCAAACCCAAGACAACCTTCAAAGGACCTGGCTCTTCCTCTTTCTGAATTAATCTGGGCACCAAAGGCCTCATCCTCTCCCAGGACTATTTTGAATGATAACATCCAAGGTTTTGCCAAGCCCAGCTTTACCAGCCTAGGCCCTGGAGAAGAAACAAGCATTTGAAATCTCAGTATTCTTTCACAGCTGTGTCAGCAGCAGTCCATCTGTTTCTATGGCTGTCCGCATTTTATTAATACTTTTCCAAACATAAGTGGGCATCATTGCTATGAATAAACCATCATTCCTACAAGAGAATTCCTCATCTCTGCCAGTTCAGGTCTTAGTGTTGATCTGTGTGCTTTGCTGTTCAGCCTGTCTTTATCTATTGATTAGTGATGCCACTGGAAGACATCTCTGTCTACCTCCTGTGCCCTTCCACAGTTTGATAAGCACTAAACATGTCTGAATTAATCATGTTGTGCTATTTAAAACAAAAAAACCTTTTCCCTTGATTCCTTCCTGCGCTTCATGAAGACCCCTTGCAGCCTTTCAGAAATCTTCTCTCTTAAAATTTCCTTGTGGCTATCTTTCTGTTTTTTTCCATGGAGTTTTAACCTTGCTTAGGAGGGCATCTCATTACTAGCACAGAGCAGGTGTGGCCTAGTAGTGCTTCTATAAAAACAGATTCTCCTGCTTCAGACATATATATCTTTCAGGTCAAAATAAAAGCCCTGGTCTTTAAGTTAAGGAATTAATTCCTAAGTTCTTAAATAAATCCTTCAGGAGTAACTTAATATTGAAAGATTTCTACACCTTAAGGTGGAAACCACAAGGAACTGAATCTTTTTCCAGAGGTGCGCTGATATTGTTGTATTTCCCTTCCTAAACAGAAGGAAGAAGCTGCTTTCCCCCTCTTCCCTCCCTCAGAATTAGGCTGCTTGCGTAAGGGTAACCCTCTGGAGGCAGAGATGCCTGCTGCAGGGAGGAAAGGATGTAGCAGTGCTCAATTTGATCATCACCCATATAAATAGCTGAGCTGATAGCTGTGGCTTGCTTGCCAAGTGAACCTCAAAATGCATCTGAATCAGCTTCTAGGAATTGCTGGAGAGGTGTTAGTGCTTGTGACCTGTGTTCAGTAGTGTGCTGGTTTTGGCTAGGATAGAGTTAATTTTCTTCACAGTAGCTAGNTTCTGCTTGCACACACGGCTTTTGGTTTACTTATTAAACTGTCTCTACCTCAATCCATGAGTTTTCTCACTTTCACTCTTCCAATTCTCTCCCCCATCCCGCTGGGGGAGACTGAGCGAATGACTGTGTGGTGCTCAGTTGCCAGCCAGGGTTAAACCACGACACGGAGGAAGCCGAGTATCAGGATCTCTCTGACTGTACTGTCCAAAATGCTCCTAACACCTTGCACATGACCAAAAAGAGGTAGAGATGTAATTCCAATAATTGTGTGAGAAAATGGTATAATGGGGAAGCATAAAAATTCCTTGGGAGCAGAGGATACTTCTAGAGTAAAGTGAGCACATATTAAACAGATGAACTTCCTGTGAACCATAAGATAATCATGTTATTGGCACTTAACTTAAGCAGGTCACAGATCAGTACTTAAACGGAAGTGCACGTGGTTTGAGATGTAGCATCCAGTAGAGAAAAAGTTATGGAAACTGTGTTATTGAGTAAAGGGCAGGACAGAATATTGCCATATTCAAAGAGGAAATGTGGAAGAACAACTGAAGTCTTTACAATGCGACAGAGAGACTAGAGTGGAAAATTTCAATGAGGATATCAG
>VXBL01010055.1:0-11522 GCA_013400195.1 Aramus guarauna
ATAGGTGATAATGGAAAGCAATTAACCGATCTGACTGACCAACCAGCTGCTCAGCCTGTCCCCTGAGCCAGGAGGAAGCCACCCCTCTCCGACTAGCCCCCTTTTATGGTGAGCATAGCATCACATGGTATGGAATAGCCCCTGGCTAGCCTCGCTCACCTGTCCTGGCTCCTTGTGAAATTAACTCTAGCCTAGCCAGAGCCAGGACAGTGCAGTTGGTGAGTGATGCAGAAGGATGGGGAAATCTGATGTGTTTTTCAAGGCGATTTGATTTTGGGTGAGAATAGCCAATAAATTAAATGGTATGATGCTATTTTCTAAATAACCCTGCTGTTTCATGTCATTACTACTACAATTGCTATATGCTGTCTGAATTATATTACAGTAAGAATCATCTAGATTGATGAAACCGAGCAAGGCGCAGAGGTGGTGAAACCAGAACTAGCTTTCAGCAATTGGTGCCCAGTAACTTCCTGAAAATTAACATCTTCAACCCGCAGACCATGGGCTTGGGCTGCACGAGACATACCAGCCACGAGCTCTGGATGTAGCATGCAACAATCCGACAGCATGCACCATCTCTTCTGCCCTGAGAGACTGTTATGACAGATGGAGCCCAAAGTCATGGACTAAATGATCTCAACAGACATTTTGGAGGGATGGCCTATAGACNCATGTGTGTATGTATGGGTGTGTGTATATATATATATATATATATCTCAAAGACAAGAGAAGTGATGGTGATTAATTGGAAATTGTAGGATCTGGGCATGCCATAGATGGTATAGAATATGGTTTGGATAATGACCTGGGTTCAGCTAGGATAGAGTTAATTTTCACAAGAAGCTGGGATATGACACAGCAAGGATAGCTGACCCAAACTATCCAAAGGGATATTTGATACCATGACGTCATGCTCCGGACATCATGCTCTGGATTTAAGGTGGGAACTGGTCGGGGAGGAGGAGTCTTTTCTCAGGGACCAGCTGGGCATCAAATTCTGAGCAGTGATCAAATTGCATTATCTATTACCTGCTTTGTATATTCTTTTGTAAGTATTGTTGTTTTTATTTTCTTCTTCCTTTGCTGTTCTAGTAAACTGTCTTTATCCCAGCCCATGAGTTTTACCTTTTTCTTCCGATTCTCCTTCCAAACCCACTGGGGCTGGAGGGAGGAGTGAGCGAGCGGCTGCGTGGTGCTTAGCTGCCTGCTGGGGCTAAACCATGACAACATCATAGTTAACATATTGACTGGGTTTTATTTAACCATAAATTCTGTCCTACATGCAAATTGTACTTTAATTTTTCACCATCAGGTTCCACATGAGATTTTTCCACCAGCATCTACTGTAGGGCAGCTTAGTTGACCTGAGTAATGAAACAGTAGCTCAGCCATTTTGTTCTCACACATTAGGACCAGTCAGCTTGCAAACTTCAAGCCATCGTTTGCCAGAAAGAATCAACGAAATTATAGTAAATAAAATCTCTTAAGTATTCCATTCTAAATGCTTATAAAAGATGCAACTTGTATCCCTGTAATTTCTCTGAAAATTATCCTGTACTCGGAGATCAAGGGCTGAAAGTAGGGGGTGTAAGCACTGTGGTTTTTAGTCAGGGGTCAGGGGGAAGAGATTTAATCCCTGTTTTAAATTCTATGCAACTTAAAATATGGAGCCTCTATGGCACCTCTATAATACCACAGAAAACTTGTGGTATTTTGGCTCATAATGCTGATTTGCACTACACTACTGTCAGTTTTACAGTTTACTGCTCTCACTGTCTTTAATTTGTGGACTGATAAGACTATAGAAAACCAGCATTATTTTAGTTTGGAGAAAACGTTTTTGTAAGCTTGGGAAGAGGAGCATTCCTGATTTAGATGAGCATTTCTTTGCTCTGCATAATGGGAGAGGACCTTTCACTTAATTACTACTGGAAACTGTAAATGCTTAATTGACATAAAAAACCTAATAAAGGCATTTTACATTTTTGCTTTTGGTCTTTCCTGTTGGTGCATATTTCACATGTAATTTGAACATAATTAAAAGTCTGATCTGGATTTGTACTAGTATGCAAGTATAGAGTTTGGTGCAGTATCAATGGAAGGGATATAACCATTTCACTTATGACTAAATTAAGCATATAATTAAAACATGTAATACTTCTGAAACAATTAAATCTGCTGCTTTCCTGTAAGGCACACAAGTGCTTTAAGTGAAAATATTGACCCTCTGCTGAGTTTGATTTTAAAGAATGTATTTAACTTCAGACAGAGGCTGGATTCAAATCCTTGAAACCCATCAAACTGTAAAAAGAGACTGGGCACTATTCCTTTCCCACTGAAGTTAAAGGAATAAGAGTTTTTTAGAGCTGGTTTGGGCTTTTTTTTTTTTTTTTCTTTTGAGGGACACGAACTGTATTGGGAGTGTAAGAAGTAGTAGCCCTAATTAATACAATGTTTCTGTTTTCCCATAGCAATTTATCCAGAAACAAGCTCTCAAGTTTGTCCAAGAAGCCTTTTCGCCATCTGGGTTTGTCTGATCTGTAAGTTGTCATTTTTAAAAATAAAGTTTATTTGTGGCTAGCAATGAAAGAACAGGACTTTGAAATTTGTTCTTTTGAAGCTATCAGGTCCAAAGAAGGCAGCAAATATGTTGCCAATGACATAAGTGCAGAGAGATTTTAATTCCAGGACTTCAGAAAAGATCAAGTGTGTTTTAACATAAATTTATAGATCAAAACCTTTTCCCTTCAAGTTTAAAATATTTTTTATGAGATTATTTCACACAAAACTACTGGTGCTTGTATTAGATATTTCAGCTAGTAAAAAATACAGCTATCTACAGATCATAGAATCATAGAATGGTTTGGATTGGAAAGGACCTTAAAGATCATCTAGTTCCAATGTAAAAAAGTGGAAAAGAGGATGTAGCATGCCTGCATGGCAGATATTGTTGGATCTTATTTGTTCTGTTAAATTTGGGGCTCACAGAAAAGGTAGAGGTTTTGAATGACTTTGTGTTTGGGGATATTGGCACAGACAATAAGGCAAGCAGAATTTGTCTTTTGTATAAAGCTCTTATTAGTGGTTCTTCACACTGACTTTTTGTTGATAATTAAGTTGATATAATCATTTTCTTTGCAGCCCAGGAAATATTGTTTGCTGGAATTTTCTTTCATAACTTGGTGATCGCTGAGCACACTGATGGATAGACTAGGTAGTTGCAGAGCACTCCTGTTGCCATATGCCCTGCATGGATTTGTTGCTTCTGAAGTCCCAGTTTCTTCATATGCCATATCCAGTCTGTGCCAAGAAGCCAATAGGAGTGTGTACTTGGCTGTAACTTCTATATTTTGTAGTTGTCTTTACCCCTTGGACTGCAGAAATGTAAGAGTGAATATGCTTTAGCTTGGGAGATGTTTAAAAAAAAGGAAGTGACAGCATTTTTAAAGGCATATTCTGCTCTCAGTTCTGTTGGTGGTTTCTTGAAATTAGTCTGCTGCCTTTAAAAGATTTATTCCGAAGTACAGATCAGGCCATTCTTGAATCTCTCCATCTCAGCTGAACAGTTTATTTTAGGTTGTGGGTGAAGTGGGTGCTTATTAGATTTTTGAAGGAGAACAAAGTCAAATCCCTACATACCCGTTCACTGAGATGATGTAAGAAACTGCTGATCTTTTTGAAGAAGTTGGTTTGCTCCTGGGCAGAAGGAAAGAAAAAAAGACTTGGGCCTGAGAATGACAGAATCAAACATGTGACAGGAATCATGGGAATTAATTTGATGAGGTAGGGAAATAGCAGTTTTGGTAAAACATCTGGCTGATGCAAAGTAGGTGCAAATACATTTATATTGTTAATATTGGAATTAAACAATGGACATTCAGTGTCATGGGAGTAGAAGCAGAGGAAATGGTTACTGGGAGTGAGCTAGACATGGGATGTTGTGAAGATTGAACTGATTAATATTTGAGGTACAGAGGCAATGTGTAATGGGGCCCAAGTTAAGAGAGAGATAGGATAGAAAACTGAGATAGGGGCTTGGGAAAGAGTGGGACAGTAGAAATGAAAAAAAACAAATGAAAGTTAGGAAAGTTATGCAAACAAAGATTGCAATAAAGTGGGATAAATAGAAGTGAGGGAAGGGAAAGAAGAGGGAGGAGCTGAGTCTGAAGGGTGGAAAAGCAGGGATAAAAACAGAATCAGTTGAGCAATTCTGTTGATAGGAGGGAAGGAAGAGTATTGGAGGGGGAATCTAAGAGGAGAATGATGCTATAAATAGCTTCTGAGGAGCTTGTTCTAAATCTGACAAGCAAGTGTCCTGTTGGTAGCACACTTTTAAAGGAAAACAAATGGATGAAAAGATCAGACTAGGGTGAGGTAGGAAAAATTCTCCAGATACTGCAGAGAAGGAGATATCACTTTGAAGGGCTTCCTTTTTTAGAACAAACCAGCTGCAGATGTAAAATTACAGAAATCAAGATAAAGTCCTGTAATTTCCTTCTACTAAGTCAGATTTTCTTTCACACAAGAGTATGTGGAGGGCCATCATAGCTCTATCCAGCATCCTGCCTATGATGTGCCTGGCTCCTTGGGTAGGATTAACAAAATTTAAAACAATGGAAGAAAAAGATTGCTCAGCCATATTTCAAGCGAGATCTCTCCTTTAAAGGGAAGTTATTGATGAAACAGAAAGTCAAAAGTAAATCTTGCTGTTTGGAAAATGCCCATTGTAGGTTTTGACCCACTGAATCCTAATGTTCATATTCTGTCTTGCTATATTGGGTGTACATGGCAAGGTTTTGGTAGCAGGGAGGCTGCAGGGGTGGCCTCTCTGAGATGAGGCCAATGGCTGCCCCTGTTGCCAGACAAAGCCAGTTCCAGCTGGCTTGGCAATGAACCCACTGTAGGCCAAAGCTGAGCCAATCAGCAAAGCTGGTGGTGCCTCTGTGAAAACATTTAAGAAAGGGTAAAAATTCCAGAGAGGCAGAGGAGAGAAAAAAAAAAAAAAAAGAGAAACAGCAGTGTGAACAACAAGGTCAGAGCAGAAGGAAGAGGAGGAGGTGCTCCAGGCACTGGAGCAGATATTCCCCTGCAGTCCATGGAGAGGACTACGGTGGAGCAGGTATTTGCCTGCAGCCCATGGAAGAGACCATGCCAGAGCAGTTATTCACACTGCAGTCCATGGAGGACTCCACATCAGAGCAGCTGAATTCTTCCTGAAGGAATTGCAGCCTGTGGAGAAGCCATGCTGGAGCAGATTTTTTTTTTCCTGAAGGACTGCAGCCCATGGAAAGGACCCATGCAGGGTAAAACTGTGAGGAGGAAGGAGTAGCAGAAAGGAACTGTTATGTACTGACTGTAACTCCCCCATCCCCCCCGTGACACTTGAGGCTCGGTGGGTACAGAAGTTCTTGTCCATGCAGTAGTGCTGTGAAAGTCCAGCAGGGGAATAGGTTGCATCTCTAAGAAGCTGAGTATTTCCTGATTATTTGCACACTCATATCCTCAGGAGGCAGCCTCAAGCATTTATGAGTATAGATTTTATGAGCAACTTGAATTTAGTTTCTGTACATCAAAAGCATTTGTGAAAATTTGGTAAGGATAATTGTTCTTATAATGAGATGCCTCAAGAAGTCACACACGCAGGCTTTATTGGCCCTCATCTATGCTTTTAGGAGAAAATGAGATACTGAGTCATTTGTTAGCTAGGTATTGGGATGTTTCTGTTCATATTTCACTTGGGTTTTATTGCATTACATTTGTATGTGGTTTAATTAAATTTTAAAATTAGAATTGGGTAAATTTGCTAATCAGTGAGTTAAATTTCATACAGCATACTATATAGCTAGATTGTACTATACATTTCTGTTTCAGGGCCATTTTTTCAGTTAGTGCTTCTTCATGACATTACTTAGGGCTTTTACTGTGAGATTTTTCCAGAGTGATATACATGATGAATCTTTAAGGTTGTGTAAAATCCTTTTTTATGATTAGAGTTAGAATTTGCCTGTAATACATGACCGTTTGGCTCTATAAAGAATTTATCTACTTTACTTAACAGCAATAAACCTCTTCTGGAGTGGTCTTTCTGAGATAGCTGAGCAGTCTATCATACAAGAGAAGAATTTCTGATGTGTTTAGCTGCCATGAAATAAAATGGAACAGAGTGGAAAGCCCAATTCTCCAGGCACTCCTGATTTACACCAGTGAATTGGAGATAGGAATTGAGCACCCTGTGTGATCTCCCTGATCTGTGGCAGGATGGATTCTTAGTGCAGATAGGACTTCATTTTCTACAAAGAAACCCTGTCTACTTACAATTTGCACTTCACAGAGGTCTTTGATCCATATCTTTTTAAAGTGGAGTTTAACTTTTAGTTTTACCCACGAGTACTTTGAAACTTTTTTCTACATGCATTATATGTTCTTAAGAAATCATTTGATTTTTGCTGTAGGATATTGGTGGACAATCCATTCAAGTGTTCCTGTGAAATTATGTGGATCAAGACATTTCAAGAGACCAAGTTCTACAGAGAAACTCAGGATTTATATTGCATAGGTGACAACACCAAGAAGACAGCCTTGCTGGACATGAAGGTCCCAAACTGTGGTAATAGTCTTTTAACATAAAGTTCTTACTAAGATATTGTGAGAAAGGAAAAATAAACATGCTTTTTGACAAGATACCTATCAAGATAACAACAGTGCTGCTAAAGGAAAAGGTTTTGTGGGGAAATATTAACCACTCACTGGTCTTTCATGCCACATGGAATAATTTTGGGAGCTTCACATAAAGCCTTTTTTTTTCCTTGAACCTTTAAAAACATACTGTTATTCAAGTGCAGGAAAACAGAACATCAATTACAGATAACACACAAGAATTATATAAAATGCATATGCCTCTATTGAACAAAATAGTAGTGCTTCCAAGCTGAACAGACACAAGATTTTGCTTCCTTGAAAATTCAGATATCTGAGGTTAATGAAATCTTTCTTTTCCTTCAAAAATACAAACTCTACTTCTAGGACTACAGGAAGGAAATTCAGAAAAAACGTGGCTACTGAAAGAGAAAAAGTTAACAAATAGCTGGTTTTCACACAGATAAAACTCTTTTCATAGGCTATGCAAAAGAGACATTACAAGCTTAGGTTTGTAGCATTTTGCAGGATATTATTTTCAGTTAGCTTATTTGGAAATGGTGGAAAAATGGTGTAACAATAAGGCCATCCCATTTGTTTTTTGTATGCAACTTTGATTCCTGTATATAGTCCTGGGACAGCTGGTAGAAGATTTCACCTGATAGTTGAAGAGATCCTCTTCCTCTGTGGATGGGGACAGAGCTCAAGTGTTTCTGATGTGATGTGAAGCCTATTGAAGTCTGGAGTTTTCTTAGTGGGATGGGGTGCTGGGGTGCTCAGCAGCAGGCAGATAAGAAGAAAAGAGCAGGGTTTCCTCACGGAGAACTGATTTGGATTGAGAAAACTGTAAGCAAAGGTGAATGTCAGGAGGAAGAAACAAATTCTACCTTTCTTAGTTCCTTCCTTCCATCATTGCCTACTGAGCGCCTTTCTCTCCGCTGGCTATATGGAGGGTGCAATACTCTCTGATTGCAGCTGCCAGTGGGTTAGAGCCATGGAGGGGACCTGCTGCGGACCCAATGTGTGCTGCGTTTAATGACACTAAAGCATAACCTGTTTTGGTGGTCTTATGTACTGCAGGGTCTGATTTACCTGAAATGGGAGATGATACTGAGTTGAGCTAAATTGACCTGGCTGGCTGCTCCGGCTGGATGGACTAGAACATAGATTCATCTGCCAGGTGTTGAAAGGTCTCCTGGTGGACTGAAATCAATTGACACAAAATGGGAGAGACAACATAGCCTCTTTTAATGTCCTTGTCTAGCATGTCTAGAAACTACTAGGTAGCTAGGATTTTCCTTTGAAAATTCTCAGTGTTAAATTCCAAGAACTAAATGTGTGAGACATTATTTCTTTCTCTTGAATTCTTTAGAATCTGCAGCCCCAGCAGACTTATTTCTGACCTCTTGATGCTATGCAGATGCATGTGTGTACACATGTGCATGTCCTGTGGACATATCTTGATGAAAGTACTTGGCATGAGAAGAGAAGGTGGCACTAGAGGGGGAAGAGGAGGAGGAAAGGTGCCCTTGACTGTGAGCATATATGACATTCAGATTGAAGTATCAGCATGTGGAATTTTGCATATGAGAAATGTGTCTTTTGCTGAAAAACTGTGTGAATGTTAGCACAGACCTGCAAATTATTCCCACATTTGGTGTAATGTTAATTTACAGGATGCAAATATAACTAGACTTTATGCACTCTGTGTTTCTCTTTTTCTTCCGCCCCCCTCCAATGAGTTTTTCCCCTTAATCTACTTTTTCTGGTATGAACCAATGTAGAACATAGCTTTTTAATTACAAGAGGTAGATGACAACACAGCCATTTCTAGAGACAGAATAGGAAGTCCTTGGTGAAAACAAATTACAATCTTCATGAACATGGCTTGTATTCTGGAAGATATCTGATGCATGGCTGGCATGGCTGTTGCTTTCAGCATTTCCATGTGAACTGCATGAAGTTCAACAAGGCCAGGTGCAAGGTCCTGCACATGGGTTGGGGCAATCCCAAGCACAACTACAGGCTGGGCAGGGAATGGATTCAGAACAGCCCTGAGGAGAAGGACTTGGGGATATTGATTGATGAGAAGCTCAACAGGAGCCAGCAATGTGCGCTTGCAGCCCAGAAAGCCAACCATGTCCTGGGCTGCATCAAAAGAAGTGTGACCAGCAGGTCGAGGGAGGTGATTCTGCCCTTCTACTCTGCTCTTGTGAGACCCCACCTGGACTACTGCATCCAGCCCTGGGGGCCCCAGTACAAAAAAGACATCGAGCTGTGGGAGAGAGTCCAGAGAAGGACCACGATGTTGATCAGAGGGCTGGAGCACCTCTCCTATGAGGACAGGCTGAGAGAGTTGGGATTGTTCAGCCTGGAGAAAAGAGGGCTCCAGGGAGATCTTATAGCAGCCTTCCAGTACCTAAAGGGGGAGTATGAGAAAGCTGGAGAGGGACTTTTTACAAGGGCATGTAGTAATAGGACATGGGGTAATGGCCTTAAGCTGAAGGAGGGTAGATTTAGATTAGATGTTAGGAAGAAATTCTTCACTATGAGGGTGGTGAGGCACTGGAACAGGTTGCCCAGAGAGGTTGTGGATGCCCTATCCCTGGAAGTGTTTAAGGCCAGGTTGGATGAGGCTTTGGGCAACCTGGTCTAGTGGAGGGTGTCCCTGCCCATGGCAGGGGGGTTGGAACTAGATGATCTTTGAGGTCCCTTCCAACTCAAACCATTCTATGATTCTATGATTTCTGTACATGTTTTTCTTTGTTTAAAAGCATAAGACAGTTTCCAGAAAACCCACTGATGTAGTTGGCTTATTTAATTTTATAGCATGGTCTGAGAAGGTAGTAAGTATAACTGAAATAGAGGAAGAAGCCCCTTTTAGCTCCTTTGGATGTCAGGTCATGTTTTAGGCATGCAGGCCTTTGTGAATTTTGTTAATGAAACATTTTCCAATTTTCTCTACTGATTAAATGGTTCATCCCATGTCTAGTTTGTTGATTTTTTTAAATTTTATTATTTTTTTAGGAACTAAGCAAACATACTCTGTTTTTTTTTCTTGCAGGTGTGAATTACTTCATGGTGTAGTAAATAGCCTGTACAGTATGTGTTAAAAGTCTTGATAATAGGATGCCTAACTAATAAATCTCTTCCTGTGAAACTGGAAGAGACTACTGTGGTTTCTTGGTCATAACACTCTGCTTTGTAGATAATTCCTGTGAAAATTAGGAAGGAAATTTAATTGTTTATTTGGATGAAAACATAGAATCATAGAATGTTTTGGGTCAGTAGGGACCTTTAAAGATCCAGGTAGATGACATCCATAGCTCTTCACTTACCCACCAACACAGTCACTCCATTGTAGAAGGGCACTAGATTTGTCAGGCATGATTTGCCTTTGGCAAAGTCATGTTGGCTGTCTCTAATCACCTCCCTGTCATCCATATGTCTTGACGTGTCTTCCAGGAGGATCTGCTCCATGCTCTTATCATGCACAAAGGTTGGTTGTTCCCAGGGTCCTCCTTTTTACCCTTTTTAAAAATGGGTGGGATATTTCCCTTTTCTCAAGTCACTGGTGAATTCACTTGACTGCCATGGCTTTTCAAATATGATGGAGAGTAACTTAGTGACTACATCAGCCAATTCCCTCAGGACTCTGGGATGCATCTTGTCCATCCCATGGACTTGTGTATGTTCAGGTTTCTCAGGTGGTCTCGAATCTGATCTTCTCCTACAATGGGAGGGACTGTGTTCCCCCAGTCCCTGCCTTGAGGTTCATGGACTTTAGAGATGTGGGAAGAGAGATTACCAATGAAAACTGAGGCAAAAAAATTGTTGAGTACCTCAGTCTTCTCCATGTCAGTTGCCACTAGTTCTCCTGTCTTACGTACCCCCCCAGTAAATTTTCTTTAATCTTCCTTTTCTGTCCAACATACCTGTAGAAGACATTATTTTTCATATCCCTTACCAAATTAATCTCCAGCTGTGCCTTAGCTTTCCTGATCTCATCCCTACACATCCGGGCAGTGTCCCTATATTCTTCCCAGGATACACATCCCTGGTTCCACTGTCTGTGCATTTCCTTCTTACACTGTACTTTGAGCAGGAGGTCCTTACTGAACCATGCTGGTCTCCTGCCTTCCTTACCTGACTTCTTACACATGAGAATTGAGAGGCCTTGTGCTCTATGAAAAATGTCCTTAAAGAGCTGCCAGCTCTGTTCAGCTCCTTTATCCTTTCCCAGGGGGGTCCCATCCACTAATTCCTTAAACTGAAAGCTCACTCTTCTAAAATTCGGGGTCTTGACTTTACTCTTCACCTGGCCCATATCCCTCAAGATTGTGAATTCCAGCAGGGCATGATAGCTGCAGCCCAAGCTGCCACCAATCTTGACCCATCTAATTAGTTCATCTGTGTTGGTAAGCAACAGGTCTAGGAATGCTTCTACTCTGGTTGGGCTGTCTATAACCTGGATTAACAAGTTATCCATGATGCACTCCAAGAGTCTCCTGGACTGCTTACAGCTTGCTGTGCTGCTTTTCCAGCAGATGTCAGGGTGATTGAAGTCCCCCCGCACGATCAGGGCCTGCGAGTGTGATGCTTCCTGTAGTTAAAGTAAGAATACTTCATCAACAGGCTCCCTTTGATCAGGGGGCCTATAGTAAACACCAACCACAAGGTTTTCTTTGTTGGTTTGGCCCCTAATTTTTACNACAAGGTTTTCTTTGTTGGTTTGGCCCCTAATTTTTACTCATAAGCTCTCGACCTGTTCATTGCTGTTTTTCAAAGACAGCTCTGTGGTCAATCCATTTTTTTACATAGAGGGCAACCCCTGCCCCTCCATCTCCTCCTGTTTGTTAACCATGCTGTGTGCATTGGTATAG
>VXBL01010057.1:0-63742 GCA_013400195.1 Aramus guarauna
CAGCAGTGCCCATATAGCAGCAACAGAAAGGGAATGATGGCTATTCACAAATGAAATGCAATCATAGGAAAGTTGGGTCAATCAAATGCATTTTGTATTTAGCTCTGTGCATGGTGGGGTTGATGTCCAGCTCCCACTGCTTCCCCCAGCTGCTGTTCCTGATTCCTGGAAGGAGTGCCTTGCCCTTCAGCAAAGCTTTTATTATGCTCCTCAGGGAGCTGAACCAACCTCACAAAGTCCTTTGACAATGAGGAAACAGAACTTGGACAATGCATTCACTGTGTTGTTGGTGCATCAAGACATCGGCAGCATGTTATTAGTGTCCAGGTCAGTTTGGCCATGAGTGTTTACACTCACTGCTTTTGCTGCATCCCTTAGCAAGGATCAGCCCACACAACCCCAAGGCTAGAGTTTTGCTGCACTTCCTCTCTCTAATCAACTGCCCCCTCAGACCGAAACTTGCTTTCCCACTAGTTAGTCCTTGGGAAAAAGTAGACTGCTACCTCCCTTTTGGGAGGTGGTGGGGGCTGAAAGGGACGAGAGGGTGTTTGCATTGTTCCCTCCTTAGACGGAAAGGAACCTGGGTTGTGTTATGTGACAAAACTGTGTGTGTCTGGACAGCACTCTATTTATAATTAAAAGGAAGGGTGAGCAAATGCCAACTTCACAGTCAATGGCTCAGTCTGTGCACAGAGATCCCATCCAAGATCCCACCCCCGGCATGTGAAGAATGCTACATTTTTTTAGCAGGAGTCTCTGCAATACTTTGTAAGTGTGGAGAAGAGGATGCAATGGCAAGCAGAGTGATGGGTTTGTGGGCCTCTGGCTCCATCTTTCCATTCTAAATTTCTCAATCATGATGAGAACTTATTAAATGTATTTCACTCCCAACAAATGTGAGCTTTTGTTTTGTCTTGAACAAAGTCTTTTAATTTTGTAATAGCACATAGAGAGCTAGTTGCACAGAAGTTCTTTAAGGGCCTAAGTTCAAGAACTACTGCTTTCTACAGGTGATATCTCATTAACTATGGGAAAACCACTTTGGCCTAGCACCTCAAAACATTTTACAAAGACAAGAAATGGAATGAACTGGCAAATATGCTTTACATTTCTGGGAAGGTTTGGCTAGAATTGGCATTTCAGTGCACTTAGCTGAACTGATTGAACTAATATAACTTATGTCATGGGTGTATCGGGAGGCTGTAAACATACACAGAACAAGACAAAGCTCCAAGCTCCTCCCTGACCTGTCTCTCAGTGAAGATCAGCCGGTCAGCAGGGAGAATCCGTGGGTAACGAATGATGTTCATCGGATCTCTCAACAGCTTGCAGTATAAATATGTAAAGGGCACAACAGGCGCCAAAGATGTGAAGAGGCATGTGAAACAACTAAAATCATTTAACAAAACAGTGCCAGCGTCAAGAGCAAAAGTCATAACCCCTATGCCTCACTCAACCAAACTGCCAAGTCCTATAAATCCTTGCACTGCTCACCAGCTTTTCTTGTGCCTATCTGAATGCAGAAGCAGTATGAACTGCAATATATCTTTCAGTTTGAAAGAGTATCTTGATAGAAATCTCCTTGTAGAAATATGGGAAAGAGTTTTATTTTTACTTTCAAGTACCAACACCTAGTTAGAAACATATGTTGTTTGCTTAATACATATGTTTTCTGCTATATGCATTTTGACTGGAGAGTTGTTTATGTAGGAGCTGTTCCATGGCTAGTCTGCAGGCACCTACTTCCCAATCAGGTGCAATCTGCTTAAGCAAGTTCTAGGACTTTTATATTTTTCCTGAGAAATAAGGCAAGTTGCCACAATCATTTAGAGTCTCTTCAATACTGAACTTGACTTGAAATCAGAGAGTCCTCCTTTTCAAGGAAAGATGTTTCTGACTCAGACTTACCATTCACTTGCTCTCTGCAGGTCTGACCTACCTATTCTTAAAATACGCAATCAGCTTTTTGAGGCAAACCACTTATATCACCATGAAAGCCTATTATTGCTGTGAAAATAGAGACGTGCCTGTTGTGACTGTTGATTGAAA
The DNA here is from genome assembly GCA_013400195.1 of Aramus guarauna. Lineage (NCBI taxonomy): Eukaryota > Metazoa > Chordata > Aves > Gruiformes > Aramidae > Aramus > Aramus guarauna. The sequence goes on from VXBL01010057.1 coordinate 2,050, forward strand.
TGGCAAGATTTCATTTTCATAATTTATTACATCTATTATTTAGCTCACATTAAGAGTTTTCTCTTTCAGCACAAAAAAATGTGTTGTTGATCAAACTTACAATTTATGTTTGAAAACTAAAAATATGTCACCTTTATAGGTGTGAGCATTAGCATAGCGAACACAGATGACTATACAGGAGCCTTACTCACCCTGACCCCAGGGGACTCACCCAGCCTTAGGGAGCACTTACCCAGTGCTTCTCTTGGTCTCCTCATGAACTAAAGTTCTCTTGAAAACTGTGTTTTCTCTGCTCTTCAGAAGCACAGTCTGAGTTTCTACACTTTCCAGGGGTCCACAGAGCTTGCTATGACTGAATGGTTAGGAAAACAAGAGAGGGAAGTCCCCAGCCTCCTCCTTCCAGCTGCTTTGCACTGAAGAACAGACTAGGTGCTCCTTGAATGAAATCACTGATGGTTCTTACAAAGCCCTCCACTGTTTTCTTGCATGGATATAATACATAAACAATCTGGGTGAAAGGCTGGTGAAAGTTTAACATGATCACAGGTTAAACTCTTAAAAAAGGAGATCACAGAGGCTCTGGCAGTGACAGATTTAATTTATTTTTTTTTAAACACCTTTATTCATTTTTTTCCTTGTGTTTCCCAGCTGCTGGCTCTCATTGCAGTCTCCAGATACTGCTGTGTCTTTGGAGACCAGCTGGATGGATTCTCCTTTCAATAAACTGATCTCTAGCTGAAGTACACAAAATTGAAATCTCACAAAAATATTTCAGAAGCATCTTATCTTCCTCTGTGTCATTCTTTGAAAAATCCATGCTTATGATTGACTATAGTAGCAGTCATTATAATCTGAATTAAAAAACCCTAAACTGTAGTTGCTAATCTTTAAGTGCATGGACAAATTCAGCATACATATATGTTTATGAACTGCAATCCCCACACAAGGGATTAATGCAGCCCTTCTTTATTTGTAGAAATGGCTGTGAATATCTTTTCTTGCACCAGAAAAGCAGAACTTGAAATGCATATATATGACACTATACAGACAGAAAGGAAAAAACTGAAAAATGGATGACATTCACTGCTGTTGCCAAATAATCCATAAACATTTTCTCCTGATAAAAGATGAGGCAGAAAACCTAGCAATTTGGACAAATCTGCTGTAAAAATGCAAACCAATCTTTTCCCCCTGTACATCAATACGTGCTTAAAACCGGCATTGTATGTGTATTAAGGAAGATATGCAGTGGTGTCAGATCTTCCTATTTTAAGTGCTAGTGGCACTTTTACCAGCCACTCAAAAACTACAGTTGTAGCTCTGGATGTTGGACTTTTCTCTGATTCTGAAGGTTTGTTGTGGGTTTCACTGTTTCCATTTTCTGTGATTCTGTAGTTTTGTTAAAGACCTCCTAGAGCCATAAAAATGTCTTAAAGTGTTAGATGGCTCCTTTTCAGATGTAAAAAGACCCAGATACAGTAGGATGGTTCTTAATTCATTTCCAAAGCATTTAAATAGGAATAATTGCACTAACTTCCTTGGAATTCCTCCTGACTTGCACAGCTGTGAATGTGAGAAGGACCAGGCCCTGCTTTTTAATTACTATTTCAATTATCCATCCAATTTGCTCATGTAATCAATCATTTGAGATTGTCCTGGGGAGACTTAGAGATGAAAGTCACAATGGAAATCAAAGGAAGAGGCATATGCTTATCATAAAGCAGTGCCTTCAGATTGTGGTCCACCAGCATTTAGAGTGCCATCTCCTGGACCTTCCTGATGCAGCATCCTCTACAGGAAACCTACCAGAAGAGATGCATAAGCTGATGAGAAACAGCATCTAATCATACTTCTAAGACACAAAACACCTATTATCTAAGGAGAAAAACTCTCCTTGCTTCACTATCTGTCCACAAACTTGTTTCCTACACAGAAATCTCTGTTCTGTACCTGGGCCCAGATGTAGCATGGTGGTGGTGGGGATGCATGACTCAGTACTGCCTGTTTCTCTGTGATGTGATGGATGGCATCACCCATCTGAGCCAAAGCACTGAGTGCAAAAGGAGCTTGGATGTGCTATCAGTTGCAGGAAGTGTATTGTGTCTGCAGGAAAGCAGATACAGAGAAGGAGAAAGGCAATGACTTCGACAGCAGCAAAATCTAATATTTGACTACTGCTTCCATTAAAGCAGAAGGCAAGTATACTGAAGGCAGGTCACACTGTTAGGTCTGAAGATTAACCTTTGTCATTCTAGATGTTTGTCCTTCTGTGACAAGCAGAGGCTGGTGCTGTGACAGTAGAGTCTGTCTTTGGGAGCTGCATAACCTGCTCCCACAGAGGCTCTGCAAGGATGGAGTTTTCAATGGAAGTGTCTTAGGTGCTGCAGGAAATCTAAGGCTTGAAGTTCCCTCTGGAGGTAATTTAATTTCTTTTCCAAGGAATATAAATTCAACTTCATCATCTGTTTTTCCAACCATTTTTCCAGAAACCTCCAAGGAAAGGGCCAGCATTCTTTTTTTTAAATGAAAAATCCTGAGTCCCTTGTGTTTTCTCTATCACCCTGGTGTTTCTGTATCTCCCTGGTACCTCTTCTATATTCTCAGTCCAATTCTTCTTCTTTCATGATGTGCAGAGGCCAAGCCTTGAAATTATAATCCAGCTAAAGGTGAGTGGAAAGGACCTCTGCTGTCTTACACACCTACATCTACTCGTATTGCTGGCAAGGGAGCTTGGTACTGCTACAAGAATAACATTTACCTGCTATATTACTTTGTTCTGTGTGGTAACTCTGAAAGTCCTGTCTACAGTCCTGCTCAAGACCTAGCTGTTCTTCATTTTCCATTTGTGCATACGTTCCTTCCCCCTTTGTGCAGGAATGATTCCTAATAAGGAATGTAAGAGCAAAGTACTGAAAGAAAGGCAACACCCCCCATGAAATCAGCTCTGCCTCAGATAGAGGACATATGTCATTGCCATGTACTTGCCTCTGCCTTGAAGGCAGAGACTTCTCCATGCACAACAGCCTTCTGTTCTCATGTAACCTTCAGAGAGTAACTCAAGAGAGGTAAACACCCTTCTGCTGGTGGCTGCTCCCAAATTATCTTTGCTCAGACTGTCCAAAGCAAATGGAGGCAAATTGCACATTGTCTTTGAAGGCCTGGAAGAGCCACACATTCAAAAAGATAACAAATCTTGAGACATTTACCAAGCAAAGGACAAATTAGTTGCTAGATGACACAACCATTGCATTTGGGTTCTCCATCATGCTCTACAGAGAAAATGCACTTGAATTCCTAGTGCAGAGTATCACCTTCCCTTTGGTCTGCTTCCTAGAAATTAATGCAGCCAACCGATGAATCAGGTGCTACTTAGCACAGTAAGAGATAACATAATCTATGCAATAACAAGAATTCCTAAAGCAGGATCAGGGTTGTTATGGTACTGAAGTAGCCAAACTGCTGTTGTTATGGTAATTGACTGCTTTGGTTAACTATCAGATGTACATTGTTCTTTCCTAGTTGTTTCCAAAACAGTAATTGAGTTCTTATTAGCAGTGTTCAGGTATGGTGGAAAACTAATCTCTGAGCTTGCATGTAATTTCATTGACATGTAATCCAAATTTCTGAAATAGATAGGGATGAAGGACTTACTTTTTTCCATTAATTATTTTCATGCCAACTGGAAAACTGAATATTTGACCTGAGGTTTGGTAAGAAGGAATGGCACAGGGACAAAGCCCAGCATTTGCAATGAAGACAAATATTTACTGTTGAACTGGTATTTTCTATACCTTTTGTGTGGTCCTTAAGGAGATGTTGTTGAGAAGTGGATTAACTTAAATCTGAAGAAAGCACTCACTGGAGATGTCTCCATACAGAAGCTGATGCTCAGAAATATAAAGTTGCAACTCTTTGGTGACCTAAAAGAGCATGAATCATTAGTACTTGTCCTAAACAGAAGGTAGCTAATCTCAGTTGCAAACTTTGTAAGACAAAGCTGTACTTCATGTGCACAAAGAACAACTACAGGGGGAAACAGAGTGGAGAGCCCGCTGCAAACCATTTTCCTCCTACAGACAAACCAAGCCCTTTGTCTGGAATGACAGAGTCTTTATGGGGAATTACTGTGCTGTAGCAGCTCATTCGAAGCTATATTCGGCACTTCTCATAGAGGTATTGAAGAACCTGAAAGGAAATGCACAGACCTATTGCCTTGGAGAACAATATCAACGCAAGGTTAATACTAACATTTATCCAAAATGTAAGTTCTGTTAAAATAGTGCAACGAGTATCTTGCATAGTTTTCTAAAGAAATAATTACACAGAAAGAGCACAGAAAACAAAAATCTTCATGCCAATAAAGTTTTCAGAATGTCACTGTGACTCATATAATCTTTTACAGCATGAAAGGAGGGCTGGCCACCCCCTGCAGATAGTGGAACAGAAAGACCCTACAAATCACGTAAAAGCATAAGAGTCTTTTGCAAAGAGAGAGAGTAAAAGCTGTTCTTGTTATCCATGGTGGATAGAACAAAGTCCTAGGTTTAATATTTCAGCAGGAAAACCTTTATTAGACACTAGAAAAACATTCTTATTAGGATTTGATATAGGGTCCTTGAGAACATGTTATGCATAAATTTACATCCTCAATTTTGTCAGCATAAACGTACCTAGATTTGATTCTGAGTTATCATACAGGGTGATCTAGATGACGACTCAGGGCCTATCTAGTCCTCTAATTCTATGACATGAAGGGCCACTTGCCTTTTGTTCAGTCCCAAGGAACTTCCGAGCTTCTCAACAACTGTTGCTGTGTTCACTGCTCATCCCCAGCTCTCTCCCCAGGGTATAATGTTATGACAAGTGATGGCAGTGTGAGGAAACAAAACACACCACCTTGTTTCACACGCTGTCTCATGACAGAAAGCATAAACCCGCCAGAGCTAGGGGCACTGTGCTCCCGTCATACTTGCTGTGCTACACTTCCTTGTATGAGCTTGCATACTCTGGTATACTTTTCCTTGCATTAGCTGTAATTCCGCCTCGGCAGAATTTCCATGGAGTTGGCAAGGGACAAGGCAGGCAGCATTTGGCGTGGAGGAGCCCTGCAGTGAGGCAGTGGTGCCTAGAGAGGTGTCCGGATGGTGCTGGGGCCTAATTGCACACTGCTAGCTGGTAGCGGCAGAGGTCCACAGAGCCTTTTCGCATGCACAGCAAACCAAGCTCTTGAGGAGCTGTTGGTGCAGTAGTTGAGTGCTAGATAGGTGCTGCACTGCGGTGAGAAATGGACAGCCAGTAGCATGGTGTCACAGGTGGAAAATAATTGGGTGTATGTGTGTAAGTGGGTGTGTGTGAAAGACAGTAACTGGTCTTTCGAACACTCACACAGAACCCTGAGAGTGGCTAGCCACCACCAGGACAGATTGGTTGTAAACTTGGTAGCAGCTGGACTAAAGAAAGTCTGAAGACTGAAGCCCATTACAAGTCTTCCAATGAATGGAGAACTATCAGACAGGACCACCAGCTAGGAGGCTTACCATTCATTGTGCTCCTGCAGGTAGGCAGTTTGAATTGGGAAAACTGGGTTCTAGGGTCTCCAGAAAGGAGAGCTGTTGCCAAAAAAAACAAATGCTCCCGAAAAGAGGTGGTCTTGGAAAGAAGATGGGGGCTGGGAAAAAAGGACCCGCTGCATCTCTGCTGAGGCCAATTCCCAGTTGCTATAAGGGAAGCCTGAAGTTAGGCACTACAGCTGAAGGCTTGACACTGGGGCAGGTGCCTTGCTGGCTGCCCACTGCTACCCTGCGGTTTAGGCTCTCCAGGGACAAATTCCAGATCCCTCCTTTTATACCACTTTCCTGGTGGAATAAGAGTATCGTCATGGAAGAAATGTGTGCTTCCAGTGGTCTTGCTAACCTGAAGTACAACCACGGGAATATACTCCTGTCTCATACAGGGAAGAACATGCTTTGGTTCTGTAAGCATTTTAGGATATTATCGGTGTAATCCCCTGCACAGTAGGAAGATAACCATACATGCCTCAAAGTGCTTAAAACCATCACTCAAATGAAAGATAGTAAATCGCTAGTTTTCTTTGCCCTGTGACTGGAAGTGAAGCAGTTTACTATTTGCTTTCCCAGCTTCACAGCACCTTGTGTTTCGCAGAATATGACACATGCTTGCTGCACTAAATGGCTGCAAGGTAACTCGGACAGAAGCTCAACAGGCACAATTGCTTTACAGTCTCATAACACACTTGGTAAAAGCCAGGGCATTATGGAGTCTGAAAGGCTACCTAGAAAGCAATGGATATTACCAGAAAACTATATAGGATTTTGGCTTTATGATTTGTACTATTTACAGTTTACCTAAAATGACATATTTCATGTACCTCAAATCACTGCATTTCATGGGAGCATGTCATAAACCTTGACACACGGGAAGGTCTGATTGGTGGTTTTAAGGACTCGTTTCTTGACTGGGTTATGAGAAGAGGAGAGGAGAGGAAAGGAGAGGAGATGGATAGCAGGTTAATATGGTATGAGAAAGCTTAATGTTAATGCATTTCTTATCAAAGACAGGATGCTCATCCTGTCTATATCTGACCGTACTGCATTGTAGTGAGATGTAATCAACAGAATGTCTCAAATGTACCCTAAGATCCCACACTCAGAAGTAATTACTAAGACTTCCTCATCACAAATGAAAGACCAACATTAATGCTCTGCTTTGAAACCAAAGTACAATGTATGCGGCATTCTGAAGCAGTATTTGTTTGTGCTTCTTAGCAGTCAAATGACTCTTCAGATAGTAAGAATAATGTATCCACCCTTCTGGGAGAAATGTTACACTAGGACAAGGTTGAGACACTAAAGTAAGAATAAAAGAGCCCCACAGAAAAGAGAATCAAAGGCAGTGTAACACTCCCCTCCACAGTTTTTGAAGCAAGGACTGCTTTTAAGCTACACAGGCAATAATAGCTCTACGGACAATAACAGCATAAAATAGCTAGCGACTACTAAATAGAAAACTGCATCTGTTCTTGCTTGGTCATGTCTCCGATGAAGGTAACACCACTTGCCTGACTTGTCATTTGAGGGCAGTGCTGCTGAGGGGGTCTGCCAGGCTTCCTACAGCACCCTGACGGGTAAAGAGCTTTCACATTTCTGCTCTGACACTCCCGCATATTCCTGCAAGGCCTCTCTAGAGGACCTCATGTCTGTGCCTCGCTTCGTGAAGTAAGCATCAGTGAAAACAGAATGATCTATCGAATGTGTTTGACGTCTTCAGAAATATTGGAATGGCCTGCCATTGCATCCTCTGCTCTTAAAGTGCATCCTTTGGGAAGGGCTTTCTTAGAGGCAGCAGGGCAGAATAAGTTTTTCCCCTTGCTGGTGCTGAGTGTTCTGGTGTGCAGCACAAAAACAGCTGCATGGGACAACACAGAAAGTGTTTCAGTTTTCCAAGCACAAAACTGCTTTAACTTTTTGCTTATACAGCTGGTTTTAGCAGAAAGCCCAGAAACAACAATTAATTATTTTTTAAAAAAATCTTGAATGTAAGACAGTAACCTTTTAAACACAGTGGAGGATTTCTGTGGAGCTGCTATTCCAGGGGGAGACTGTACAGCCTACAATAAAAATACAGTCTCTCAATCCCCGTGTACTTGAAAATCTTGATTATCCAAACCCTGGCTAACTGGAGCTCCCAGGCTGCTTGAGGAAAAACACAAACAAATCCTGAAATAAAATTTGTATTTAAAAAAAAAAAAAAACTCAACAAAACCCCCTTTTCACTGCAGTTTCAAGACTGTCTGAGCTTTGTCTTGCAGTGTTTGCAGACTCAGCAAGCTCATGTTTCTCTGAGTCATGAGAATCTGAAATAAATTTTGTATTCAGATAATTAAAGTTACATTGTATAACTGAACCACTTGTAGACCAAAGAAGGGGGGAAAGGGAAAATTGCTTCAACACAGTAATGCTGAGAGAAAATTCTTCACCTATTGACCTTTTATAGTTCTTTTTAAGAAATGAAGTCATTTATGAGCAAGGTGCAGAGAAGCACAAGTGACTATTATTTGTATACCTAAATACAGAATTGATACACCTTTGTCTTCAACATTTTATTTGAGGATAACAACATACCTCTGCTAAGAAACAAAAGAAGCAATTTCTCATGCAATGACCTTGTGCCAAATGCTCAGCTACAGCAAGGATCTTGTTCTAATACCCAAGTTAAATCACTCCAAGACATGAACACAGCATACAAAATGCAGCTCAGGCTCAAGTTTCTACAAGGCTCTTCCTTGCTCTCGGTATCATGCACACGCACACGCACACGCACACACACAAAATAAATAAATAAATAAATAAATAGAATCCAGAAGAGGACTATCAAAGCTTCCAAATGGCTCAAAGGCTGCCAAGAAAGGGAGACATGTTCTGGAAGGAATACAGAGAGGACTTGCATCATAGCAACCCTCTGATGCCATCAGGGTGGCTACTCCACAGCAGACCTGGCTGCAGGTGGACGGTATTGCAGACAGTGCAAAGCTCTTCAGACAGGCCTTGTTCTGAGGACACCCTCAGATATGCTCCTGCTCTTCTCTGCTATCAGTGATCACGCAGGCCATCCTGCTGACCTCAACAGTGCTGCCCACAGGAGCTGAGGATCTGCAGGATGAGATACTATTGTCCTCCAACGGCAGTGACGTTCTCTGTTTACAAGACTGATGAGGAGAAATACAGGTCGTCAGCCACGTACAGTTCTTCCACCAGCACCAAAGGAAGCTGGTGTGGCCAAATGTCTCTTGAAACTGAAAGGAAATTAGTGGCAGTATCTGAAAACTGTGCAGCTTTGAAAGCTCTGCAGGCACTTTTTAACGGCAGTGGCCACCTGGGATGGCACTGCTCACATGCGGGCTGATACCAGTGCGACAGAGCAGGGCTGATGATGAGTCCTTGATGATGAGTCCCACTTTGCTGTGCAAATCCAGTTCTATTTCTGTTGGAAAGCTAGATTGACCTGAGCCAGAAAACTCACTGCAGATGCTATTCTGCAAGTGAGGGACATGGGGAATCCTGAGCTGTTGAGCCTGAAGACCACTTAGAGGCTGATAAGGCAGTAATCGTGATGCAGCTGTTGGGTGGGCAAGTTCTTCCTCATGCCATGTTAATGGCCAAAGAGACCCCAGAAGAAGGTTTCAGGAAGAAGAATATCACCATCCCCAAGGTGGAGGGAGAGAGAATGTATAAGGGATATTTTTCAGCCTGAAATTATGTCCTGGATTTATGCTCCCACAGGAGCATAAGATTAAGAGAAGGAAGTGGAGACTGAAGGAGGATTTAGTACCTTGCACAGAGCCATAACTGCCTAATGCCCTTGCAAATTATTTAAGCAACAGTAGATGTAAGCTACATTCCTTGTTTCCTAAGACTGTTGCCACGGAAGTGGAAAATTTGAGGAAATAATTTCCATGTCTGTAGGGAACAGGAGAGAGGTTGCCTTTCTGGACTTGCAGTGTGGTGAAAGAGGGTGACTGGACTGGGGTGTACAGTGCTGGGTGCACACCAGAGCTTGCACACTTGGGGTTGGCCCTTTTCAAGGCCCTGCGCAAGCAGAGAATCTGATAGTGTCTGGGGAAAAAACACTGGCAGGAAAATGGCTTCTGTCCAGAAAAGGGACCAAACATTGGTTGTGGCAGTCAGATTTGCAGACCAGCGCTGAAATGACTTCAGAGAAAATGAGAGCTGCAATGAGCTGTGCTGTTCTGGTTTTTGCAGGGCTCTGATTTACTGGTGCTTTCTGTGGACAAGAAATTACATTTATGACACTGCTAGCCTTCCCTTTCACAATCTTTACACCGAGGGCTGTAATATTCAGTGGAGCCTGCACTGGCATGCTGTTCCCCAGGCAATGGATGCCTCCAGACACAACTCTCAGCTGATGGAGAGCAGTTCATCAGCCTCAGACAGGGAGAGAGGTCTGCTGCTGCCACACACACACTGGCAGGAGGTGCAGCAGGTCTCAGCAGAGCCTCTGCAGACCAGATCCCTCTTCTAGACTGGCACAGGCGCACACAGCAGTGAGCAAACTGGGCTGAAAATCCTGGCGTTGTGAAACCAGCTGGCTCCTGGGCATTACCCGACCAGCATGCCCCCCTCCTCCCCCACTTCATTCTTTGACAGTTCCAGCAAACTACTAAACGCAAATCTACTTGACCCTTTTTCAGAGACAAGTACCAGCCCGTGTCATCTCCGTAGATGCTAAACTGCCCAGCTATTGCAAATGAAGTTCAGTCAAGCAGGACTCCTTTCCTGAAGACCTGTCAAAGGCCCTCTTCATCCCCAGGTCAAGTGCTTCAACTACCTCTCATTGCAAGCTCTGCACAGGCAATATGTATGTACCAAAACCAGAAATGAGTCACACCACCCCCTCACATCCTTCTCCCCACATTCATTGGTGAGGCTCTTCACACACTGTCCTTCATTTCAGAGACACTGAAATGGGCAAAGATAGAGAAAACTACTAAGGGTTTGAGGGTCTCCCCCTTGCAGTGGACACCAGCATAGAGCTTGTATCCCACCCCAATCCCAACCAAGCCAGTAAAGGCTTACCTTTTGGACATTGTCCAAGGAAGGCACTCAGTGGACCATTGAAAAGATTCTGGCTCTGTTTTCTTTACTCCCTGCATCAGGCATTGCATACACATCCACAAGATCCTCCTGAACCTTCTCTTCTCCAAGCTAAACATCCCAGCTCTGACAGCTTCTCCTTGTATGTTGGGTGTTCCAGCACTTCAGTCATTTTTGTGGATCCTCAGAGGACTCACTCCAGTATGTCCTTCCTTCTACTGGGTAGCCAAACAATGGGCACAGCACCCCAGGGGTGTCTCACCAGAGGTGAGTAGAGAGGAATGATGACCTCCCATGATCCACTATGCTTAACGGAGCCCAGGATGTCACTAGCCACCTTTCCTGCAAGGATACATTGTTGTCTGATGTGATGTCCACCAGGACTCCCAGCTATTTCTTTGCCAAGCCACTTTCCAGTCAGCCAAACCCCAGTCTGTCCTAGTGCATGTGGTTATTCCTTCCCAGGTACAAGACTTAGATCTTCCTCTTGTCAAGCTGCATGAGATTCCTGTCAGCTCATTTCTCCAGTCTGTCAAGGTCCCTCTGAACAGCAGCCCAGCCCTTTGATGTACCAGCCACTCCTCCCAGTTTCTAATGTTTCAACCATCCCTCCCACTTCTTACAGACAGCGTACCCTGTACTGTTCTCTGTAACATTGTCCAGGTCATCAGTGAACGTGTTAAATGGTATTGGCCTCAGTTTCAGTCCCTGGGGTCAGCCACTAGTGCCTAGCCTCCAGAAGGACTTTGTGTCACTGATCACAATCCTGGCAGCTCAGCCAGTTTTCAGTCCACCTCACTGACCACTTACCTAGCCCATACTTTACCCGTTTGTCAATGAAGACAGGGGAAACAGTACAGAAGGCCTTGTCAAACTCAATAGAAACAACATCCCCTACTTTGCCCTCATAAATGGTCTCCTTTTTAATCACAGAAGGCTATGAAGTGGTTGAGGTATGATGTCACCTTTGTAAATCCATGCTGATCACTCTGCATTACCGTTTGGTAATGGTTTCCAGGATTAGATGCTGCATCATCTTACCAGCAATAAATGTGAGGCTAATAGGCCTGTAGTTCACTGATCCTCCTTCTTGCCCTTGAAGACACTCGTTTTCTTTCAGTCCTCAGGAACCTCCCCCAGTCACCATGACCTTTAAGAGATGATCAACAGTGACCTCACATGACATTGTATAGCTCCCTCAGCATCTATGGGTGCATCTCATCAGGGCCAATGGACTTGTGTATTTCCAGTTTGTTTATATATTCCCTAACCTGATCCTCCTCCACCAAGGATAAACCATCCTTGCACTACATATACCCACTGGTTTCAGGGACCTGGAATTGCTGAAGGCCAGTCATACCAGTCAAGACCAAGGCAAAGCAGATATTCAGTATCTCAGCCTTCTTCCTGGCCATTAAGAGCATCTCCACATTCCAACTCACTGGTGTGTCTAAATCTTTCATAGTTGTCCCTTTGCAGATGCAGTTGTAAAATGTTCCCTTTTACCTTTCATCTCCCTTGACAGATTCAACTCCATGTGAGCTTCCTACATGTTCCCACAGCGTCCCAAGTCACGTGCCCCTGCTTCCACCTCCTGTGTGCTTTCTTTTCATGGTTAAGCTTTGCAAGTAGTTCTTTGTTCATCCATTCACATCCCAGGATCAAAATGAATACTCTGAATAGGCTTGTCCATGTTAACCAGTTGTGTTTTGTTTTGCTTTTAACACAGCTTGCTTTGCAAGCAAGAAAAGTGTGAGGTTACTGTGTAGTTTTGTGCTGTACCTGTCATGTAACGCAATGCTGAGGATCTCCTGGGAGTGGAGCTGCGACCTCTGTCAGCTGGGGTGAGCAGCGAATCCTCCTTCTGAGCTGGCACCTCGACCAACAGAGCCCTTGCCGTGCCAGGGACACATCCTCTACACCGGGTTGTTAAATAACAAATGGGAAACAAATTAGCAGGTATTTCTGCTGTAATTCATTTGGAGCAAGAGAAAGTAAATGAACCAGGAGACTCAAAGGCTTTTAGCTGAGGACAAGTGATTCCCAGCTTTTTTCGCTGTTTTCCAAAACAGTGTTTATCTGCACTTGAACTCTGCAACTTAAAATGGCACTGTGGGCAGAAAGGGAAAAAAGAAGTACAAATAACCTTCAATCAGTCAAGAAGCTGCCTTCCTACCTTGCATTTATCATTTTCCCAGCAGTTCCTTTATGTTTTTTCCCAGGGAGAACAGAGCTTCACTTACAAGGGACTCATCCTCAGAGATTAAACAACAGAAGCACTACAACCACATTATTAGTAAGCTGGGTACAAACTTACTAAGAAATTCCTAGCTCATCTGGCTTGTGTTTTGTCATTGCTTATTAACATGAGAGAGAGGCAGTGTCTCAGCCATCAGGGGATTTTCCTCTAATGATGGCTGACTCCCATATCTTCTGGGAGAGTCAAGGCATGTGCTGGTGGCAGTGAAAGGCTTTTTTTCTGCCCTTCTGTGACCTATTCAATGAGGTCAAAATCTATGCCATAGTCTGGACATGGTCACTGCCACCCAGACCAGAGATCAGCATTATAATTGCCTGTCAGTACTATGATAACTATCTGATTTTAATACTCATTAACTAAAATGTCCTCTGCTGTAAAGTTAAAGTTTTTTGCTGTGCTCCAACCAGTGCTGATAATGGCTTACTCTTTTATGGTACACCTCATTCGCTATGCACTTTCTGTAGCACCACCAAAAGGGCTTCTTGCATTTAATTAGTTCAGAGAAAGTGGCAAGAGAGTATAAGGAACTGAACTGCTGAACTGAAATGCAGGCTGTGAGTTAGGGACAAACCAGAAGGTAAACTGTGGCAAACTGCCATTTCTCAGGCATTTGCTTTTCCCAAATGCTACAGAACCGATGTCTGGACTCGGATGCAGTACAACGGTGCGGCCACATGGCAGAAACCCACACCTCTATGTACAAAAGCCCACAGACAGAAACCTGCACAAGCCATAGCCTGCCCTGCCTCACTGCAGGAGATGCAGCTAATGGGTCATGTTGAAATGAAAAGCTCTGCCCTCTCTGCTCTCACCTGCACTTGCAATTCCCCGAGTGCAGGGCCAACCACCTGATGACTGCAGCTGTCAAGGAGCAGGGGGCACCACTGATGGATGCTGTATCATTACCTGATTATTGATCACTATCAAAATCAACACATTCCTTCTTTACACTTCCTTTCATCCTTTTTATTTTACCTATAATCCTGGGATCTCTGTGTGATGTGGCTATGGAGAATTAGGTCCAAATGAAAGGCCTCAGAGAAAGTGGAGGGATATTGAAAGAGAGCAAGGTCCAATCTCAAGCAAAAGGCTGTTTCCCAGGGACAAAGGGCAGCAGCAGGATGCATGGATGCAGCTTACATCCACAGGTGGGCAGACACTGAGGTGAAGATCAATAATAGAGCTAAAGGTACAGCTTAGACTGGCATTGTGATGGGCTTTAAGAAGAGCAACCTTATCCTAAGAATAGTCTAGGCTGGATGTCTGGAACGCAATGGAGTTGCAGTGAGCCCATCTTACAAGGGGCTGAGCATCATACAGGTTTTTGTACTGGAAACAGGGCTAAGGGCTCACTGAGGCTGACAAAAAGCAAATCCATTGCCTTCAGTGAGCTCTCAAATCTGAGTCCTCGGTGCCTGAGACGATGAGGTCTTTTCCCAGTGAAGTAACCAAGATGATTATAGCAGCAGACATGTTTTTTGTCTTTCAGGCTTTCTGTGATTTGCTGTCATACTGTCTCAGAGAAGCCAAAGTGATGCTGACTGTCTAATGTCATTGATGTATGTCTTACCAATGGGCCCCTGCGGGCGATCCCTCTCAGAGCTCCAGTCAAAAGTCCATGCCTCAGCACAGAGAGTAGACCCCAGGAGTTTAGCATGCATGGAAAAGGCAGGAGGTGGCCAGGCTAGGAGCAAGGGAGAAGCAGCCATCTCAAATGACAGCAGTGAAGGAAGGGAGGGAGATCAACAGAGCCTGTTACAAGCAGTTCACTCTACTCCTTAATACTGTGTTAAATGCAGAGAGGCTGAGCAAGTGCAGTGGTCAGACTCGTCAGTGCAGATAGCTTCACACTGGTTGTGTGGGACAAGCTTGTGCTCATCCCACATCTGCTACAACTTTGAAAGAAATTTTGGGAATTACATTAATGAGAAAAATTCCTACTGGGAGGCCAGGACCATGGTCAGCAGCATAGATGAGGAGGTGGGATCAGCCAGAGCAGAGCAAGACCCATGCCACAGGTAGAAAGTGAAGGCTCATAGCAGAGCAGAGGGGATGTTTCCTCACCCCATTGAGTTCACCCTGTCAGGAGTGTAGGTCTGGGACAGTGGCATAACTCAGTTTCCTGGGAAACCTATCCTAAAGATAATCTGCAGGAGATGATAACTGTCTTGAGATTTTACACCCTTTTTATGAATCCACTGATGTTCGGTCTGATTTTTGCAGGTAGGACACTGCTACAGTCCCCTCTACACATCTGACAGAATAAAAGCATCATGAAGAGCTGGAGCTGAAGTAGAGTCCACGTCTGATTTACACTCCAGAGGCAGTGCAGTGGTGTCCAGGTTGGTGTCATCTCACTCCATGTCTTCTGTCAGAACACATTCTGAACCAGAATGAGGTCATGGCTCTTGTGTAAGCAACCATGATGCTGAGAAATCATTAGCGCAGTTAAGTAGTAGTGACGAACCTCTGGGATGTGTTTAATGTAATGATGAGTTGCTTTTCTCTCCCATTTTACTTGGTTGGGTTTTCCTTCTTATGGCAAAGCACAGCTGTTTCCTGCACTATAGAAAAAAATAAAAACAGACAATCAACTTAAAAATAGAAACTGCTGTCCTACTCTTTTAGGGGAATTTTGCCCAGAATGTACTAGTTTAGTATTGATTTTTTTATATTTTTGATAGCTTAGGATATATGATTTTGAAGCTTTTTATTTTTGTCTTATGTATTCAGCAGTGATGGTAGAGATGAATCATGCTACCCACTGGTAGATCTTTGTCTTCAATCACAGAAGCATTTTGTACCTGTGGTGGTTACTACTTTCTTGTACAAGAATCAGAACTCACAACTCAGAACCCACTAAATGCACAAAGAGCTGAGAAGTTGCCTTGTACGACCCAGCACAAAGCAAAAACCTCTCCCAATTCCTGAGTTCCTTTAGGGGAAGCCAAATTTAATTCTAAAGCATATTTGGATAACAGTGAGAACAGTACAGCTGATCAGAACCTCTAGAAAGCAAAATCAGAATATAAACAGCAATGAGCCAAGTTTCACAACAGATTACAAAGAAACACAAATATCTGATGCTTGAAAGAAGCATAAATGAACTACAAGCTGAGGCTGTCTTTTCAAATAATCAGTTTGTCAGGCCAGAAAAGGCTTTGTCTGGATAACCAGCGTGACAGTGCACTGAGTGCAAACCGCGGTCATACCACATCACCAAGACAAGCCCTCAGGCTGCCATCCAGAGTCTCCTCTGCAGTGACGTAGCCAAGACAACCCAAGACAACATATACACAGGATAAATCTCATATCAGTCCATCACATCCCCACAGAGGATTCAGCTCTTCATGGACTGATGGGACAAGGAGGAAAGCAGAACATCATTCATCCGCACATTTGGTACGAAATTTATGCAGAGTGCTGTCTATAAAACACCTTCATCGTCATGTCCCCTGTCTAGGGATCCTAATAATGCACTTGAAATAATTTGAGTACTTTTAACAAGTGAATTGAACTTAATTAGGATTATTTAACACTAAAAAATATACCACAGCTGAAATCTTTGCCTCAAGAGTTTTAGGTAACTCTGAAAGGCTATACCCAGCTGCGACCACATTACTTCATTGGAATGGACTACCCTTGTAGTTACCATGGAGGAGGAAACTCAGTGATGTGCCTGGTCTGTGAGCTGAAGCAGAAAGGCCCTGGTTGAAACCGTAGGGGAAGCAGCGAGGAGCCAGCTTTCCTGCTTAACATGAAGCTGCTTGGACTCCCATCACCAGCAATGAGACCCAAGGGAGCTCCTTGAGGAATCCTGCAACTATCTCGGACCATCCACGCCTGTCAGACCACTTCCACCATCCACTGTGAGTGGACTAATGAGGGCACCTCAGCAACAACAAGGCTGTCGGTTTGTTATTTAACCAGAAGACATAGAAAGGTGTCAATAAGGAGAAAATTGCTTACTTGTCTTGTTTAGGACTGTGAAAAGCCCAGACAAGAAGATGCAGTGAGTGACCCCAGGGCCCAGACTGTGCAAATTTAATGATCCAGTCTATTCAGGTCAGGCAGAGGCAAGGGATTTTGCGAACAGGGACTCCAAATGGCATCTTTATTTCAGTAAGATGAAACCAGCCTTTTCTAAGTGAATGCCAGCTTGCTGCAGAGAAGCAGCTAGTTGGATGAATTGTTTCTTGCGTCATGCAGGCCCTCTGGAAAGGCAGTGCAAAGCAGCATGGGTGCTGACACCTGAAGGGTAGGAGAACCGCAGCTGTGGTCCTGCAGACAAGCCCTTGGCTGGTGCATGCTGCCCTGAGGCCCTACAAAGGTGAGCTCAGTCTTGCTGTAGGAGATGGGTGGTAGGACACTCGGGGCAGCAGTCATGGCCACCTTCTGCAGCTCAGACCAGATGGGTATGCAGGGCTGAGCCCTTCTGGCCAGGCAAAGTCAACCCAAGAAACTGCTTGGTGATCTCGATGTCTGTGGTTTTATCCTGCACTTTTATTTTATTTACAATATCTCTATCAGAGGGAGAAGAGAAGGTTGTCTTACATCCCTCAGTTTAAAATCTCTTGCAGAAGGCAATCGTCCTCCTTCCTTCTGTGTCTGTCATGTTTGTCACCTTCCTTACCTGCATCCCTCCTTTTCATGGCATTAGCAAGTCAAAGTCACCAGATCAAGATGAATATGAGCCTATGGGTTTTGTGTCTGAATTTTCAGAGTGTTTATTATTCTGTTCCTGATACACCTGACATAGATCAATCATTTTTTTTTTCTGTTTCTGCAAAATAGTCTATCCACAACGAAAACTATTTTCTTTTCCCTTCTCTCCCTGGGCAGGAGCAGTGGTAGTGACTAACTCAGAACCCATCAGTATGTTGAGGTTGCTTCAATTGTTCCTTTCATTGTGTACCGTCAATTTGCAATGCACTTTCCTAAATTGAATTTCAACTACCTTTAGGTTGTGCAATAATCAGTTTTGCTAGGGGCTTTCTGATGTTTCTCATCATGCTCTCCAGGCCCCAGTAATCTAAATCATTCTGTACCATCAGGAGATATGCCATCTAACTAGTCCCCTCTCTCTTCTAGGTCATTACTGAACATGCTGAGGCCCATCTGCCCTAGTGCTTCTCCTTAGGGTACCTCGCTATCTGCTGCTTTACGTGCTGAAAACTAGCTGGTCTTGTCTGCTTTTTGTTTCCTGGCTTTTAACCACTTTTTAATCTATGACAAGACTAAAGACACCTCACCTTCACTCTTCTAATAGTCCTGACCAAAGTCTTCTGAAATCCTGACTAAACATCAGTGCTGCTTCTCCTTTCCCCCATGGTGTGTTACCTCCTCCAAAGGACCAGCCCCTTTCTGCCTGGCTCTGCATGTACTTCTGGATGCTTTCTAATTCTGCCTTTACAGTTTTCATGTCCCGTCTTCCTGGTATGAAATGCAGCACACACCTTTCAATGCTGGGCATCCTTTTTAACAAGCACATGCACTGTTTGTCGCCTCTGTGTTTTGAGGCAGAAAAGACCACACTTTTATTAACGGCTTGATGTGACAAGTTGTTATATGCAGATGTATGACTTATGAGGTTGTAAAGCATGAAGAAGGTAACAAGTAGAGGGGCCCCTTACCTCTAATAATTTAATTACCTCAAGTAATTCTGCAGCCTTGAATGTTCAGGAACTCCTGAGACTTGGTTTATATTAAAATTGGTCAAGCATTCAGAAAATCAGTCCAGTGGAATTTCCACATTTAAAAGCCTCCAATCTGATTTGTGAGGATTGGTGGGGCTCTTTAGCAACGCTCAGGTAAGCAGGAGGGGAAGGGCTTTTTCAGAAGTGTTTTTTCCTTCTGAGGCAGGTGGAGTTTCAGGGAGGGTCTGTCATCCCAGGCCACAGCAGAGGGAGGTGGTGGCAGGGCTGGGCGCGCAGGGGACGGGGCAGACCCCAAGCCCCCAGAGCAGCAGGGCTGTGCGAGGGGCCCGGGAGTCCTCCCCTGCCCCCGCCGCCTCCTGCCTGCTGCTGGCTTCCCGCAGGGGCAAGCAGCTTTCTGTCTGTCTGCTCCAGTTCCCTGGGTGGAAAGCGAAGATCACAACATTCCTCCTGTCTTGCCTGCTCAGGTTGTACAATTCTGATCTCTTCCAACCCCTGCTGGTACTGGTACAGCTTCAGGTGGGCTACAGCCAGTACAACCACCTATCTTTTTTTTTTTCAGTACATGTAATTCCTGCCTCAATAGTCTCATTTTAGTAATTTATTACTATTGAATGTCTTACATTTTTTGAGACCTTTGCCTCTATAGCTCATGCTTACTAGCTATAGCTGTAAGCGAAAATAAACTCAGAATACTTATCTTCCAGTAACTTCTGCCTTTAAGGCCAAGGCTAAAATATTATTTAGCATCCCTGCAATGTGACTGACCATTTCACACTCTAATGGTCTAGTACAGACTCTGACTGTCTTGCAAACTTCTTATTTCTGATACACTTCAAATAATTCATTATTGCCCTTGGTATCCCTTGCTACTTGCTCTTCAAATTTCCTTTTATCCTGCTTGCACGCTGGCAGGTAAGATATAAGAAGATTAGTTTCCACTCCATTAGCATTACAAGAGCTAGGTTTCCATTTCTTAAACAATATTTTTGGTATGAATATAATCCTACTCTTTGCCATTTAACTAGAGTGCTTTCTCTTTCCTCTTTTCCCTTCTGAGTGATGCATCCTTCTTGTGACTTTCTGTGTTAACGACAGGTGTGTGCTGTAGCCTAATGTGTGTATATCAATGCAGGTTATATATAATATTCAAAAGCGTTACATGCAAAATCCATTTTCTCCTGTCTCAAAAACAGTTCCGGAATACTGTAGAAAAAGGTGCTGCATTGCATATTTGGTAGGAAATTTCAGATATGCTAGATTTCCTGAAACATGCATCACCCAGTGCAGACAAGTGCTTTTAAATACTTTTCCCCTTGAGAAATCTCAACTACCTTGGATCCCAAACAAAATACTTATGCATCAGGCTACACGCAGAACTGTCTCACCACAAAATGATGCGCCCAAATCTAGGCGTGCATCCAGGACTAGTCACGCAGGTCCTGCTGGAGCAAAGTATAGGATGCAAGAAAGGGTGCCTTGCTACCCAGGCATGAACATTAATGCCAGGACATATAAGCAGGGCAAAAAGGCTGAAGCAGTCACTCTGATAACATGACTGCATTTGCCAGTCATCAGGCTAGAAGTTCCTGCAGATTCAGTGTCCAGTCCAAATTGTCCCACGCTGAAGTCATCTCTTGTCCCACGGAGATTTTTATGTAGGCAGAGTGAGGAAGGATAGGGGCAAGTAAACAAGCCAAGGTCCCACGACGTCACCAGCTGCAGCCAGGTTAAATGAAAGGCTGACCTACAGCTTAAAGGGCTAGCAGGGTCAGTAAGTGTAGTTTCCAGCATGGCCTCTGGGAACAGCTTCTCAAACTAACTCACCTCAAGCAATTAAAGCACAGAAGCTTAGCAAAGAAGGAAATAAGAGGGACCAGGGACTTCTCCTATTTCTGCTTGCGTGAACTGTGCTCATCTCAGCTATAGTTCAGCCCAATCTGTAGGCACTTGCAGAAAACATAGGCATGGATCCTGTGATTTTATCAGGACCATTTTTTTTAGGTTCCAATGTACATTTGCTTGTTTTTGTAGGACCTAAAGGAACACAGCCTCCAAAAAACCCTTAGCAAAGTAGCTCTCCCAGCAATCTGCTTCCCTGATGGGTATGGCAGCTAACACCACCATTTCTTTTTTAGCTGTAGTTCATTACCACTCTCTTCAGAGAGCTATGTTCCACTGAAAAAGGATGCAAAAAATTACATGAGTGACTCTTTTTGATCTTAAAAAATAGAGCTAGGAGTTTAAAACAACCTTATTTCCCTGGTGATCAAAGACTAAGAATCAGATAATTTTGGTCTGGTTTTTTGAGACCAATCTGCATCATAAATGCAAAGTTTGTTGTAGACTTCTCAGTTTACATCACATACAGAGAAGTCCAGGTGGGTAAACAAATTCCAGAAATTCACCTTTCTTAGGCATCCAAGATAGTTTGCTACAAATTCAGTCAGCTCTGAAAAATGCTACCGTTTCTCAACAGAGAAAGTAATTTAACTAGCCATCCTTCTGAATTTCTAATTATGAGGGACAAATTAGCTGTGTCTTACAAATATGTCTCTGTACTGACTATTGCATACATTCTACAAGACTTCATCCCTTTCTGAAGCCTTTGAACACAGCAAATTTTCTCTTCCCTCAGCTCACCATAATGCTGTTATTGCCTTTAGATGCACTACATTGCCCTGTCTTGAAAGCTGCTAGAAGCTGCCGGACCATGTTAACCTTAGTGATAGAACTTTTCAGCAGCAAATAGCTAATTTTAAACAGAAACTGTAACACCAATTGCATTTTTCAGTTTATATATGGCAAGCAATTTTTTTTTGCCATTTTGTAGTCCAGAGTGCAGGCTGAGAAAAATATCCCTGGGACTCCAATGTCAGAAGAAGTGCAGATCTAAGTGGGGGATGGGAGGGGATGGTATCTGATTGCAGACCAAGCCTTATGAACCTTAATCATTAACAATTAAAATCATACACGTCAAGGTGTCTTTTCCACGTTGGGCTATCACGTTCTATCAGTCAACACTGTCAGCCTGCTCTGCAGCCCCAAAGCTAAGTGAGGCAAAGGCTTGTTTGCTGGTGACGCAAGGCCATGACAGTGAAAAGAGTGAGTCTTCCTCCTTTGGCTGTCAAAGGAAAGCAGAGGGAAGTGAAGAAGGGCAGCTGCAGGTGCCTTTCTCGGAAGAGGACCAGAAAGCACAAAGAAGCAGCAGCCAAGCTCACTTGGGATTAGGTGCTTGGATTGCACATCCCTGCATTCTCCATACCCAAGCAGAGCAAACTGTGCTCAAAACTCTCCTCATTTGAACACTGCTCTATAAATCAGGCCTCTGGGAGGTTGTGCTCCAGGTTTGCAGATGTCTTTGGAAGTCTGGGTGTGCACTGCTGTGGCTCCAACTCCCATCATGGGCTGCACAGCCCAGCCACATTGTAGTGCATAGTGCTGGCCCCACATGCCTTCCCATGCTGCAGGAGTGGCGAGGATGCCTTGACCTCCTTCAAAGGGTCTGGCCAGTGCCAGTGGTCTGCACCCTGTGCCTCACTATAGTCTTGCAGTGCTAAAATTACGGATTCCAGGTAAGCATTTTTCCTTCATTTCCCCATGGTTTCTATGGAAACCAATCCCACAGCCCTTCCCGAGTGAACGCAGAAACTGCAGAAGTGCTCAGAAGTGGGAGATATGCCCATTTTCTGTATTGGCCAAACGTTTACTCCACTTACGTTACAATAGCTTCAAGACACACAAAGTGCTATGTGCTTTGGGAGATCCTGCCCCTTATTCCAGTGGGGTTGTCTCTGCCTTATCAGACTGCATTCTTCAAGCAATAGTTGGTCACACCTGCCAGATTTTACTTTTGAAACTAATTAATGTACATGACAATGTTCAGTTCAGCCCTGTAGTTCAGCAGCACATGGTGATAGAGATCTCCTGGCACAAGATCTCTATAGTTCCCACATGCATTAATTTATTCATAGGAAATGCAAAGATGGAATTTTTGTAAGAATAAAAAGTCATTCCTAAGTACTTAGTCATTGCTGAATATTTATAACCAATGAAAAAACCTTCATTAAAAAGGTAGGTTGCAACCTTTAATGATGACAGGCTAGAGATGTTAGAAATCTCTAATCACAAGCAAGAGATTTTCTCTGAAACGCTGCTTGCACAACACACCTGACAAAAGAGTCAGCAAACTGCAGGAAGGGGAATGACACCCGGGGCACTCTGCTCCTCACAGGGCTTTGGGATCAGCCTTGTCACACCACTCTGCACCCACACCTGACCGCGTCCCTCACTCACACCCACCTCCCACCCAGCTTGCTCTGTCGTGTGTGCCTTCGAACTCAGCTGCAGCAGAACATCTTTGCTGTTGAGACAGATGGAGTAAAACGTACCTAGTACACTCTGAACAGGATGTGCCCAGCGTAGCTTTCCATGAAAAGAGTATTCAAGGCAAAAGAGAGAAGTACTCTGTAAAAGTCAGCTTGCTTTGTCAGGCTCCAGCCAAGACAGGCAGCAAAAGGCTTCCCCCTCCCTGGTATCCAGCAAGCACACTCAGGCAGCAACTGATCCAGCAGCCGTTTGAAGATGCTGAAAGGGCTCCTGCTGACTTCATGCAACAGCTGACTCATGCCTGAGTAAAGACTGGTGGGAAATGGTCAGCTGCAGGGATCCTGCTCCTTAATCAGAAGGATTTTCTGCAGGGAGAATGGGAGAAATAAGTAAGTCAAGCCCTTTCCATCCCAAGGAGAGCTTTTGGTCAACACAATTATAATTAGCTGGAAATAAACTGGAATATAAAGGGACTGGAGCTTCAAGAAATGAAAAATATTTTAATCCCTCTTCTGTAAGAAAAAGGAGATCTTATAAGTCAAATAAAATGGAAGATCTTAGAAACATTTAAGTGCAACAAGGCCTGTAGCTCAGGACAATATTCTTCCCATAAACACCATCACAGTGACAGAGAAGAGAAGAGGTCATTGTCCTCTTTGCAGCAACATGGCCAACCTAGCAAAGAGTATACTGGTGTTTTGTGGGCAGCAGAGCAGCTGCAAAGCTGACAGCATCCCCAAGTGTGAGAGAAGAAAAGGCCTTCTCAAAGTCTAAAGAGGGCGACTTCTCTGCACAGGCTCTGCTTTGTAACGTGCTGCTGAGGTTCATGCCATTTACCAGGGCAGATGCTCTTTGGAGCAGAAAGCAGGACAGTGAAACACAAAGCCCAGAGAATTGAGAGTGCTCTACAAACCACACTGCATGAGCTTAACAGCATTGGAGGGACAGATCAAAATCTCTGCTCATAGATTTCTGAGGTACATTCTGGAGATGAATTTAGAAATAAAATGACAGACCCCGTCACAAAACATCTGCCTGAAGAGACTATACATCTGCCATCTGTCTGTTAGTCCCCAAAGTGAGGTGAGGCTGGGACCCATCTGTTAGGTTGTTTCCAAAAGACATGTGAGATACTGACAGCTGCTCATAGCTTTCATGTGGATAGTGAGACCATGTCTTCTGAAATGTTCAAGAAGTAAATACAAATGTGTAGTTGACATAAAGAGCATTCAGCAACAAAAATGGAATGGCGTCCAAATGGAAAGCGGTTACAAAAACTGATGTTTTCGCATTCAGCTATGAGGTCTCCAGGGAATCTGAACTCGCACAAGGAGCTCATGACACTTCCATGCCAAGAGGCTGTTCCAGTCACTTCAACTAACCTTCCATGTCACACCAATCAAGGAGCCTTACTGCTGCTCCATGTCACCTGGACAACCTCAGGTGGCAGTCACTGGCTGAGGCAGACCTGTAAGCCAAAACACTTTCGTTTCCCATCTGTATCTGTTGTGCAGGCTCTGCTAAATTAACAGCACCACAGGTGGAGCTGAAGGTGAGACTAGAAGTCATCCTGCTGAACTGCTGTTGGGACCATATCACTCACTCAGCTGGAGATAACAGGTGGATTTCAGGGCTTCATATTTTGGGAGGAGTCAGTAGGCAACTAGTGTCTCTGGAAATTACACCCTTTGCTAATACTCTCTCTTGATGACGATCTCATTAAATCTTCCTTCAGTGACCAAGATATCCTATTTTTGGTTTCTCCTACACTCCAACCTCCTCTTCTTGTCTGCTGGCCTGTGCCAAAAGCAATTGCCTCTGCACATCCATTCCCTTGGCTGCCTCCCTAATTACCATCTCATTCCTTGTTCCTGGAGCTACCTCCAGAGCCCCCTGTCATTCTCTGTTTACTTCCCTGATATGTTTGAGTCTCCACTGCCTAACCCTGCATTACACACCTATTTGCAAGTCTGTGATAAAGGCAGCTCAGGGATTTTTTTGTCCAAGCTTTCCTGCAAAGAGTCTGCTCTCTCTCACTTCACAGTCCTCCTAAATAGCAGCATCAGCCCTATTACTTACAATGACTCAAGATGATTTGTCCTCTTTTCCTAATGTGTGTTGACATATCCACCTGTTCCTTCATGTGGAGACTATCCTTGAAGATCTCCAAGTGCTTTGCATAGGCTATGCATGAACTGAAATAAATGTGGTTTGTTAAAACAATGATAATCTAAGATGAGGATTGACATTTCCAGATTTCCCTAAACTAGGAAGGACCCTGTACTGTGGATTTCAAAGCTCCCACAAGCCGTGTCTGTCTACCTGCCAGGCTACTTATGCTGTTTTATTACAGCATTTTTATGCAACTAACGGGGAAAATATGATTTGCATTCCCACTGCCCCAATAACATAACAAATTCTAGCTGCAGTAGGGTTTTTATTCCAACAGTAAAGATCTTTTCCCCCTAAAATGGAATATACCCACCTTTGCAGAATGCCACGGTAAGCTTGCCTATCTTTTGTTTGTTCATTCCCTTGGGGACCGAGCTGTGCCTAATGTTTCAATTACCTTTCTTCTGCTGCAGAGATGATTGGATTTGGAGTTTCAAGGGACTGTGAAAATACCAGATATCTAGACAGAAAACCAATAGCTCAGGAGCCAACAATTTGCTGGGCATATCTTATAGCACTTAAACAACTTAACTCTTGGCAGTTAATGGCCCTAATGGTATATTTATTAGACAAGTAAAGGAAAGAAAAGAAAATGACATGAATGTTTAATGAAGACACTAATAGAAGACACATGAAAATGCTGAATTCTCTTTTCTGCTCAGGAAATACTAAGTGGGTCTTGTCAACCACATGTATATCTGATAAGTGAGTTCAGTTAATCAATAGGCTTTATTGCATTTCCTAGCATAAAGAAGTTCTTACTCTAAAATAAGGAGGATCTAATTAATCTAAACACACCAAGTATGAAAGTGTGATGCATTTGTTTGCTGGAATAATGCAACTAGCTCAAAGACTAATTTATAACTGAATACTGAAATGATAGTGCCTGCACTTTTATGAAAAATAGATTATTTTTTTCTTGCGTGAACAGTGAAATAAGAAGCCTTCAATTGAAGAGAATGATTCCTGTTCCCCGCTGATTGATTCACCAGAGCTGTTGCCTCTAGTGGTAGTAATGTGAATTTCAGCTCCGCAAAGCCACATCCTTGCTCT
The DNA here is from genome assembly GCA_013400195.1 of Aramus guarauna. Classification (NCBI taxonomy): domain Eukaryota; kingdom Metazoa; phylum Chordata; class Aves; order Gruiformes; family Aramidae; genus Aramus; species Aramus guarauna. The sequence goes on from VXBL01010057.1 coordinate 28,149, forward strand.
AAACTGACTTCTTATGCTCTATGTGGTATCTGGATGATTTCCTCTCTTGGACGAAAATCCAAAGTAGAATAAGGAAGGCAAGCAGCTTATAAAAGTGTTTTGTTCTTGCCATCAGCTAAGTGAGACCAATTTATAATCTCCCGAGGGTCAAATGCTGAGTACCTGTCCTCAGCATGCTTATGGAAAATGTACATGTCTAACGTCCAATCATTATTTTTTGAATAGGGCACAGGACATTGTAGATACAGAGGTCAGCTCATACCAGCTAAAGGACTAGTCACTGATGAGCCTGACAGCTCTCTGTTTTTTGCAATTCTGAGAGGGGCTACTCATGATTTAGAGTGTCTTGAAATTCTCTTCTCACGTATGTGTCTAATATTCAGTTCCCAGGTGGTAACCAACCCAGACCACAGCTTCCTAGGCCTCGGCACCAAATCACTGCCAGGCTAGCCAAAGCTGAAATTTGATGTGCTAACCAGAACACATGGTATCAGCTCACTCTAGCTGCAGAAGGAGAGAACCAAGAAGCCTTCTGGCACAAAAACCCACCTGACAAAATGTTTGGGATAAACTTGAATTGACAGAGTGATTTTACAGGCGTCATGTGGCTGTGACATCTTTCAGTCTGATAGTAGTGGACTTAATCCCAAATTCCCTATATTGTAAGACAACAGCTGTCAGGTACCATCCAACAGCTTTTGTTTGACCAAAATAATTAGTCAGATTTCAAGTGCTAGCGTCCAATATCTCCAGCTACGCGAAGCCTTCACTCTGACCATAGCTGCCTTGGGGTTGCCAGCCTAAACGTGGCAGCTCAGCTGCTCTCCTTTCAGAAGACAGTGTCAGGTTAGGACATCAAAAGGGATATCTGTGTCTAAAGATGCAAAGAAGCAGTAGCACTAAATGAATGATACAATACAACATGTTCTTTCTTTATTCACTGGCAAACCAGAGAAATCAGCAGTTTCAGTTCCAAAATCCTCTTAGAGGGCCAAGTTCTAGGATTTGAAAAGACTTGCATTTTACTGTATTATTTATTCTCATTACCTCTCTAACTGAAGAATGGCTGGTATACAAGGTGGTGATCACTTATATCTTCAGAAATTTCATATTACTTTTGGAAGAGGAGACAAAGTATTAGCAGAGAAGGTATGGCAGAAAAAGGCTTCACATTTGACCAACAGGAGGGTAAGGAATACGAGATGTGCACAGAGCCCTGATCAGCCTCACAGGGCTGAGTTTATCAGGTGTCTGTCAGGCTTTGCAGCTCACCCCCAAGAGCAAATAAGCACCGAACAAAACATTAGCATTTCGCCACAGGGCAGTCTTATTCATCACAGACCCTCCCCACGCTGGGGACAGCTGCAAAGTGTGGAGGGCAGATGAGTGGACGGCTAATGAATCCTGAGGGTCAGAGCCTCCAATACACAATTCAAATGCATATTGTGGGATAAAAGTTATTCTGTAACACGTACTAACTCAGTTTATATGATACAAGCTATATTCAGCTCCATAAATGACAGCAATATCTGGCAATACTGCTGTGCTACTTAGAAGATTTTATCCCATCCTTCATGGAAATATTGATGAGTAAACAAATCCTTTATTCTTACTTCTGTTTTTGGAAGCTAGGATTTTAAAGTACACTGAACAACACAATTTGCACACACCCCAAGCAGACAGATGGCTTAATAAAATATGGGCAGTTCAATTGCCGGTGATGGGAAAAATATCTAGCTTCTGAAAAAATATGTACCTGCATGATTCACTTATTAGCTGCAACAAAAGGTGCTCTCTGGCTCTCTACTAAAGTTAACGAGCCTTTCTCCATATTAATATCTTCTTCACTGATTGCAGTCCAAGATGCTACCTGCCATGGTAACTAACTTAATCGTGTTTCTGTATTTTTTTATATAATGTGCTATATTAAAGAATGAAAAATAGCACAGTCTAATAGCCTTACAAGCGAACAGGATCATTTGAAAAATGGTTATCAGATCAACAGTTCAGTAAACATGCTAAAGCAACCCTCCCAGCAGACAGGCAGGAGGGACACAGCCCTTCCATGCAGCTCCTCAGTTATGCAAATGAGGCTGAAAGGGATGATTTGCATAATGACTGGAGGAGATCCTCCTTAAGGGCTGAGTCCTTGCCCTGCCTTACTAAACAGATTGGGATATAGGTAAGGTGCCTCTTCCAACAAGACCTCATCTCCCCACCCTGGGTTTTACTCGGCCGGGGCTCACAGGCATCTCCATGCAGGCTCACATTTTTCACGCTCCGTTCTGTTCCACAGTAAATTTTTTATGAAAGTTTGAGCTGAAGCAGCACAGACATTTTGCATACAAGACAAGTGGATAAAATACACTTTCCCACAATAAAAAATGAATGCTACCTGCTCTGAAAAGCCTCCATTCCATTCAAAACATACGGCACCAGGAAAGTGAAATTTTACAGCAAAAGAAGGCTGATTTTGATAAAATGCCTCATGGAGACAGATGGTGCTCAGGCTGTGCTCATCAGAGTTGGGAAGGGCATCGCTAAGGGTTGGTGGGAGACGTGCCGAACTGGGCTTAGCTGTGGGCTAAACCCAAGCTGCCCTTGGCCTCTCAGGCTTTCCTTCAAGGGGTGGCTCCTGTTGGGACGGTGATCCCTCCTGCATGAAGAAATGCTCTTACCAAGAAATTTTAATAGATACTCCCTCAATCATTTCTAACTGTGTAATTAACAAGCTTTATTGTTTTGACAAAACAAGGTCCCCAAAATCTCAAATGCTTAAACTTGGAAATTATTTCAATCTCTTTCCCCTGTTTCTCAAAAATTGCACTTCAGTGCTTTGCCTGTGCCTTCTCCTCTCAGCCTCTGCCTGGTTATTTAGATTGCAAAACCTCTGGAGAAGGGATTGTCTCTTACAACAGGTGTCAGCAGTGCCTAACACAATGGAATTTTTATTTTAGATACTCATGGGCACTAATTAAAATGATTAATAATAGCACAGTTAGGTAATTCCATGGGATATCCCCATTGTACTAAAATATCTAAGCTGCAAAAGGAAGATCTCAAAGTCAGTAAAGAGCCACATTGGTGCTAGATGTAAAACATGAACCATTTTCCCATGTGATGCTATGATGAACTGTTCTGCTGCTTATTCAGCTAGCATTTTTGAACTGCAAAACACAGATATTCCCAAGCACTCAATAATCAGATCAGACATTCTGCTCCCTCACCCAGTCAATCCCACTTGACTTAAGCTCCCAGGATTTGTTAACACATCAGTTTTGAGGGTGCTGCCACCATTCAAAGTGCATGTATTTGGGGAGAGATGAATAGGGTCCTAGTGAAATTAAAAAATTTCCTCCCAGGAGAATTCATTTCTGCACCAGTTTCTGATTTTCTGGTTGAGTGATTGACAGCAAAAATCCCATCAACATGTGAAAAGTCAATAAAAATCTATTTAAAAAATTCTGAATATTTGCTTACTAGAAGTGGTTCTGCTCACTTGAGAATGAATGCAGCTTGACTCCCATCAGTGCTGTTTACAGCGTAGATCTACTAGCACTGAGCAGAGGCTGATCTCACAGCGCTGCTGCCCTCCCCTTGCTTGGCACACATATGGGGACTCTCTCTCCTCTTTCTTCTACCTGGATTTTCCATATTTTTTTTGAACTTAACATCCTCCAAAACCCTGCTCCTCTGCCAAATCTAGGTGAAAGTAGCTGGTTCAAACAAGGAGGTTGGAGAGAGGTTGTGACAGGCAGAAAAAATGTCACTTCAGGTGGGACGGGAGTATTGCAAAAATATCCCACATCTTTGTGTACGTAACAGGCACAGCTTTCACTTTGCCACGAGGAGTGGAAAAGAAGGAAACACACTGGTTCTTTTCCTGTGAATAGAAACAACCTGTGCTGAGCCAGTGGGTGCCCCTGCACGCAGGTCAGAGGTGCACCCACCCCACTGAGCAGCACACTCTCTCCTCTCACCGCAGCATGTGTCGCTGGCGGCTCTCAGAAGCCACAACCCCGAGCAGGACTGCCTTGTTGTGTTATAGCCACAGACAACGCGAAATCCAGACCTGGTACAGTCCCTGTCTGTGACTGAGGGGTGAGTGAGACAGCACCCACATTTTGTCTGCCCCGACATCACATTGCAGCACCAGAAGAAGGGGAAGAGCTGCAGAACCACCATGCATCTAGGGTCTCCCATAGCTCCACTGACATAGAGAAGGGACACAGCAAGTCATTTATTTGTGTGCATGAGTAAGGAGTTACATGTGCATTTTGAAAACTCTGTCTTCAGTGTTTCTTATTACTTCCGTAGTGCCTGCATCCATCTCCTTTCATAATACTCCATCATCATCGTACTTTCCCCTCCAATCACCCCATGCGGCCAAAAGCATCCTGGTACTGAAGTGCTCAGAAATATATGTAAATATATGTGCTGTTACATCATTCATACATACCGGCCTCCACTCTGATTCTTCATGCATGGAGACTGCAGCTGGATTGTATTGTATTTTCTGTTGGACCTATAACAGAGGGAGCCAGAGTTCTTCTCGTTAGAGCTTGCAAACAAATTGAAACCTGTTAGGTATTAGTATATCCTACCAAATTGCAGTGCCACAAAAGATCCTTTCATGTTTGTTTAGGTTGAGATTATTGCTGACTACTAGCCTGATTGCTACCCTACCAGTGCATATACACTGATCTCATCAGTAGTCCATTGTTGCCAAATCACCATACTTACAAGTTGTATAATATTTGGAATAGATTTTTTCTTCTCTGTTTGAGCCCCAGATACTGGATTCAGGGGAAAAGCAATGTTTTCATGAAGGGAAAGATGATCCAGCAGTGTGCCCAGGTGGCCAAGAAGGCCAAGAGCATGCTGGCTTGTACCAGAAACAGTGTGGCCAGCAGGACTAGGGAAGTGATTGTCCCCTGTACTTGGCGCTGGTGAGGCTGCACTCATCCTGTGTTCAGTNGTTAGGTTAACAGTTGCACTTGATGCTCTTAAGGGTCTTTGCCAACCAAAATGATTCTATGATTCTAAGTTCAAGGGGAGAAGCTTCAAAATGTGAGACTACAGAGTCAGATACCAGAAAGCAAATCATAGAAACTTAAAACATATTGATTTTTTTTAAATCCCATTTTTTTAAAGCTGATTTCCTAAATTTTTGGCACATAACTCACGGTCTTTGAAATACTCATCACTCAAGTACCAGTGGTTCACTTCCTTATTAATAATAGGCTGGTAGTTATGGAGAGGGACACTGAAGGAGTAGAAAAGCAGCAGGTTAACAAGAAAGAGCAAATACGTACTCTGCCTTGCAGGACTACATACTCTCCTGAGCTCTCTAAGTGCTCCATCTTCTGCTGAAATGCCTTCTCAAGGTTTCTGCAGGTCCCTTGCAAAAGCATCTCAGAGGCTTTCTGCAACAGCCTCGCAGGATAAAGAGCCCAGGCGTGCTTGTAGATACACAAAGCCATGAAGGAGGCAAGATGCACTATTACTGTTGACACTAGTCACTCCTGACACCTAACCCTGTTCTTCAGCCTCCAACCAGGGAATAGGTTTTTTTTTTTTCACTTCCTATTTGGCCATGATTGAAGGAAACAGATACTCTCCTCCTTTCATACAGACATGAGAGAGCTATTCTGTTCCCTAGACTCAGCTCTTGCCTTGATGCCTCCCTCTCCAGACACAGGGTCAGAGTTGTTGAGGCCACAGGGAGACAGTTGCTTACCTCTCCAGGTAGGAGGCTGCTACATGGAAAAGTCACAGTGAAGACATGGTGTCCTGGCATCAGGGCAAGGGAGAGTTGGGAGCTGGATGATCACTGTGCTAAGCCTGAAAGTCTTCATTAGAAGTTTGCTCAAATCAGGAGCACACATGGAACAGGAACAAGATTCAAAGCAAATCCATGCTCACATCTAGGCCTGGATGCTGCTGTGTACATGCAGCACTTTCCAGGATTAATCTCTGGGTGTCTGAGCCTGAACAAAGGCTTCTGTTGTCCCAGGGCCCCAGTCCTCAAGGTGCTAAGGCCAGTGACAGCTGCGGGTGTAGGTTCATAAATCATGCACACAGCCCTCTGCCCTCCAAAATGGTCTGTCCGTGCCACAGTCCACATTCACACACAACTAAGAGACTCCTTTGCTCTGATGGGCTTCAAGAGCATGCAATTTCTGCCTGGCTCCCAGGGCTGGAATGAGATGAACACTGCGTTTCTTGCTCCACGGACCTTGATAGCTCCAAAACTACCACTGATCTTTATTTCCTGATTGTCTATTTTTAAGATTGTATCTTGATGACAGAGAACAGGGAGGCAGGCTTCAGGACAGATAATGATGTGATTGTAAAAGTTTTCAAAAGAGGACATGCGCTTACAGAGAAACCTGAGCCAGCTACATGTCTGGCAATTTAGGTGTATTGTATGCACCACAAATTACTCAACAAACATAAACACAGGGCTTGTTTCAGTCTCCATTACAGAGGTACACCATGATTCTAATCAAATTTCAAAAAAACAGCAACAAAAAAACCTTGTCACTTCTTGTGGGCGGCGATGTACCCAGAAAACATACTTCTCTGCTGCAGTCACAGTTGTGTTTTTAGAAATGCTTGAGCCCACTCATTATCCTTGAAAATAGCTTGGGGCAAGGGGAAGGGGAGAGCTGGCAGTGGTGTGTCAGCAGAAATAATGTCTATACCAATGTCTACAAGATGATGGTACCTCCTGGTCTCCTCCCAGCTCTCCAAGTAAAATAAGAAGTAGCTAAAAGCCCAGACAAACCTCCAAAAGCGTGCCTCATTCACATGTTGAAAAGCATCTATAGCCTGGCCAGAAACAAAACCTTTGCTTTCTTGCACTGTTCAGGAGAAGACAGGAAGTAAAGCTGGAGATGGACTCACCTGAAGGAAAGGCTCACAAGGCACTGCTCTGCTAAGGAAAAATTCCGTCCTGGGAGAGATTCTCCTCTGTCCCCCAGGAGCAACAGTGTGTCTGAAAGGAGGCTGAGACCCATCAAGGCTTTCTGCAGTCTCACACTGTTGGGAGGTAATTTTTTCCTCTCCTTCTCCTGGTTCACTTTTTTTCTTTTATTTCCTTCCTGTAAGACTCTAATAATAAAAGGGTGGCATAGGAAGGTCTTGTGTTTGCTACCTTCTTTGATGATGTGTGACGTCCAGCTACAGATGTCAGAGGATGTTAGCAGGAGGATAGAGGACAGCAGAGGGATGACCAGAATGGACACCAGAAAGGAAAAACAATGAGGAGAGGCAAAGTATTAGAAGAAAGGTGATGCCAAAGTACCACTAGCAACAAGGTATGGAAGTCAAAGAGCTGATGGAGTGAAAGGTATGCTCACAAGAAACCTCAGCGTGCTGGGAGAGTGATTAAGAACACCCCACCCCCACCCCCCAAGGCAATGAGACCTTTAAGGGACACCTGGGGGAAGGAGAGTGTAGAGGCAATAGGGTACAATATTTACTAGTGCCAAATCTCATGCTGGACACTACTCTTCTGTAATGGAAGGGACAAGTAGCCACTGGCATGATCTGTGCCCTTCCCCATCATCTGCTTAGAGAGGAAAGTGTATTAGTAGATAAACAGCCACGTGCTCTAAGCAGACCAATACAGCAGAAGCTTTTGGGAGAGGAAAGAAGAAAATAAAGTTCTTTCTTCCAGGTGTCTTTGGAAATCAGGCCATGTGCAAACAAATCTGAGGATACAAGCATGGCTTTCACTTTAAACAAGGTCATTTTTCATAGCAGAACAGGAAAAGACAGTGGAAACAGGCTACCTGAGATGCTGGGCACCACTGGTGAACATATTCAGGGTTTCTGTTCCTTCATCCTTGCACTTTCCAAGCTCTCATGTGACTGTAATGCAAGAGGGATGGCCCAGGAGACAGAGGTGTGGCAGCCACTGCGCAAGGCACCCGCTGGGCACCCCATCAGACATGCACTGGTGGAGCTGCCACTGGTGCTACATGGTGCTACGTGGGATAACAGGGGCTGCTGAACCCAGCAGATGAGTACGGAGAAGATATTTCCTTTCCTCCACTCCTGGCAGTTCTTAGTGTGGGAGACCTATCATGTGAAGAAACAGAGCCAAGTGGTTTAGTCAGACTCACGATTAAGTTAGTGGTGTCTACTTTTTTTCCCCTTTGACTTATGTCTGTTTTGCCTGAACACAAATCACGTATTGTGAATCATCAGCGAGCCTCTGTGCCTCCTTTTGGTGGATAAGAATATTCCAAGGAACAAGGAGAGAGGATTGTGCTAGAAGGGGAGACTCACTACCTCCAGCACAAGGAGGGAGATCCTTGTTTACACTTGGGTTCAGAAAATGCCAATATTTTTCCAGGATTTCATTACAAAAGTCTTGGCCACCACATTCACTTTGCAGGCTTTGAGGACTAGATGACTGGAATAACAATCATGACTGCTAACGCTCTCGCTGTGTGCGTCATCGGCACTAGAATGGACACATTCAGAGCCAGTATCACTCTTCTTGTCATCCGAAGTCCTGGCCTAATGCTAGGTGATTTTTCAGTATCTCTGCAAGATTTTCAAGCTCTCGGCTTGGAAAAAAAAAAAATTATCTCTCAGAAAGAAAAGCAATCCAGTCTATGTTACATAGCATTTCCTTGTCTTCACTCTCTTCTCAAAACCTTACAGATATTTCTTTAAATATTATTCTAAGATGAGCCTATTAACACCATGTGTCCCTCACCTGCCCTCCCATCATGTCCCAATAGCAGGTCCAGACTGGGTGAAACAGCAAGAACTTGTGTTTGCAAAATGCTCCCAGCAGGATTTTACAGATTTAGCCAGAATGAGATGGACATAATGTTTATCTGAAAGAGAGCATTTCCCCTTGACTTTTCCCCACAGCCCTAGAATTAAGGACTAGATACTGCTATACCTCCATCGCAGTTTCAGCATTTCTAGTGTGCTGCCTGGCCGCTCCCTGACCCAGCACATCTTTGCTGCAGATAAGACTCCATCTAGAGGGTCTCTTATGGTTTACTGAGGGGATCCAAACCTCTGTTCAAAAGTCCCTGAGCTACACATTACTGGAAGCTGAGAACCTGTGCCAAGGTCACCATTACCCTACACTTGTACTGTGCTTCTCTTTCCTAGACATCAGTTATATGCTCTGTGTAAGAGAGGACAGAGGATTGAGGGGCTCTTTGTGTCACCCAGTGCAGCCGTTCTCGTTACGTTTGCATGCAGTATAGTGTCCAGATATCATATCATCACAGAACACTTTGGGTTGGAAGGGACNCACCATATATATTTGTTGGGCACTAATGACTTGATTTTAGCTGAAATATAAAAAAAAAGTATGTTGATTCTGACCCAGATGCATCAGGAGTGTGAAAGACATTTGCAACTGCAGATAGTAAATGTAAATGTTGACTTAAGCCGTAGCCCTTTTTTCAGAATCTGGGCTTACAAAAATCTCAACTTTGCCTCCTAGCAACACTAAGAAAACTTGCATTAAAGTTCTTTGTATTTTATACACCCACTTGTCCACTTTCCTGATAAACAAGCAGTACAGAGATCACAAAAAGCATGTGGAGGGCAGCAGGCCCACATCTTGCATTGTGATGAGAATATGGTATTAAACTCTAGTGTAGATTGTAAGATTGATCAAAAAGTTTTGACCCTTGGATAACCAATGAAGGTAGGGAGGATAGGCGTTCCATGCCATGAGGCCTCCTCCCCATATTTTCTAAGCAGAACACCAAACAGTATAATTTCAATAATGACTTTGTTTAAATCTATAGGATGTCCCATCTTCAGGCTGTATTATTGTATTATAAATCGCAGCTAGATTTATCAGTTCTCAGCCTTTCCTGGCTGGCAGCAGGAAAAGTCTGATTATCAGACAGCATCTGCAAGTTTATGGGTTACTTCAGAGCCTGAGTACCCTTTTTTTTCATTAACAAAAACCTTGGGTGGGCATGAAGAGTGGAGAGGGATCCCATTAGAGCCAAGGTGAGGAGACAAGTCATTTGAAGCACTGCTGTGGCTATTGCGAAAAAAAAAAAAGGAAACACAAGCCCATGATGGTAAGCAATAGGATGCCGCCCACGGAGATATTAACTACAGAAAGGATGCACTTGTAACAAAATGCCTCCCTAATCCAAAGCTCAGGGTCATAAGAAAAATGGTAGGGGTTGAAAGGGACCTCTGGAGATCATCTAGTCCAACCCCCCTGCTAAGGCAGATTCACCTCGAGCAAGCTGCACAGGATTGTGTCCAGGCGGGTTTTGAATCTCCAGAGAAGGAGACTCCACATCCTCTCTGAGCAGAAATCAGTCATTAACAACCAAGTAAGCAACATGCAGCAGCCCATTTTGTGCAAGCTAAACAAAATCTTTCAGTTTTTTGTTCTGTTTAGGGTTTGGTGGGGTTTTTTATATAGTTAAATCTTGGGGGCTAAATCTGGTTTTAGTTAATTACAGTTAAAATTTAATACAACTAAATCTTTTCTCATGGGGTTCTAAACAGAATACATAGTTATCACAGGGAGATGCAGTCACCACTGGAAGTGCCAAACTGCCTGGCCTGATCATCTGCCGGGAAAAGCAACAACCTTCACAGCGTATGCTCTGCCTGGAATAGCTTTCACACTAGCACAGAGGAATTCCCAGCTTCTGCAAAGCCCTGAAAAATGCACAATGACTCCTTCCAGCTCCTATGCTGATGAAACAGTTAGGGGTGCAACCCATTTTTAAATGAGCTCATCTACCTAATTACAAGTCAAGCAGACCTCTGACACCAGTTGCTGATGCCTGCCTCAGAAGCAAAAATGCTGCAAGGGCCAGAGTGAAGACACACATAATGGCAAGGCTTTTCCATAGCTGAAAATATCTGTATAGGTTAGAGCATCACCAGCTGCCCCAGATCATGCCATTTGCTATACACACAAACCCAGAATAAGCATGCATAGAAATTGTTCTGGCCCCAGATCATGGAGTGGGGCCCTCTAAAACCTAATAATGCAAACTGATGGTATCCCCAGGTCTCCTCAGCTTGCAGTCCCACCAGCAAACACAGAGCCACATACCCCCATGAACGAAGTGAAATGCAGGAGCTTTTTGGGAGTAGTGTGCTACATTTTCCCAGGGATGCCAGAGGAGAGTGGAAAACAGCACAGTGCTGACGTAGCTCAGGCAGATGTGACGTGTGCTGCTCAGTGCAATACAATAAGGTGCTTGAATTCTGCAGGGAGGGTGGAGGGGAAGGGAAAGGAAAACAGAGAATCTCATTTTTGAACTGTTACTGAAAATTATAATTATGGCCATGTAATTTGTTTAAATAAATGTCTTAGAAAAATATAGCAGCCTCTTAGTCATATAGGTACTTATACTCCTTTCGTAGAAGGTGTCTGGAGACGTTGCAGAGCAGAGCATGTGCAGAGAAGTCAGAGCAGCATAGTTTTCACAGAGATCCTGCCATCAGCCTCCATCCACGTGGACAGAGAAGGAGGGTACCCCACTGATGCGCTGTAATCTCACGAGGGGAGGAGGCAATCCCTTCCCAAAAAGACAGGCATATGTCTAAGCAATAGCCCTGCAGCCATGGACTCCCAGCAGCACTCAGACAATTTGAAGAGGAAAATTTGAAATAGAATAGTGGATATTTTAATCTGAGGCTATCATATGCTCCCAGCTTTTCTAATTAAAAATCTCTGTCTCCAAGTCTTTTTTATACAATTGAACATTGTGGCAGATAACGCAGCTACCACTTAGAGTACTTATGCTGATAATAGTAGTACTCAGAGATGTCAGCTGAATAAACAAAATTATCCTGTTATCAACAGCTAACCCTTTGGCCAAGGCAAGCAGGAATGACTTCAGTAACAGCACATCACTGTTATTGCCAGCATTGTATCACTGAAGCCTGTAGCTGCAACACAAAGATTTTGTCCCAGGCGAGACTGCTATTAAAAAATGAGCAGGGAAAAAGAGCTCATTCTGGCCAAATCTGTTGCCCCAGGGCAACTGGGCACATGTGACTCCATGGTGCATCCCCGGACGTGGAGAGCAGGACATTAGCTTCCCGTGTCACTGCGCAGCTAACCACGTGCTGATATTCCCAGCGTTAACAAAGAGAAGAGCAGAGCTCGGGGGAGGAGTCCTGGGGACATTGTCTCTTTGCCTCTCAGCCTCCGTGGAGCAGATACCACAGCCTCACAGACTCCTCAGCGTTAGAAGTTACCTCTAGTCCAAAACTAGTTTTGTAAAAACTGGGGTTTTCAAGGTAGTTAATTACCTATCCTGACAAACCCTGCAACCTGGGCCCGTGCACTGCTCCCTTCCCCACTCCTGACCCACCCATGCTACCCAGGCAGCAGAGCCAGGGACCGGAGGAAACTTCCCTGGCTCCCGGGCAGCACATGGGCCATCTTGCAGACCATCCAGAGGGAAGGGGAGAGGGAATGATATGGGCAAACAAAAAAAAAAATGAAAACAACCAGGTGGCTTTTGGGCATCACCAGTGTGAGGGGTTCAAGAAAGAAATTGTTGTGTAGTAGCCCTGCACTCTGGACCAAAGAGAGGGAGAGGGCAGAGAAAGGGGGTTGATGCCATGAGGACACTGGGGTCATACGTAGCCTTTGCCCCATCGCCTGTTGCTTCATGCAGGGCAGGAAGTTCACTACGAGCACTCAGCCAGCCCGTATCAGTAATCAGCGCCTAACCCCCGCAATAGCAGACTCCACCTCTAGGCCTCCAGCAGAGCTCTTAAACTCAGCCCTCAAAAAGACTAAAACACCCAAAAGCAATCTCCCGTGCTTCCTCGGACAGCAGAGCACTGTCCTCCTGGGCACAGTTCCACCTCTCAGAAGACACGATCTAGAGCCAAATAATTACAGTAAGAAGAGTAGAGACAAAATATAATTGGGGGGAGGGAGAGAGATAAATCACGAGGTAACTACACCAAATGGCTAGAATACATTTGCAGAATATATGGTAGCATAGTGTATTATTTGAATAATACTGATAGCATTATTATAGACTAAATCATAATCCATATGCATCAGGGGAGAGAGTTATGGTTACTGCAAATTCACCTGCTTAATACTTTATTACAGGTTAAAATGATAAATTATCCATTTCTCAGTAGCAATCAGTCCTTCTGTCAACCTTGAAATTGTCATATAGAGAAAGAATTTGCTTTTACAGAAAATGTAAATGTTATTGAGTTATTTCATAGTACAACACTTTCTCAGACTTACCAATAAATTCATCAGGATGAAAACAAATTGTTTCTGCAGAGATTACTCTTAAAACCAGCAAGGGTCAGGCCAGATGCTCAACCCTGCTCCATCTTCTTTGTGTATCTCTGTTGTGTGTGAGCTTTCAACAAAGCACTAAAGACTGCCCTGCCAAGGCGTACCTCCGGTTCTGGATCCACCTTTCCCAAACTGCCTTCCTCCATCCTTCTCAACACAGATGCCCTGTGTCAGGGTCATGAGGAACAACCAGGATGTCCCCAGAAAATCAGTGTGTTGCAAAGCTTAAGGTGATGTTGCAAATTCATCTTTCAGTATCTTTTTAGTGGTTTGTTGTCTCTAAAAGCTGCCCCACTGTGCTGGGCTACTCCATGAGTCTTGCACACCTCTCTTCTGCCAACAACCCCACCAGCTTTGCCCTGGAGGCTGGAAGAGCCTTCACCCCACTGCAGATGAGCACAAGCAGGCAATGCAAGAGCTAGGAGCACCCTCAGCCTTTGAGCTCCAGGTGTGTCTCTGCAGGGCCCATCGTCCCCTGAGGGCAAAGAGGGCATGGGCTCTCAGATATTAAAGGTTGTTGCATGGGTTCCTCTGGCACTGTGCCCCCTCCCCTGCCCTAAGCCACATCAATAACCACAAATAACAATCATGACAGTGTTCAAATGCAAATCTGGCATCATCTATTTCTGAGACGACAGTCAAACTGAGGGCTGGATCCCTGCAAAGAAGAGATCTCATCATAGCTAGGCTATAACATTTCCATCAGCTGTTTTAAACCCTTCCAGAGAGATGCTTCCAGCTCTGCTGGCAGAGCTGCAGCTGATGATCTCTGAGACACTGAGCCATCCCACTAGTGTTCCCTGGAGCATGCAGCCCTGGAGCAGCTCCCAGAGTGTCTCCCGCTCCAAGCACAGCGAGGCTGCTCTCCGCTTCAGAGTGAACTGGAGCTGACCAGTGGAGAACCCACCCAGAGCAGCCGTGGCATCTGGGCTGCGGAAAGCAACCTGCACACCCACTCAGCTGGCACTGCAGCTCCAACCCAGGAGCTGTGCAACCTCTTCTCCTGAATTTTCATTTGCTCCATTGCACATTGCTGCATATCCTACAAGCAACTGACATTTCTGAATCACTCGAAAATGAAAGAAGAGAAATTCTGGTTTTCCAAAGGGACAGCACAGCCTTCAAGGCACTGCTGAACTCTGCTGCCTGAAGAAAGTGTGATTTAAAACACAGTACTTCCCTTTGATGATTACCGACTTAGACGTCACATTAATCAGTGCTTTGTGAATGGTTTATGTGCAGCCCTATGCACCTCTCCTCAAAAGCAGAGAAATCAAGGATGTTTAACAGCTCCTGATATGGTCTTTTTAAACTTCAAAAGAGATAAACTATTTATAAAGTGCCACTGAGAGGAATATCCAGCCTAATTTTATATTTATTTGAATAGTTTGTCTTTAAAAAAAAAGTGCCAATGTTCTGTCTTATGTGCAGATACAACTTACTGCAATGCTAATCTGCATGCAGACCTCAAACAGAGTCGGTGGCCATGTCAGCTTCCTTTGCAGCCAATGACAGTAAAAGCACATTTTCATTCACCCTACAGAGACTGTGAAGAAAATCCAAACTATTAAAAAACTCATATAACCTGAAGCAGGCAAATTCCACCTGCCATTTCCATGCACGGGAGAATTCCCCAAAGCTGTGGAGAAGATAACCTGCCAAGCAGCTCCCCTGGTCAGTCTGAGCTGAAGTGCTGCTGTAGCCACCAGGGAAGAAAAGACTTTATCTGAGAAGCTGACCCATTTTGCCCAAGGGAATGTCCAGGCTAGGAAAATACCACTCTAGCTTTCATTAGAGGTTCTCTAACATAAGGTAGCTGTAAGAACACAGATAGCACCTTTTTACAAAATAAAGGGTTAAAATGCATTTGCTAGAAATCTGTATTTCCCCACCAATCCAGACAAATGTCCTATATCTAAGGAAGAAACTGGGATTGAGCTGCTTTGGCAAATGGCACTCTCCGTCTAAGGAAGCAAGGTCCAAAAATAGTACTGCACACAGCTGCAGCTGTTTCTGGCTGCAGCAACTCTGAACATGAACATTGGCTTGCCCAGCTGTGCAGACCTTTAGCAATTCATATTCTGTAACCAACTGGTGCTCTTCAGTTTTCTGTGCAGTGCTTGCACTGTTTTCTTTCCCCAGAAATGGTCATTGTGTCCT
The DNA here is from genome assembly GCA_013400195.1 of Aramus guarauna. Lineage (NCBI taxonomy): Eukaryota > Metazoa > Chordata > Aves > Gruiformes > Aramidae > Aramus > Aramus guarauna. The sequence continues at coordinate 43,618 of VXBL01010057.1, forward strand.
AACTGAGGCTCTTCTCTCTGCCTTTTCAGACACTGAGTATCTGCTGTTCCCTTCCTTCTCCATCTTCAAGAAAACTGCCTTGCATTGCTGCTGGGTCTTTTCTAGTTCAGCTGAACAGAGCTGAATTAAAAATCAGAATAACAATGCAAAGTCTTAAAAAACCTGCAACCTTTCTTTCCATTTTTTTTTTCTTGCAGTAGAAAAGTAACTTTTTTTAAATGGAAGAGACAAAAAACCTCTTTTGTGCAAATATGGACCTCTAGTAAGTGTGATATCCTAAGCCTAAATCTTTGTAATATAGTAGCACAATGACTTCAAGAGGAAAAGACGAATCTCTTTCAGGAGGGTTATTGGAGAAAGAAAGGAAAAAATGAGGTGAAACCAACTAGAACAGTTTAACTATTTAACATAAAATTACTTAGAGTTTCAGCAATTTTTTCAGTAACTAGAAGAGAAATATTAAATTTAAAAAGGAAAACGTGTTGATGAATGAAAGAGAACCGAATGAGTTTAAAATAGCATGAAAAATCGTTTTCAAAGGACACCAAAACTAGAGGTATTCAGGATGCTTCACACAGTGTTGCTATAAGCAAATAAAAGAAACAGATTTCTGTCACAAAAGGAATAGCCATATTGTTTCTTTTGATGAAGCCTTCTGGAACTATATTGATAAATGAGAAAAGTGCCAAATGCAAATGGTAGCTGGGTGCCTGAACTGTACGGCCTTCACAGGGACAGAGACTCAAATGTTATTTCTTTTTTGAAAGATAGGTAGCAATAGCTAGTAATTATTCTGTGTAACTACCTATCACCCTAAAATAAAAATGCATTATAGAGGTGCACAGACATGGAAAGAGACCAGAGTACTTGAAAATACCATCATAGGAAGATAACCAGAGCTATACCAGGGCTACTAAAATTCACCAACGTCAACTACTGGTCAGTAAATGAATGCAACCTTAGGATCAGAGTAAAGTAGCTTCAGATGTAGCAAAGAGAGCAAGGAACAGGCAGTCAATACACAAAAAATCACCATAAATGGTGAAATCAGATATAAATTGGAAAAAAATAACGGTACATAATTTGAAATATAAGTGTTAGCATTATTTAATGGGCTAATAATATTTATTTGAGTAGACTTTAAGACTTTTTTAGACTTACAATAAATTTTTGTTGTCTGTTCCTTTGGACCATATAAACATCACAAGTTAGGGCAATAAATTGGTAGATGATTTGGCAATTTAGCGTGCAATTTGGATGGAACAATTTGGTAGAAAAATTGTGCGAATTACACTGTTTAAATGTAGTTTAACAGCCTGAATCCATTGAAAACTTCAGGTTCAGTGAGAGCGAGACCCATGCAGTAAGAGTTTCACCCTGCTGCAGGATCCTGAAATTTTACTGTAAGCAGCAAGGCTCAGAGCAACTTCAGTAAGTACGTCTAGGATAGCAGCCATGCTGATCGCCTCACAAGCACTCTGGGAACAACACTGAAAGATCCTCCAACAGTTCCCTTGGTCTTGCAGCTAACTACAGCAAATAGGAAACTAGCTGGACCGCAGAGGTCTTCCTCAGCTTCGCACCCCTTACACACAAAGACAGGCGTTGTGCAAGGAATGCAGAGTCATGGGATGTGCCATGTACATATAAGGCTGAGAGAGTAGATCTGCAGAACAAAGCTTAAAGCCTTGAGCAGTGACTCTTTTCTCCTCCTTCTCAAACATCCTGCAGGAGTCAAACAGAACCTGAAAAATCTGTATGTGGAGAATCCGACTCTTCCACCCAGAACGTGTCGCCACTTGGAAACTCAACAGTTCCCTCCATACATTCAGAGCCAGGAAGTCCAGCAAATGAAGCCCTAGAGAAAAGAAGCAGTGCAGGCAATTAGAGTAAAGTCATTTAATGACTTTTTAATAGAGTTGGAAGAGAAGCACCACTAGATTAATGTGATGGAAGAACACAGAATTTGGAAAGTTTAGACCTGTGTGTTTGTGGGTCACAAAGTAAAAAGAAAATGTCTTGTTTCTGAGTGACAGGCTTACTTGAAAGAAGGGAGCTGAACAGAAACCAGAACAATTACAACAATCTGAATATGTTCAATATCAGTGTCCTACACTCTTGACCAGTAGCAGATAATGCCAGCTGCAATGCCATATAACAGCAAATGGGAGGCTGATCACTAGTATGTGGCTTCCTGCTGAACATCACAGGGAGAAATTCTCTGAGGGAACAAGCTGCTACAGACACTTGTAGTGAGCTCGGCTGCGTCATGCCTTGACCACTTGCCATGCCAACCAGCTGAAGTCTGCAGGGTGGCCCACAGGTAAGACTCAGGGAAGAATTCAGCTGCAGGCAGTCAACACAGTGACTAGTCTCTGCAAGCTGACCTATGGCTTGGGTTTCTGTATGTGGCTGGATCTTCCTTGCACTTGAAACTGCAAAGAACAGAAGACATATTTATTGGAGAGGTGGGCAAGGCAACATAAGATGAAGCGTTCCAGTAAAATAATTTGTTCTGGCTGAACCAGTGTGGCTGCTAAAGGTGTTTCTATTGCCATGCTCAAGGATCTGAAGAATTTGTATCTGCCCATGTCACTTGCACATCTGCCATCCTTCCCATCTGCCTCTCTTCTAGGTGCCCACAGCTATTTCCAATGTGCTCAGAGCCAACTATTTACCTTAACTTATCCAGAGGCACTTCTGAAGGACCACTTAGAGTGATGCCAGAGCTGATCTGAATTTCACCCACTCAGTTTGAGATGAAATGCTGATGATTGCTGGTTCTTTCAGGAAAAAGCACCATGACACAGGAGACTCCCATTGTCTGTTCCTGGGGACACCTAAAAGCTGCAGCTGCTATTCTTTCTACAAGGAGGCCCCCAGGGAACCAGGTTCTCCTGACCCATCTGGACAGCTGAAGCTATATTTTAAATGACTAATCTATGTGCATTCCAAATGCGCTCTGTGACTAATCTGATAATACTATAAAGCCTTATTCCACTTCAACTGTACAGGTGTCAGGGGACTGAGAATGGGTATGGTAATACCAGACTTCAGAAGGTAACCACTAGCAACACGAATGCAGAACAAGGTTATATAATATATCCTCACACTGCCCTCCCCCCAGCATCAACTTCTTCACCATAAGGGAAAGTGTGTGGGGAGGGCAAAAGGGCAGCAGAGACAATCCCAAGGATGACAGAGTTTGTCTGAGATCTCAGTCAGTTTTGGTTTGTAGTAAGGGAACTGGGTACCTATCATGCAGAGAGAAAACTAGAAACAATGCTCTGCAAGGGCCTTGGCAGAGATAACTGATGCCTGTCTGCATCCTGAGATGTCTGGTCTAAGAGCCAGCTCTGAGCTCAAAGCCTTGCTGCTATATTAGCACCACCACGAATCTAGGCTACCTGTCTCCGTGCCTTCCCAAGAGGCCTGAGCTCAGGCAGAGAGACCTGCTCCCCATGTAGAGAGATCCCAAGTCATCTCACGGCACTGCCAACTCAGGTTACATGAATGCTTTCACCCTGGGTGCTGTTTAAATAGTTCTGTTCAAGTATAGCTCCTGTTAAGTTGTTTTCTTCCTCTACATTTTTTTCTCTACCATTTCAGAAAGAAGGGAAAGGCTTAGTAATGTTTACAATCAATAAAAAATTAAAAGCAAATATGTACAAGATAGTCAGGAGACTAGAAAATGGGACCTGAGTTGCAAACAGGAAAAAAAAAGAGCAGATCTGTACATACAGGCCATAAACCTCATATTAGTTTTCATTTCCTCAAATGATCACTAAGGTCACTACTAAATAATATGCCATTATTGGAAATTGCATCTGTAAGCCTTTCTTAGAGATCTAAATCACTTGAAAAGTATTCTCCCACCATCTCTCCTGTGCTGCCAACATCCACCTTTATTTCTGCAGGTAACCTCTGTAACATGTGGGTAACAGATTATCTGTGCACATGGTATATCTTTGATGAAGGCAGAGGGAGACGACAAAAGGAGTGAGAGAGGACCAGTAACATTTACAGTTACACCAGTAACCAGATTTAATACAAATTCACAACTTACACAAAATAGTGAAGCAGCCAAGGCATAAGTGCCATACCAACATGATCTCTTAGTACAGCATTTTTTCCAGGCTAAGTAGTTTTGCCACAGCACTTAGTCATCATCTGTGGCAGGGCTGTCTGTACACACCTAAAAGAAATACCTAACAGCTGGGAGGTCACCCATGTAAGGCCTTCCTCAACACATGATAAGCACTGAGCGGCAATCTGACATCTTTTACAAACCTTGACCTCATTTATCATCTCTTACAAGAGTTAAAGCATAACCCTGGTCACCTCCCTCACTCGAGCACGGCTGGTGTTTCGACTACAAAAGGTGGGAGTGCATCGCGCTGGACACATCCTTTCAAACAACCCGGCTGCGGGGAGGATGCGGCTGCTGGAGCTGGTCCAGCCCATGGCAGTGCCCCGGGTGCAGGTGAGAGGCAGTGACAGCTGAACACACGTCCACCGCTGCCCAGGTTTCACCCTGCGGCTGCCACGCTGGTTGAGCCAGCCCCATGCAGTGAGGCTGCAAAGGAGGAAGACCACAACCACAGAGGAGCAGCACCAGCTGCTCTGGTGTCAGCCCAGCCGCTCCGAGCACATTGCGCCGTGGTCCCCACGCTGCCACCAGCCTCAGCCAGAGATCTCACAGCTGTTGGGGCATGTAGGCAAACCCGCTGGGAAAGGAGGACCACTCTCTACACAACAGCTTTTCCCAAAATGAGCACATGCACCTCTGCTTCCTACAACGTTTATTCTTCACTATTCAGTTGATTCAACTACATTTCTTCAAAATACAGGCAGATCCAGTATGGAACAAAGGTTCTGTTACTGCTAAAAGCCTTTGGCTGGTTTTCTTACATCTACAGCTGAGGTCATTGAGGTCAGAGAGGCAGGACAGGATCTGTGGTTTGCTATCAGCAAAGTGTGTGTGCAAAGCTGTACACTGGTACCATTTTCTCTTGCCACAGTTAACGTTTTCCTCCCCTGCCTGCCCAAAGGCACTTGTACCGCTCTAGTTTGTGACTGCTGCTTCTGCTTTTTGCACACTGAGCAGAAACCCTGGCTTTGGTGTTTTCAACCCATTAGGTCCCACTGTCAGGATTGCCTCCAGAATCAATGAAGTCACAATACTCTGCTGCTGCCACTCACTTCTCTGCAACTGGGAAGCAGGTGAGGATGTGGTTATGCTCTGCTTCCCACCCTGTGTCCTGCAAAGGCAACAGTCGGCATCATTCTGCAGCCTGGTGCAGTGGGATGGCACGTTGCTCTCCAGCAGACCTGCTCAAGCACCGTTGACCCGAGTCTGAACCACCCCCCTGCCTCCGCTTCGCTGTGTTCCCACCCCGCTGCCCACAGGCTACAGTGTACACACGGCTGGGATCTCCACCCTGGCGCTGAGGTGGGGGCCCTCAACCACGGTCTCCTTGTGCACAGAGCTGTACACAGGTGACAGCACCGGCTCGCTGTTTCTTCTTAGTCTGCAGGTAAATACTAAGCAGGGGATGGGACGGAGAGGGGAAACTATGACCAGAGCCAAAAGAGGTATATTACATTTCAGTCACAAACTAAAGAAGCATTAGCAAAAGCTTAGCGTAGCAATAGACCCAACTTTAATTAGTACATTGTTATCATACTGACAATATTCATACTATGCACCATGGAATATCAACATTTGGTTTTAAAAGAAAAGAGATGGAGAGAGGGCACAAGGCAAATAACCAGTTGTGCACCCCAAAGGTAAAGTGGTTCATCCCAGACTTATTCAGGCAGCCACTGCAGTTCTTGAGCAGCAGCAGAGAACTGGAGAAAGGGGATCAAAGCTTTTACCTGGGTGATAAAAGCCTGAAAGTTAAGTAAATAGAAGAAAATTTTCAAGCAGCGGTGGTGTTGTTTTTTCCCCACACAGTGGATGAGGAAGCTTTTGAAGTCTATCAACACACACTATCAGCACAGCAGCTAGAAGACAAATGTATTTTGCTGGACACTTAAAAAATATTTAGAAAACCCTGTAACCCTAAAATGAACATTGTATTTGAGCAGCACCAATTTTGGCCTCATCATGTTGGAACAAATGGGATTGACAAGGATACAGCCAAACTGAGACAGAATGAGCAGCAGCAAGAGTCTGAGATTACTGAAAATGATATGCTTAGAGACAAAATTGTGTTCCATGTGACTGACAAAAGGCTGGGAGAGAGGTTATTAAGGGAGACGGATTTGTGCTTGCAAAAAAGCAATAGACATCTGCCAGGTCTTGGAAGGCACACAATGCTAAAAGCGATAATGTCTGGGCAAAGTATTGAAAAGTCTGTATAAACTGTCAGCTGAAAAGCAGCAGATAGAGAGCTCAGCCATGAACAAGACATGCAAATCAGCAATAGAGACAGAGATGAGAGTGGCCTTTGTGCCGCTGAAAATTACTCTGCATGGACACGACAGAAGATGTTAAGGCTGGAGCTGTCTTCCCCCAACAAACAACTTTGCTAAAATTCACAAGGGCCCAATGTCTCTGCCAAGGCCATGACTGCCAAGCATGAAAGCAAAAAGATGTGTCAGCTTTCGAAAGCAAGAGGCCGTTCCTGGTGATGGAGTCGAGACTAACTAATACCTGATTTTGTAAAAAGAGCCAAAGAACTGACCATTGAAAGTCAGATCCTAGTTCATCCAGAAATTAGGAAACAGATACACCAATATTGCTAATTCTTGCAGAGAGCCATTGCCCAGAATCACAAAGAAAAACAGAGCTGCACCACGTACCATCTGCAATCACAGGAAAAGGCATAGTGATGAGACTACAGGGAATAGAAATCATTGTATCTGTAATCTGACAGAATAACTGAAATATTCATGTGGGAACATTACTGTTTTATGAACCCTATGCATTGCACAAAGATCCATATGTAACTCTTCCAGAATTGGTAGACTGGGGACAGAGGAGACCCAGCTGCTGTGAAACAGGGTGCCAAGCAAGCTTTTTTTTTTTTTTCCCCGTTCCTTTAACCATGACTCCTACCTTCTCTTCTGCTGCTGCTGCTGTTCTCACGTGCGTGGAATTAGCCTCACTCGGGAGCTAGTCAGAGTGACAGCTGGCAATGCAAACCCTCCCTTGAGCACAAGGCAACGCCACCCTTCGTAGCGTTGCTCAGGCACCGCAGCAGGCCGAGCTCTGCCACTCTGCGAATGAAAACCTTGAGGGGGGAAGCAAATACCAAGGAATAACCCGCTACCTGTAGGCCCCCTTGCCCTAGCAGAGGAACACAGGGTGAGTGGTGCAGTCTCAAGTCTCAAGGGCAGTGACCTGCTCAAGAGATTGACAAAGTCAAAGTCCAGTCCTACCAGGCAGCACGGACTTGCTGCCTGTTTACCCTGCCACTTCTGTTTGTCTTCTCATAGCTGCTTATCCCAGCTCCTCTGCAAGGAGTTTCATACATACATATTTACTATAGCAAAAAGGCGTTAGAGATTTCTGAGCCAGGCGGTGCTGCATCAGGGACCAGCCCATTTAAGGTTCCAAGGTCAGGTGGACTCGAGGAACGTGGTGGACAGCTCAGAAAATGTCTGTGGCACCGTGCCGAAGACAGCCACCTAAGGAAACGTAGTTTCTCTTGGGACTTGGGACTGCTGAGCCACACTGGGGTTTGGCTTTGCTCATGTAGTTAAAATCAATAACCTTTACATTAGCAGTTTTCTGTAAGCAGTGAACTGCCTGGATGCTGCTGGGAAGTTGCGGAACTCTGCTGGGTGTTTTAACCACATGCTTCTGCATTTGTAACTGTGAAGACAGAAGATCCCAGGGAGGAGGTTCCTGCTGTGATCAGATGGCACAGACATGCCAGTGCACAGCTATAGTTCTGCTACAGATGTAAACGCACCCCATGGCCCTTGGCTGCACAGCCACTGCCAGCCTTCAGGCAGGAGCTGCTGCGTTGGTGGATTGCCGTGCTTCTGCTGCCCGAGAAACGCGCCGAAAGAGGCTGACAGGACTCTTACCTTGTTTTGAACCCAGGCCTGTTTACCTAGGTAACGGAGGAAGGGGCAGTACGCAAATTCATTCTCCAATCTGCCAAGTATCCTGCCATCCTCCCTGGTGTGCCTGCTTCACAGCACAGACTCCTTCTTAACCCTCATCCCTTGGCACTGCCATCAGTTAACGGCCTGGAATCGCAACAGGCTGTGGAAACACCATCTCCAGTGGCAGATTACAAAACGTAGATCTGCAAACAGACAGATGCATGAGCATGAGTATCAGGTGTGTTTTTAAAACTATATCATCCTTAATGTATGGATTTTCTCAGGCTTAAAACATAATCAGTCGTAAACCTTCCTCTGGCAAGTGGTGGGTACTTACTTTCACACATATTCACTGTCTGAACAGAATTTTATGTCAAGGAGGATTTTTCCATTCTTACTGTTAATTGCTCCCATTTTTAACTGATGCTTCCCCTAAAAATCTGTTAGATTTGTCTGCAACATCTGTACCATACACAAAAGTGGTCCAGAAGGCCACAGGCTGAACTATACCAAAGGGGTGTTATTTAGATGCATTTAAGATTTTCTACATCAGGCTGAGCAAGTACAATTTAGCCTGGAGAGTGCTATGTTTGGCAAATCTATTGCACATTGTTATTAAGGAGCAAAATTAAATCTAAAATAGAAACCTCAACACCCCACTTTATATATAGCTACCACAATATTTTCCAAAGACCCTTTCACAATGAAACTGGTACCAGGCAATGGGACATTATTTGTTATCTGCAAGGCCAGATAACGACCATCTAGTTTAACCTCCTTCATGAGGCTGGGACACCTTTTCCAGCCAGCATCCCCACTTCAAGCATGAAGCATACAGCATCTCTTCTGGAAACTGTCCATTTCAGCTGAAAGCTCCAGCGGAGAAAGAAGACAATCATTGTACGTAAGATACTGCCACAAGAGCACGTGGGGATCATGTGATGCTGCAGACCACCTAGATGGGATAAAAGAGAGCAACTGCGAGCTGCCGGTCTGCTTCCTCGGCCAGAAAGGACAGACACTACAGGGACAGGTTGCCTCCATGAGGTGTCACCTTGGTCTTCTGCCGCTAGCTAGCTGAAGCAGCCCCTTCCTCCTCGCAGGGAGCCTTCTCTCTGCAAGCCTGATGGCAACACCCTGGATGTCCTTGGGTGAGGGAGGACGACTCCCTGCCAGCCATCTGTGGTGCCCACTGACTCCGCTTTGTCGATCATCCAGGGCTCAGCCACCGCTGCAGCTGTGGATGTGGTCTCACAGGTCCTGCTGGAGGCCAGCAGCTCTTGGGTGAACCTCGATGTGTAAATCGTGGCTGACATGCACTCACAGGAAGGTTGTTTAAAGCTAAGCAGACTTCTTCAGAAAGGCAGGGTATAAAGAACCTGTCTGTCCCTGTCTGTGTATACTGACACAAAAACGCAGCATAAATGTGAAAAGAAAATTCCTCTGCTGCTATAGCTAATCAGTCCTTCTGCTGCCTCTCATAAGAGGAATGTTCTTTGCTTCCTATCCACCCTTTTTCTTGGCACTTGAACTGTCAAGAAATTAATTCTCCTCCTCTGTCCTATGTCACTGTGTCCCTCTCAGCCTAGTATTCACAAGTACCCTATGCATTTTCATCAGCACTGAAAATGTGTCTATCCTGCAGGTGTATTCAGCAAAGAGGCAAAAGGTACCGCAGGCTCTTTAATATGACCTTGGCTTCCTATAAACGAAAAGATTTCTATTTCCTCTGCTGTTACAGAAGCACAGATGTATTTTATTAACCATCTATTGATACATATTTAGCAATCATTGATCAATATCTGGTGTCCTGAGAAAAATCAATTCTCAAAAGCTTTTAGCTTCTGAACTCATCTCCTGTTCGTCAGTCTGTATAATCAATAGGCATATTTGCTAGGAAACAGGAAAGTATTGACTTGCTAGTGAGTGTATGAAGTAACTCAAGCGATTACTATTATATATCACTTAGTAATTGTTAGAGGAGCCTTTCTGCTGGGAGGCAGCACATGTCAAAGTTTTGTAGGATGGATTTGTACAGGAAAAGAAATCAAAGGTACGGAATTTGTGTAATATCATATAACTCATTTTATTTCTGTCAGGATACTAGTATATTCCTCACACAGTAAGAACACTTCTCACAAATCACAACCCAAAACTATAGTGCCTGGCTTCCCAGAATTGATGCTAAACATAGAAAAAAACACAGAGAAAACTAGAACCAGGAAAACTGCAGATATATTTCAGAGAAGTTGCTACATCAAAAATTTAAGAATAAAAGTGTTCCTTTGAGGGCTGTACCCTGCTTCCACACTGAGAAGAACTTAAGCCTATATATAACAGCATCTCCTGGGAAGTTTCACAATAACTGTAAATCCTCTTCTGTAAACCTAATGCGTTGACTGCCATGAATTTACTGCAAACTCCAGAGACATCGCGCTGCTTGGCAATGTATCTAGAACATCCCTCACACAAACATAAAACTAAAGGACAAGGCTTGCACCAGGTTAGCTCCTGACTTTCTTCTTCCCTCCAGTCGTAGGGAACACAGACCTCCAGTGACTTGCAGAGTAGCCTCTCATTCATGATCTGTGAGCTGGTGGGTTGCAAAAGTGCCACCACTCTATCCTGACACCATCGCAGCACTCCTGCATCCGGCCTCACTCCTTTCTTTCCTTTGGAAGCCAGCAGCAAATAGGGGCCTGGTTGACCTAGTAGCACCTGCTTGGACACAGGTTTCCCGGTGCTGTATGTGACATGTATCAGACATCACTGGGAAACCAGGTGCAAGCATGATCTCAAAACAGGGATCCAGCTGTCCGACAGGGAGAGCTGCGGCTCTGGCTGCAGTAGGCTAAGGCATTCCCACCACCGCTGCCCACTGGAAGCTGCTACGGAGTCAGCGGGAGATGATGTTGCTTGTGTCTCAGTTTGCTGTCCCACATTTTAAACTGCCCACGAGGGTGGGCTGGTGCTAAAGATCGCCGTCCCGCACTGGAGCGGGGAAGGCAATAACCACCGACAGCTGACAGCTGTCAGAGCAGTGAGATCTGAAATACCACAGGGGTTTGCTGCCTCACCGGGGTTCTCAGTCTGGAAATGGACACATGCAGAATATGTACCACACCATGTGCTTACCAGCAGGAAAAAGATGAAAGTTGGTGAAGCAACAAAACTTGTTGGCTGGCTTGGGGCTGGATGCCAAGTGATACACTGGAGAAGTTGGAGCTTGTGGCAGCATTTACACTCAGCCCCATGGGTGCTCTGCGGTTGTCTCATGAATTAGCATTTTGCTTGACCTCCTGGCAGTAGGACAGAGCTGTACGCAGACTTATTTATTCAACCTTGAAGTCAGCTCTGTACCAAACAGCACCGTCTGCAAGGGAGGCATAGTCTGAAACGGGCTGAAGCAAAGGCCCTGGGTGACAAACACGCTGCAGTCAGCTTCACCATATTTTGTTTCTCTCCCACTCTGAGACAAATCTGCCATCCTATGAACAAGAGTTAAATTAAAGGCTGTCATGCATTGCTGTTTCACATGATGCCTGTATTTGTCCATTCCAGATATGCTCCTTCCAAATTAGCAAAGACTCATCAAGCAGGAGCTTGTTGAGCTCGGACACAGAGGCAGCTCCCTCCTGCCTGGGAATGCCCCAGAGTCCTGCCTCAGGCCAAGCTGACCGTGGACAACCTGCTACTCGTATCATCCTGCTGCCGCACAGCACCCTGCCAGGGAAAGAAAAGCACCGGAGAGCACTGAGTAACTGAGTCAGCAATAACTGGTAGCAGATTTGTAATAAGTTATTTAACCTTTTTTTTTTTTTAAAAATTATTTGCTCAACTGCCGGACCTGAGGGAATCATCTGATTGTGTAAATTTCTTACTATGTTTTTACTGTGTAACTACTTCAAACACTTTACATCACACACATACACATACATACATGTGTACATGCACATCCACACATATACAAATTGTTTCCAACTGTTCTCTTATTCAGATTCTAAACTCTTCTCCAAAAAGTCCCCATTATTACCCTTTTTCTGATGCTTAAACATCTTTGATTCTTCTTGCTATAACATCAGTTTTCATATGAACAGAAGGATTGCTGCCGGCAAACGAAACCAACACCGATTAGTCCAGTACCTCATTCAGGCAGTTACCGGCGGGATAACAATAAGCCCACCCGGGAGAGGCAAGGAAAAAAATTTTTATCTCACAAGTCTGATCCTCGCCTTCAAACCTCCATCTGCAATAACCATCAGGTCCGGTATTTTGCAATTCATTCCAGAGATCCAGGAAGGAAAGGGTTATTTTCCTTCTGAAGAAGTTTACTGGCAAATTGAGCCCCTCCATACTCCCCCTTGCAAGTGCCGGAGCTGCAGACACACAGCGATGTGGGAAGGGCGGACAGAGGAGGACTCAGCAGTCCACTTCTCTGCTGCGGCGGCTGTGCACCGAATCCCATTTCCACTAGGGTCCAGGGCACTCGAGCCCCCTCTGCACCTACGGCCGAGGTCACCTGCCCTGCTGGGCACCCCTCGTTCACCTCCTACTCTCGGGTTGTTAAACAAAGCCTAGCACGAGGCAGCCGAACCCAATTTCACCCCTCCGCTAGGGCTGTGTTCCGGGGTGCAAGAGGTAGAGACCAGTCTCTTTAGTTACCTGTTCCACTCAGCTCCCCAGCATCCTCAGGGGTGCGGGAGATGCCCGTGCCTCTCCCGCCAGCGGAGCCCAAAAGCAATTTGCAGCGGATTGCTTTGTTCTACCCCTGTTGGTGTACAGCTGCCAGCTGACACATGGAAGACACAGATGACTTGAGAAATCAGCTCCTCTCCTGACTCACAGGGAGGAAAGATGCCATAGTGACAGTCAGTTGCAGATATGAGAAACTGAAAATTTAAAAAAAAAAAAAAAAAAAGAAGAAGAAGACACCCCAGCACTGCAGGGTGATATTCTAATGATATGAAATGGATGTGTCAAAAATAGAATACTCCCACTTAAAGGGAATATCTTTTAAAGAAATAAATGTTCTTTGCAGAAGATGAAAGGCTGCACAGAGTAACACATGGGAAGGCAAATAAATGAGTAATGGTTCCAGGGAAGGTAACCACTCTAGTGTGAAGAGCATTTCCAGTTCCCTGTGCTGCAGTTGTACAACTCCTTAGCACAGAACACGTATATTACGCACATTTTAATTTGTTTGCCAGGCCTCGCACTTTTTAGGGAGACCAAGTCTTTGGAGCTGGACCGGGACAGGAAGCACCTGGTCACTCAGACTCAGTGACACACTGAGTGCACAAAAGCAGCTCCGTGGGCATGTCCCACATCCAGACACCCATCACTCCTTGTAAAACTGGACAAATGAGTGAGGCTTGGCAAAAAATAGATCTCAAGTTAAAAGGCATAAACTATTGTCTGATGGAAACAGGTAGCACCAAGAAGTTTAAAGACCCTCAGCCACAGCAGCAGAAGTGTATCCTGAAAGGAGGCGAAAAAATTTTAGGACTCAAAGAGATAAAATTATACATAAGCTCTTAGTGCAACATGATGATATTAAGCAAGTAAATGAGTTTCCAGGTGTATGAATGAGAGAATAGGATTTGGCACTGAGGTCTTTCCAGCTCTCTAAACAGAACTGATGAGTTCAATATCAGAATCACATAAATTGTTCAAATGCCTATGCTTTTAAAGGGATGTTAAAAATAGATTGCCCTATACTTTTAAAGTGGTGTTAAAAATAAATTGGAGACTGTCATGAGAAAAAATTGAGGCTTGAGGACAGCCTTATTGTGTAAGTGATTCAAGAAGCCTGAGCTGCTTATCTTATCACAAAAAAAAAAAAGAAAAAAAAAAAGAAAAAAAAAAAGAAAAAAAGAAAAAAAAAGAAAAAAAAGAAATCCAGAAGATAGAGGGGTGACTTGATTACAGAGTACAGGCAGATTCACAGAGAAAAAAATCACAAATATTAAAGGAATTCTTAACATGGATAAAAAAGGCATGCATAAACTCACTGGCTGGGAGTTAATGCCAGACAAATTAGAAACAAGGAGCAATTTGTTACAGCAAGGATGATTAACCATTAGGACAAGCCATTACTGAAAGCAGTGGATTCTTTTTTCACTTCAAATTCAGAAAGAGTATTTTCTTGGCAGGGAAGCTTATTCCACAAGGTTATGGTCCTATATACATCAGTCATAGATGAAAGCATATCATCTCCACTGCAGCAGGTTGGACTGGATGTCTCTTCTGGCCTTCATATCTGGCCTTCTCTGGAATGAATTGTAAAATATCTGACCCGATGGTTACTGCAAATAGAGTTTTGAAGGCGAGGATCAGACTTGCAAGATAATTTTTATCTCACAATGGCCTTTAAACTGGCTAGTAATGACAATCCAGCATATTAAAACCATATCTCCAAACTCAAAGTAAATTCCTTTTTTATTGCTAAAGAATGCAACTGGATCAACATGAAATTGATGCAATGCCCCAGTTGAATGTAGTGTTAGCTGGAGTGGGTATCATTTCTTAAGCCCTTCTCCAGTGACGTGCTGTACCAGGAATATTATTCTTAGCATTTGCCTAAAGAGCAGAATAACTGCAATCAAAAATGTGCATCTTTTAGACAGAATCAACAAATGTCAGTGACAGAAACCTTATAAACAAAAGCATAGGAAATGTCCTATATTTATAGCCACACAAAGGACCAACTTTTCTACTAGCTTTCTCTTACATATAAAGCAATTTGTATAAAGATTGATAAGAAAATAAGTCAAACCTTATTTTTTAACACCTAAATGAATTCCATTTCTGACAACGTTGTGCGCTACAGTATCTTCCCTAAATTACCTAACCTGAAGTTCACATCAGTTAACTGCCTGCTTCCTAAATTCAGGCTGGTTTTGTAGCAAGCAGCAAGACAACCTGAGCAGTTATACCAAGTACAGAGACAGAGCTTCTTGTAGCAGCAAACACAATCATCTAAGCAGATTATTTGCTTGGTCATCCAAAAGCATCTGCAGTAACAATAATGGAGCAGCTGCCCCCAGATTCTCAGGAAAACAAGCATATGTCTCTGGGAAATCCCTATATGATGTGTATTGGATGCCCTTCACAACAGTGCGTGTATGTTATGCATTCAGCCTACCAAGGATGGCACCAAACCGCAATGATAGGACAGCCTCTAGTTGCACAGAAATCAACACTGATTCCTTGCAGCACTAATAACTAACCATATCACACCACTGATGTTTTCTAGGGTGCAATGTATGGTGCCTTTGGTTTGGTAATCCCATCCTACAGCTAGCAAAACTCCTTGGGATGCCCTGGGATTAGCACGTTCCACCCATGAAAGGATCATCGTGAGCTTCTCTGCCACTCCTGGACTGCCTGCGACTGGTCATCTGAGCACAAAATGGGAAGGAAATTTATTATTGCTGAACGGCATCACTTGGTGACTTTGGCTGGGCAACGGTAACTTTGTTTCTGGCAATCCAGTGTACGTGTTTCTGTGGAAACAGGAACCAGCAGAATGCATGCTCATAGCCACTGGTTTGCTCCAGTCTCCATGGAAACAGTCATTGCATGGGTGAAAAAAAAGGGTAATGATTGCAAAGTAATGACTTACTGGAAGCTTCTCTCTGCCTTAATTTTCCTTTTGTCATCCTTATTGTTATGATAAAAAGAGGGCATATATGATGATGTCTCAAATCCTTGACACGATAAAGATCAGGGTCAGAAATCATGGGGTGAAGCTCGCAAAAGCTCAGGCAGCCCACCACCAGACCCCTGAGAGACATCTGGGACATGTTCTGCAAAGGGAGGTGGGACAAAGACCCACCCATCTTGCACAGATAGGCTTGTTACCTCCAGACACAACCTATCCCAGACTCCCAGGCTACCAGGATGGGGGAAAGCAATGCACCGCAGTGGACTGACAGTCACTCACGTGCCTGGTGAGGCAGCCTGGTGGTGGTAGGTGTCTTGGCAGGGGGAGAAGACCCCCATGTGGGTCTCAAGGCGCACATAACACTTTCCCAATCCCCTCAGCTCCTAAGTTTTCTCCTCAGAGCACACCAACCAGACCTTTTTCCCTCCTTTACCTTTTGTCTCTTATAGAGGTCCAGTAGTCTCACAACATTAATCCCACACAACTGCCTCAGTTTCCATAACATGACCTCCAGAGCAAAACCATTGCTGCAACACAACAGAGATCCACCCTGTGAAAATCAGCTGAGGATTTTCACACAGTCTGCATGTGACCTGAAGTTTTCATATATTTTTCCTTTCTCCTTTGAGGACCTTCACAGTGAACTTCTGCATTTGCACCCTCTTTTCTTTCCTCCCTAGGGTCACTAGCATCTTTGGCCCACATACACATTTGCAAGAAAAATCCACATGGGCACCTTTTATTGTCAGCAACCACTGTTCAGGATTGCTGCTTATTGTTTCACCTCAGCTTGCCTTCCGCAGATATCTTCATGTCCCACTTCTTCTGGTAATATATATAGAGAGATATCTAATCAAGTAGTCGTGCACTGTGCAGACCAAAGCCTGCACAGACACTGCTCTCCAGGATGTCTCAACAGATGGGGATGTGCTACCAGGTCCTCAGGATGTCAAAGCGCCATCCAGTCCCTATCTTTTGGGATGCAATGGCATCACCTTTTAGCCACCATGTCCTTGTGCAAAAAGGTTGGAAGTAGTGTCATTGACCATACAAGGGAAAAGACAGGACAAGATGCAATGCCACCAAGGAAGACAGGCAGTATGGTGAGGGTGTGGCCTAATAGAGATGAGATCTTGTGCCCACATAGGCATAGTACTACACAGAGGCTGGTTAAGCCCTGGAAAGTTGAATACATGGTTCATGTCCTTAATTGTTTACCTGACCTTGACCTGTAAAGGCACATTCCAGGAAGCATCCTTCCTGGAGCAGCCCTTGCCACAGTTTCCCAATTTGCTCCTTGGCTTTCAGGGCAATGGCTTATGAATGGCTCTTGTGTGGTTGGTGTGACTGCAGGCACAAGTGCTTCTCACTTTTGTGGCTATTGAAGACCAGGAGTCCTCCAAAGTGCTCCACTGCCTCCTCCTGTCACACACTCATGCGTTGCGACATTCCCTCCCAGCTGGTGCACACACTTGCCTCTTCAGGGACAAAGACCTTTTGTGCTCAAGCTGACTACCTGAGGGTATTCACACGGCTGTTTCATCTCCACACAACAATCATATGAACAAGGCTCCTTTCTGCTCAGGCAATCTAGCTAAACAAAACTCACTGCTAGTAATTACCTGACTATAAACACATGGCAGGAAATAATTGAGCCATTTACATGAGGAGCTCAAAATGCCTTTGGAGTCTCAGACTAGCAAAATGAAAGGTCATAACATTTGTACTGCTTTATAATTGTTCTGTGACTGCCAGAAAATCAGACCTACCCCCTTTTCAATGGGATTTAGGGACTTGCGGCAGGAAGGTATCTAGTGTTCCCAATGGCAGTGAAACTCTGGAAGTTGTCATTTTTTTACTGTACCGCAGTAATGCCTAGAAGCCCAAGAGTTAAATAGTAGCAGATACTCCCACACCTTTCTTGCCCCCCATCCCAGCATAGTGCTATATGCGCAAAGTGGATCCTTCCCTAGAGAGCTCACATTCTGATTAGGAGTTATGGGACAGAAATGAGACAATACTGGTGCTAAGCATTTGCTAAGGGAGGAAATAAAAGCAAGTGCTTTCATGTCAGAAATCTGATCTTTCAAGGGAAAGCTGTATTTTATCCTCTGGTTAAAAATCTACTCTGTACCTCCAGAATGGAAAGCCAGGATAAAGGTGGCAAAAGTAGTTTTAAATACACCATCATAATTAAATGCTGAAATATTGATTTTTTTTCCCCCTACCTTTTAGTAGACCAAAAGGGACACCTGCCTCACTCAAGCTGTCATAAAAGCAAAACAGAAAAATTAAAAGTTCAATAGATGAATGGGCACAGAAAGTGCCAACAGCATCACGGTCATGAAAACAATGACCTAACAAATACTTTCAGGTTGTTCCTGTCAATCTTTCTGTGACTGTGCCTTCTGTTTAAGATCAATCAACTGTGCCTCCTTCTCTGGGAGACACCCAGATTTACAAAGAACCTCATCCAAGAAAAGGCTCATTTTGTAACTCAGTATTACAGTTGCTAAAAATGTTCTGCCATGAAAACCAGCTTGAGAAACAGGGATCCTGTGAGGTCCAAATCAATGTAAAATCAAGATCAAGTAGGTCTAGACATAATAAATGCATTAATGGAACAGCTGGGAAACGTGGAATGAGAAAGTTAAGAAGAATGAAAATGTCGCTACCTGGACACAAAGACACTGAGCAATTACCCAGCCAAAGCAGCTTGCTTTTATAGTATAAATGTATCTGAAATACTGAGAACTTTATAAATCCCTGTTAGTAGACTTCAGGTTAGCTGCTACACCCTGGAATTACATCTAACACTGCAACAAAGTTAAAGCGGATTGGAAAGGGAGATCTGCAGGGTGACAGTCTCTACAGGGTAGTAACCCTGTGTGTTGATATTTCCGCTCAAAGTATGTGTATTCTTTGTACAAATGACAAGTGAACTGTGATAGTAACAAGCTGTAAACAGCATATGGAAATTTGTCTCCAAATCACATGTCACATCAGAGGCTTAGCAAGTCACTCCACTTTCAAAAGAAAAATCTATGAAAACACAATCTGCATAACACTGGCAATGTCAGAGTTTTGCTTTCTCCTTTACCCTGACTGAACACAGATAATGGAAGATGCTCAGGTGGGAGATTCACATGACCCACGTTCTGCACTGCCTGCAAAGCTGTGTTCAAATCTCACTTTTCTAACGTGGCTGTCCATCACAGAAGAGCTTGGACACTGTGAGGAGGCTGGACTGCACAAGATGAATGCTACCTCATTTGCTTGACAGGAGCCTGTACGGTAATTTTACTTAGGTCCACACAGCAGGAATCAGCATGCCTGCTCCTTTCTGCAGCTGCACACTGCCGTTGATGGGGAACTGCCAAATCCTCTCCAAAAGGCAGGAGGAAACATAGGCTCTCCTGCAGCCCATGGAAGGTACTGTGGTCCTGACGCAGGGTCATGCCTGCCTCTCAAGCAAGGGAGAAGGGTATGCATGTCTGACCTCTGTAAGGATCCGGAAACACTGCCCTCACCAAGGTCATCTTTGTGGCATCCTCAGTATTGCCAACTACTCAGATCCCCCACCACCACGAGAAAAGATGTCATGAGACCCTTGTCCTCACTCTGCATTTGAAAGCAGGAGAAAGCACAAATCACAGTCTTCAGCCTAGCTTCTAAAATGGCTATGCCTCCTTATGCCTCTGCCAAAGCATGTGTAACACTTCCAGTTGCAAAGTCAGTCATATGCAAGTAGCCATGACTCAACCTGGCTACTTGGTTGTGGAATTTGCTTCCCTTCCACTTACCCCAGCAGGTAACTGGTTTAACCCCAGCAGGTAACTGAGCACCATGCAGCTGCTCACTCACCCCTGCCCCCACAAGGGGATGGGGAGGAGAAGGAAAAAATAAACCTCCTGGGTTGAGATAAAGACAGTTTAATAGAATAACAAAGGAAGATGATGATGATGGTAATTATGATGATAAAGACTATGATAATAATTATAATGATGATAATAGTAATAATAATGATGATAATTATAATAATAATCCACATATATATAATATAAAAAACAAGTGATGCACAAATACAATTTCCCACCACCCACGGGAAAAAAAAAAACAACCTGATGTCCAGTCTGTTTCCNAACCTGATGCTGTCTGTTTTTGAGCAGTGATCCCACCTCTCGGCTAGCTTCCGCAGTCATATCTGGAGGTTCTATGTTAGGGAATAGCCCTCTGGCCAGTCTCGCTCAGCTGTCCTGGCTGTGCTCTCCCAGCTTCTTGTGCACCTGGCAGAGGGTGAGAAGCTGAAAGGTCTGTGACTTGGTGCAGCCACTACAACTACCTAGCAACAACTGAAAACTTCACTGTGTTATCAACACTCTTTTCAGCACAAAT
>VXBL01010060.1:0-28790 GCA_013400195.1 Aramus guarauna
TTGTGGGTGAGAACAAGTTCCAGAAAAGTGAAAGCAAGACAAGTCAATGTCTTACAAGTAAGGCTGACGTGTTAACGGGTTTTGATTGTTAACAGAATAAAATCCTAGTTCCAAAACATTGTTTGTTTTTTTGTTTTTCCTGAGAAGTAAAACTTTTCAAATATTTTTGTTTCTGATTTTTTTTCAGCCATATTTTTCATTAGGTGTTTATCTAATCATTTTGGTTAAAATGAATGTTCATTCTTTCATTAATATAATTTTCAACCACAAATTTTGCACTGCTTCACTTATTGTACAAAATGTATACACAAAGTAAAATAAAACACAGTGCACTGAAACATTGCTAAGCTGCACTCAAGGAATTTTGATAATTCTGAACAAAAAGAAGTATAATATGTGGCTGCTCTATGTTGTTTTAAGAACTATATTGCAGTTAATAAAAAAATATTAGTGGATTAATGACCAAAAATTAAAAACTATGAACCAAAAACCTCAAAGAGACAAATAACTGCATATGTGCGTACAGGTACAATCTCACCTAAATGAGCCAAGTAACAGTTACCGTAGCTGCAGATAGAGCAATAATAGAAGGTGAATGGAGATTGAAGACGATATCCAGCAATGAAGAGAGTGCTGAGAAACAATTTC
Organism: Aramus guarauna; assembly: GCA_013400195.1. Taxonomy (NCBI): domain Eukaryota; kingdom Metazoa; phylum Chordata; class Aves; order Gruiformes; family Aramidae; genus Aramus; species Aramus guarauna. The sequence goes on from VXBL01010060.1 coordinate 649, forward strand.
CTCACCTTTCTCTCCCAAACAGGCAATTCTAAAACACAATCATGCCAAGACCGTTCTTGCAAGATTGTCTGTTGCTTTCTCTCATTATGGGCAACGTGACCCCCCCTCTTTCTCCAAAGACTGAAAGAAATATCTTGCGCACATGTTCGAAAGAGGACTGTCTGCTGCAGTCTAGTTAGAATAACAAAGGAAAAAAACAACTGGTAAAAACTTGGGTCATGAAGAACAGGTGTATTGCATCAGGTACCACCTTTATTATAGGAAAACAATAAGATGTAACAAAGTAAAGCATTGTCATGTAAAATGTGTAGGATTCACACTGGAGTAAAGACACACTGTACCATGGGCTTTCACTTAGCATTACTACTTAAAGAACCAGTATGTAACAATAAGGTAAGATATCCAATAACACCAGAGAAGAGTCCAGTCCTTCTCAAAGGCATGGGACACACTCATGTTTCCTATGAATAAATAGGTTGAGCCTAAATGCTCAAAACAGTGTAAATTTCATTAAAAGCATACTTGAGTTAATTTGCAGGTAATCAAACGTTACCTAAAATCTGAGGTACTGGGCAAGAAACCTAATCATTGCTAGTATTAGGAGAGAGACGCTGAGAAGAATTTAAAAATCATGAATGTATATGTTTTGCTTTTCAGATCTGAACTTCCAGAGTTTCTGCCATATGCTATTTTGCACTGACATTGACTCAATTTACATTATGTACGTGACAACCAGGTTTTCAACTTGTCATTTCTTCCAGGCACAGACTAACAAGTTTTTGCCACTTAAACAACAGAACTTGAAGACCATCACATACTTAATGTAGTTACATAATTTATTACTCAAGGGTTTACTATTTACAGTGATTGATTAAGCCATAACAAGTTAACAGTGTGTTTACCTCTACGGCTTTGATCTCTGAGACCAAGCAAAAATGACTGTTCTGACTGCTCTGCCACAGCCGTCCAAGTGGAGTTAAAGAAGGACCTGTTCAAAGATTAAAACAAATTTTGAAACAGTAAGTTTACTTTTATTTTCATGCTAGTGTGGTATTTTTCCTTATCTGTTATCTACATATCAGTTGGGAAGAGTTAAGGTTTATTCCTGCGTATGACTGACAGATCTTGCAATTCAGAGACAAGGTTATAGAATATCCCAAATTAATGACTGTAGGGTATAATATTTAAAATTATTTTAAAAGTCTCCAGATATATTATGCATTGCTTTCATCTGTTCTTGAGCAACATTTTACAAAAGACATGGAGTTGGCTGACTCTGAAAGCTGTCAACGTCACTATTAAATATTATCAAATCAGTGTTGATGGCTGAAGAAAATGAAGCATGTTGTACACTAACACTCTGCCTTTACAGGGGAAAGCTAGCCTGCATGAGCTAGAAAAGCTATTATCTGGACAGTTAAGTTGGGCTGGTCAAATGATTAAAAAGTCATCAAGCTTTGTCAAAGACAATGCATTTATGTCCTCCTTAGACTCTTCTTTTTCTACTACCTATTAATCCCCATTTAGAATCATAGAATGGTTTGGGTTGGAAAGGACCTCAAAGATCATCTGGTTCCAACCCCCCTGCCGTGGGCAGGGACACCCTCCACTAGACCAGGATGCCCAAAGCCCCATCCAACCTGGTCTTAAACACTTCCAGGGATGGAGCTTCCACGACCTCTCTGGGCAACCTGTTCCAGTGCCTCACCATCCTCACAGTGAAGAATTTCTTTCTAACATCTAATGTAAATCTGCCCTCCTTCAGTTTAAAGCCATTACCCCTTGTCCTGTCACTACAGTCCTTGATAAACAGTTGCTTTCCATCTATCCTGTAGGCCCCTTCAGGTACTGGAAGGCCGCAATGAGATCTCCCCGGAGTGTCCTCTTCTCCAGGCTGAACAATCCCAACTCTCTCAGCCTGTCCTCATAGGAGAGGTGCTCCAGCCCTCTGATCAGCTTCATGGCCCTCCTCTGGACTCTCTCCAACAGCTCCATGTCTTTCTTGTACTGGGGCCCCCAGAGATGGACGCAGTACTCCAGGTGGGGTCTCACAAGAGCGGAGTAGAGGTGCAAAGTCACCTCCCTCGACCTGCTGCTCACTCTTCTTTGCTCCTGTAAACAGTCCCTCTCCAGATTTCTTGTAGCCCCCCTTAAAGTACCAGAAGGCTGCTCTTTCTGCCTGAGCACAGCTTTTCTGATGCAACAAAACTATTTTGCCTAAGTGATTTCTATGAAATCTCCAAGCTACTATAGCAGATTTGGATGGTGAATTACAGTTTAGTAAAAGACTAAAGTGCGTAACATTACTAACACAAAATCAGAAAGTTTTATTTTATATAGACTGACTGCATGTAGAGGAAAATCATAAAAGAACAGGTTCTTTGAAAGTACAGTTTTAAATGGTTTTTGCTGTCAGCATAAGGAGCCTGATTACAATCAGGAAGAATTTTATTTACATCGTTGTAAATCAACATTAATGGAGCTACTCCTGTACACAGCAGAAAGGCCAGAGTAGAAGCTGTTAACTTGATGGTTCTTATAACTTCCTTCACCTGTTCCTGCTGTGGTTTTTTTGTATAGGTAGACTAAGGAAGTGAACAATTCTAGCACAGGCTTTTAAGCTCACCTATTCATTCTCATAATTACTGATCAACATGAATAACAGGAAATGAAAATCCAAGTTACAGAGTGGCCTTTGTTGCAAGTACATTTCTTAGGTTCTTTAGTCCAACACATTTTAATACAAAAAAAGGGAAGCAGTAGGATGTCAGTGGTGATTTTTGTAATAATCAAGAGAAGTGGTTTTCTCTGTGAGGGATAACCAGCTTAGGGAAAGACTTTCAGAACTACATTACTTCTGAGTAACCTCAGTGAAGGAAATCTAGCCAATTCTGGGTATTTAACAAGCTTACTTTAGAAGTAGTAATTTCAAACAGATAATCTTCTGTAGAATACATAACCAATTTACAAACATTATATATCAAGCTTTATCTACTAAGCAAACACACAGAAAAAGGAGTTGAGGTTTTCAGTATTTCAGAGTATGCTATATAACAATATATGATATATAAATAGATCAAAGATAAAACATTTATGTGAAATTTGTCAAAAAACCTCTACAGTTTTGCTAGATTATTGTCTAGTCCCCCAGTTCAGTACTGGAGATCTTCTTGTGTTTGGTATTTACTGAGAGGAGAGCATGACACTTTCTGTCATGGTGCAGCTCATAAAAAAATATCGCTCACAATTTTACAAAAATATTCTGTATATTTTGAAGTGGCAACATGCTAATTTCTTACAATAAATATAGAAAATTTAAGCAATAAGTTATTTTTATTAAAAATATTTTATTTATTATTTTTATATGTAATATGCTTTAAAGAGTTATTTTTTAAATGGCCTGTGGAAGTCTACTGGTAGAGAGGAAGTCCAGGAACTGGTAATGGAAAGGGATTGTAAATGAGCTACTGCTTCTTTTTTCACAAAAATCTTACAGTTTGAAGCATGTACATTACCACTTATTTTTACTAAAATAGGGATCAAACTTCCTTTCCAAATACTGCAGTGAAATATGATCTGGTATACACATCTTCCATTATTTTACTTAGAGATTAGCAGGGGATGATTACTTTGACAATAGCATCCAAACACTTAATTATCTGCAAAATTATTTATTTTCAGAATATCTAAAACCAAAGCTGTAATTAAAGTCATGTTTTGGGGATTCATCATACTTAGGCAGGTAAGCAATAAAAAGAAGCTCTAAACTGAGTATAATTTTGAGACACTGAATAATATGGGTAAGATTTATAATTGCCTTTTCTCTGTGTCACTCAAAGGGAGAGAGAAATGATTGCATGAAAAGGCACAGTAAAATGGCTAATGGGACTGGGTTTCCAACCATCTTGGGGAAAAAATCCTAAATTTGTAGGTTTATGGTAGGATCAGTGAAAGCTAAGGGTTCTCCATTTAGTTAGTTAAATCACTTGTTTAAAAAAAAATTAAATTTCACCCATTGGGAAAAAATACCTCTCTTCAAGGATTTTGTGAGCTCTCACTGTTTTCTCCTGCAAGTTTTACCGAGGACAAACTAAGAGGAGAAAAATGGAAAGACTGTCAGCTATTTTACAACATGAAGTAGCTCAAATTGCCATCATCATCTTCTTCGGTAACACTCCTAACAGTCACTGAGAATCACGCATTCATTGTGTTGAATCTTCAAGTATGGGCAGAAACAGAAGCAGGGGTAGACATAAATTAATCATACCAACAGTTTCTTATTACTGTGAAAAACATTATGTAAAGGATTAGACTCTCGTCTAAAATACCTCGATAATTTGTTTGAAATGTTAAAAATCATCCTCAAAAAAAAAAAAAAATACATCTGATGATAGGATTTGATATAAATTACATTAATATAGATGTTCCACTGAAAGATTTGGCTGTACTGAAGACAGCAAAGCAAATGGCAGGGAAGCGAAAATTTTAATTACAATTTCTCAACAGCTTCAAAGTTAGCTGTAAGCAATGCACCTAAAGTGATTTGGTCTTTGCAGCAATTTGTTAGATTTCCTTTCAGTTAGGTGTAGAATTGAGAAGCAGAAATCAGAAGGATTTTTTTTCCAGGGTTAATATTTCTGTGATGATTTAAAAGAAAATCAAAGAAAATCAGCAGTGTTTCAGTTTAACCTTGTGATGAACAGTAACAATCTTGTGATTTTGTTTGGAGTGACGTTAGATTGCGTAAGTGGCGTGGACAGGCAGCCAGCTTTCCCGCACCCTGTGTTGAGCAGCAGCCTCCACAGAGCAGCAGACAAGAACAACCTTCTTCCCCTCGTGGTCACTTACTCCCTAGGGAAGAAGCTTTCCCGTGTACAGCAAAGAAGCAGGCAGAAAGAAACAGTTCATTGGGACATAAGGAACTGGTGTTTGTTGCAACTCATAAGTCGGTAAGACTGGGAATAAACCCATGAGAAGGAACATGCACCAAAGGATGACACAGCTTGTAGAGATTTATTTACAAAATCTTTTATTCCTGTTCTGTTTCACCTTGAGTTCTCTTTATTTTTTGATAGGTATTTTAAAAGTGAGCTTCTTAGAAGTATTACTCATGCCTGTTTCTGTTCTAATAAAATCTGGCTTTTGTGGATAAGAGCTCTTCTCTCTTCTGCACTTGTTGGTTTAAAAAAAAAAAAAAAGGGGAGGGGGGTGCTAAGCTATTCCAACCTGTTTTTTTTCCAAATATCACTGCAGATTTTAACAATATCCAGAACATGTGTTTTACTTAGGTTTCTTTGTCTCCAAGGAACTTTGTTCTTTTTTTTTAAATTATTATTATAGAAGGGAAAAATATATTCTTCTGTAATAAGACAAGTTTTATCTGTTTCTGTCAGAGCTACCCTGACACATATTAACAGCCAGACTCCAAAAAGCCAGAAGAAAAGGAAATATTTTATAGAAAAATAACCTCATTTTTTTTCAATCTTAGGCTAAATATAATTTAATCAGCTTTTACACATTTACATATAAGAAAAAATAAGATATATATTTTTTTAAAATATATTCAAGCAAATATACTATAAAGGTCAGACTCAGAATGTTCTGGCTTAAGAAGTCATACATTTTAGTTACATAAATGTTTATCTGACTCACCTTCCATATCTATGAGACTGTAGACAAGACAGGAAAATTTCCTGATTGATATAGGTCCGTGAAGAAGAATGATGAAAGCGAAGTCAGCATTAATCACTATTATGCTAAGTATGTAATTTACTCGTGTGCTATTTTTTCTGAGAAGTTTGTGTGGGAAAGTGAGAAGGACAGTGAGGATTTATAGCAGTAATGTTAGACTGTCTGAATTGCCTCGAAAGGCGGTACGTTAGAAGATGTAAACAAAAGATTACTACAGCAGAGCTATTTCTATGTTGGATGCCCAGGAGAAGTAAGTTTTCTTAAGGAAAGAGATAAAATTAGTCATTAAGCCCTCAATTAACCAATCTATTATTTTAATTCAATATTGGAAGCTGAGCAAAGGGAGAATAGCATGATTGATTGCTAAAGTTTTTATAGAATCAATGAAAGGACAGAAAAGGTTTAAGTTTTATGAGATTAGAATTAGTTTGGCTCATTAGAGGTAGCTGAGGGTATCAGCAGGACTGTTTTAAACCATCTCTGGTTCCTCTACAATGACTTCGTACAGCGGTGCCAAAAAGGACAAGCACGCTCCTTGCTCAGCTCCATTAAATCCATATGGTCATTTGGAGAGGCCTCAGCTGCAAATGTCTCACTGTTCACAGGTTCAATCAACGTCAGGGCTACCTGCAAGCTGTCTGCTCATCGCACCAATACCGACTGCCTTTCTAAATGTAATATTGTCAAGAACAATGTCATATAACCAGGAGGCTACCAAGTTAGATAAACTTGTTAGAGTGAGAGTAAACTCAGAAGAAAGACTGCACTCTGGAAAGATAATGGGCAGGGTGGGATTTGTTTTTACACATTTTCTTTCAGTCTAAAAAATATAGCTGCATTTTATTTACTTAAAATTTTAGTGGTTCTAGTGTACGTGCTGATAAAAATTACCCATGCCAATTAAATTTCCTTTTTGCAAGTACAGCAAAAGAAAGCAGAGCTACCCCTGAGCCTGAAAAATACTAGAAATTCCATGGTCCCCAACCTTCTGTCACCTTCTGCACTGTGAAAGCCGCTTTTGCTACCATGGCTGCCTGAAGAATAGGCAAACTTAGTGTCAGTGCTATGAAATTAGGAATCCATGATGGTAATATATCACCTATTACTTTTAGTAGTTCTAATAGTTTCTATTTCTGGAATTCAAACTCAGAATTCAGTCAGGAATAGCAATACATTGTAATGAGTCAACATTTACCTCTTTTCTGTCAAAGAAGAGAATCATTTAGAATATGACACTCCATTAAAATGTGATTAGATGGGTGTTAGCATAAGTCTTAGGTCTTCAGGACAGATGGAGAAGAAACTGCAGTCCTTACTTCATTAAGTATTTAAAACTCAATAAAAGTCCTCAAGGGCTCTGTTTCAGACGTTACTGTTCTTTATAGTGAACTGCATTTTAAGATGGAGTGTTTCAGTTCTATGATTGATTTGTATTTAAAAGGACAATAATATCCACAGGTAAGAGCCCTTTAATATTTTGCCTTATTCCAAAGGGAGCTGAACATACACAAGTACTCCGTGACCTTATATGAAGTTGTGTTGTGGACAATTAATTCCTGTAGCTAAACTGGAAAAAACTCATATAAACATATAGCCCTATGACATCTTCATTTTTAGGGGTTTTGGCAACATGTGCTGCCAAAAAAAAAGAAAATAAAAATAAATACAATTAACATCTACAAGTATTTCTTACCCAGTTAAGTTGTGTTTTGATCATGACAGTCATCACACATACAATGAGGCAAGGCTTAGTTCGAGAGAGATATAGCTTTATGAATGCAAAGAAGTTAGCAGGTTCTCTTATTAATAATGGATATAAAGAGGCTGAATTGGAACTCAAACCAAAGTCATTGATTTTATTGAGAAGAATGTTTTCACTTAATACATTTTATCCTTAACTGTTTGAAAAATACATTTGCTTAATTAAAGAATTTTAAATGCACTAATCATAACTTTGCCTTGGGCTCAATTTTTGTCTTTTTCATTATTTAACAAAGAAGAAATATTTGTGGATATTCGAAATATTATGGCAATTGTGACTTTTAAAAAATATAATACATTGTAAGGTTTCACACAAAATAAGCTATTTCATCTATCGAGAATTCAAATACACTGTTTTTAAAGCTACACTTGTCAACTGCACGTAAACTTTCTACTGTAGTAATTTTAGCTGTCTAGATAGTATTCCTCTTGTTCCACATTTAGGTATTTCAAGTAAGCAGTCCAAAAGAAGCTCAATACAAGTGTACATATTTATCCATATCTGTAGAATTCATCCTATGCTATGTATATAGTTACGCACAATATTAATTTAAAAACTTTGTGTTCTCTGCAGTAACTACTGAGTACAGTCTTGATCTCATTCCCTTCTGCATGAGCATTAGGATGCAAACATTTTCGCATAACCACAGTAGTCCAGTACACAAAAAGGATAGTGCTCAGTTAATAATGAATTTCCTGATTTTTCTGCTTCTTCAGTTTGCAAGCCTCAGATCTTATTACTGTCTGTTGTTAAATCATGCTCAAAAAAAAAAAAAAAAAAAAAAAAAAAATTCCCAATCAAGTACTTTTGTGAGATGATATAACACAAGTATAAGAGGTTAAGCACTGATTTTATCTGCATAGCTATAAGCATAAAAAAAATTCTACAAGCCCACTAGGCCAACAGGCTGTGAACTGCAGAAAACAGGCGATGACAATACAGAAGGCTTTTCCAGCATTATATGCAGGTATAGAACCCTGACCTTTGTGGTTGCATTCAGATAATTTTTGCCTTATCAGAGACCAGATCTTTTGTCCTTTCAAAGTTGTTTCCTCTTCACTTGTGAAAGTTTCTGAGTATAACGAGGTGCAGCAAATGTAGGAAAGGGGCTATTCATCCAGAACCATCTGAATAGAATATGTTTAACATAGGTTGGAGTTTTGCAAGTTTTCTTGTCAAACTCAAATCATCACATACAACAGGAAATTTCTTTTAGTCTTAGAATTCCTATTTTTAGTACTAAGTCCATAAGCTGAATCTTACTTGTTTCAAATCCTTGGTTTAAAATGTAAATCCCCTACAGCTTCCCAGTATCTGGAGAACTGTGATACTTTCCTCAAATGATCCAGTTCACAGAAAAAACCAGAACCATTTCTGGTGAAGCTTTCCCAGAAACATTTAATTCAAGGCCACCATCTCACATAAGATGTTTGAGGCAAAATGTTTTTATTAGCAACTAATGCCACAGTCCCTAAGTGCACACAAGAGTACAAACTCTGTCCAGCATCATCACGGCTGGAAGGGAGACAAACTCCACAGATTTAGATACTGAAGTGCTAACTTCAAAAACATTTATTCAAATATTCATCAATAATCTGATTCAGAATCAAGAAGTTTGGAAAAATGTTCTGAATGTGACAGACTGGAGGAAACTGAGAAAGTAATGCCATTGCTTTATGTATAATAATTCCCTTCGGTATGACAGAATGTGAAGGTCACTGTGACAGAAAGCTTTCAGCACACTATTAGACACATAATGTATATGAATGCATATGAACATAATGTGTATGGACTCCTATACTTCTTCACACTATTCCTGATTCAATCCTTTGGTATTAGCTTTACATGTCTGATAACTAAAAAAAAAAAATATATAAAAAATTTTAAAAAAATTCACACTTAGAGCTCCTTGCACTGTAGTCAGTAAAGGAAGTCTTTGCCTATAAATTCAAGATTTGAACTGCAACAGAAACTGCCATTACTTCTCATTTAAACAAATGAATATTAGATAAACAAAGGAGAGGGTGTTCTCATACTGGTATGTTATGTCAGATATGTTAAAGTTATTCCCATAGAGCTAATAAAAATGTTTGGCCACATATAATCTTCTGAAGCTATAAGTATTACTGCAGGTGAGAGGAGAGTAAAATCAAATCTTAACAATTACTAGTACTTGTTGCCCAGCTTATTATTTATTCAAAATTATTTTTATAAACCACTCTTGGCTCCAAACCAAATTTGTCAGTGCCAAGGCTGGCACTACTGCTCACAAGTTAATATAATTGCATGAGATGACCTTATTTGAGGCACCTGAATTTGTTTAATGTTTGATGTTTAATATAAGTAGATCTTTTCTCTGTTATATTATGTACAGCAAATGTGGTCACTCAGCTTTACCTTGCTATATGACACAAAACATATTCAGCAATTAAATTTCCCAGTCACAACAAATTTTGTTATTCCAAAACAGCCTGACTTTACACTATATGTTAATAAACTTAATCCAGTTTAAGTTTTCAAAGTCTTCCAGTCTGAATGGACAATGCTCGTCAGCCCCTACGTCTAAGAATGCCACAAACTTGAACTAGGAAGAAGCAGTTTGCCCTACTGAAATATCTGGTTTTAAAGATCCTCTTTTCATTTGCAACTACTTTCAAGTGTTTCTTCTTCTTCATTTCAATGTGGAGATAAGAAAACAAGATGAACATTTAGGCTGCCTCGTTTGCCACCGATTCAGTTCTTCAGGCATAACATTTTTTGTTTTTTCATCTCTAATACTAAATCTACTAAAGCATTTGTACAAGTGTATGGTTTTGTTAATCTTTCCAGAATGTCTGTGTGATACCAGTCACTCTTCCCAAATTCATAAAGAATAACAATTATATTTTTCCTCCAGAGTATAAAACCAAAATAAACCAACCAAACCACTACATACCTTTGTAAATGCATGTTAAATGAGATCATCAGTGTAGAAAATTGTGCCAACAAATAAAACTGTTCATGTTTCAAAAGAGCTAGAAGGGGACTACATTCTCAGCCCAGTTCCCAAATATATTTTATCTTATATAATGATTTCATACTCTACAAAAAAGGCATAAAACCATCAAATTAGATTAGCAGCCCTTTGAATTTACTGTAGACAATTATCAATATTTCCTTGAATCACCTTATTTGAATGGCAATGAGTTCTATCCTGAGGCTGTACCAGATTCCTCTGCATAAAAAAATAAAATAAAAAATAATAATAAAAAAAAAATCCCTTTCTAACAATATTATTTTCAGTTGTTTATAGAAATAATCACCCTAGAAACACATAATACTGACTTGTTAGAAAGTGCACTCTTATAACATGGACTGTAGCAGCAACCTCTATGTTATCTACACATAAACAAATAGGAAAACCAGCCATTATAGCTAAATCCCTAATGCAGGGAAAAAATCAGTAGATTAAATTGTTCCCACATGCTATGTTAATGAGGTTCACCTGTTAAGCAAATCCAACTGATTAATACCTGCTGGTTTTGCATAAAACACAGCTCTAATGATTAGCACAGCTAGCTTTAATTTCTTAGAATTACCTTAAGATAGTGATGATGTAAGTCTGGAGGAGAGCTGGGTGCTTCCCAAAATTTGGTGCAGTCTATTAAATACTCTTTTTAATCAAAAGATGATGATGAGAAAACCTTTCTTATTTTTTTCCTTCTTCAATAGACATAACTATGAAGAGTTTGAAAATTTACCGTTTAATGCATTTATCATGGTGTCAGACCTATCTAGTTCACTTCCCCCCGTTATTAAACCATAAACTAGGCACTACAAACATAGCCCTCAGTTTCAAGTCAGATGCTTTCCTCTTCTTCAGTAGTGTTAGAAAAGTTGGCTAGAAGGTTGTCTGAAGGAAAGCTAAGGGTGACTTTCAGCAGAAGGGATGGTAGATAGGCGCAAGGTACAGAGAGACTGAGGGTACCCGCTGCAGAACATGGTATTTTGCTCCTTGGCCAGTGCGTTATCCCAGCAGGTGAAAGTACTTTGTAGTATCAAGTGAGTGAATAGATAAATAGGGGAGGGAAATGGGGGATTAGTGGCAAATCCTTTTATCTGCTCAGCAGAGCAGAGCAGAGATGCTACTTTTGCTAATAGGAAGTATTTTAATTAAAAGCATGTACTATTTTATAATGCTTATATGCCCATGCAAACATGCATGCATTTTGTGCATGTAATTTTGGCTCATTTTTATAACACTCTATAATCATCTCAATGTGACTTGGTGTGAGGCGTGAACAGGTAGAATATTAATTTTGGCCTCTAGAAAAAAACCTTGATTCCCCCCCCCCATATTATTCTGGGGACGCACCTGTACAATCATATAAGAAATACAGAAAGTTCCTTTGTTTTGGAGGTAGTCCAAATTTACAATATTAAAACCCTGAGTCACTGGAAACATTTACTTAAAGGATGCCTAAAGGGATTGAACTTATCTTTACCTTATAGTTGCAGCTGTCTCACACAGTTAACTTTAATGGAAATTTAATTTAAGTAATTTGTATAGAGTGATACATTCTTTATGATGTACCTGGCCTTCTATCTATTTTTTTTTTCCTGGCAATGGGTCAGAGAGCTCTATGGAGAATCACTGTCACATAGCAAATTCCATTGTTGGGTTTGGTTTTTTTGTGTTTGTTTTTTGTTTTTTTTTTTTTTTGTCTATACACAGAATCTTTATCAACATAGCTTTAAGTTCCTAGAATTAAGAATAATGAAAATAAATACAAAAATGAAAATAATAAAAGCAGCTACTCTATACGCATTAGACTTCCCAAAATTTTCATCCCCAATGCACTTCATACTGTTAAAAGAGTCTGTTAAATCTGGGGCAAGTACAATCAACATGTAGTAAAGGGTAAGGAGCGTCTGTGTGCTCCTCACTCAGTTTGCCTTATCCTATTATTTCTTACCTATCGCTTAGACAGGAACCTCTTTGTGTTTATACAGCAATAAACAAATGTCAACTCCCATTCCTTAGTCACCTCCATACTATGAGTTATTAAGTAGCAACATTCAAATAATGCCCCTTCCCTTCCTTATGCAGGTGGTCTGTTTTATACTCTGTGTTCATTGATAATGTTTTGAGGGAAAATTTTTTAAAAAGTCCAACCCAGCCCCAGTCTTGGTTAGTCAAGAAAAAACACATTTACGAAAACAAGTACCAAATAAACACAAATATTTCATTTTTATCCATCGACAGAGTATTTGATTATTGGCTTACATAAATAACAGCTAGATAAATTATATCTATAAATGAAGGGAGATTTGGAGATAAAACTGTGTTAAAAGAGGACATGAAGAAAAGACTACTGCGTATGTTGCAGAGAACTACAGCTGATTAAGGCAAGAGGAGGTCAGAAAAAAGTACAGAGGGAAATTACTGGAGCTTGGCAACATAAACAAGCTTTATTTTGGAGGCAGAAATTTCCTGTTCTTGTGACAGAACTAACTTTAAAAAATTCCATCATGAAAACATTTTACGTCTTCCTGTCCTATGATTTTGCATGATTTCTCCCCTTGGACCCTTCAAAATGAAGATGAATTAGCTTCACATGGGAGGTGTTTTTCATCAGATGACTATAGTTTTTATTGCATTAGTAAAAGCTGCAGTGCATCAGTAATGATGAAATGTTTGTTAGTAGATTTTGCATTTATTGCAAATAACTGTAAAGCCAGAATAAAAAATATAAATTCATATTTAGATGATTTGCACTGCAATTCTCAGAGAAAATACGCTGCTGAAGAGATATGAAATACTACATATCTCTATATTGAATAGATATGGGGCACTATTTGAATTCAAATGTTTGTGTTCATTTTTTTCCTTTGCGATCCTGAGCAAGGGGAGTTCTGCTTCTCAGATGACATTGTCAGAAAATGTTTGAAATGTTCTTTTGCTGTGAAGTTGGTCTGCTGGATGGTATCTCAAGACTCCATTAGAAAGTTCTCTGAAGTGTCTGACATGGGCAAGTAAACCCACTCTCAGATCTCCCTCTTGAAGATAAACAACTGCTCTGCTTGAGGATTGTAGCAGCATGGCTCCACAGCTAATGCTTACAAGGCATTTTTATATCTATTTCTGTTCAGCTGCAACTCCCATTTCTTTACTGGCATCATTCCTTGCTCATTTGTGTCCTCAGGTGGAAACAGCCAATTTTGGAGCCCAAAGCTTTCTGAATGCCATGCAGTCAAGGCTATTTATTCTTGTAGATAAGTACACTTCACTACAAAGTAAAGATCATGACTGAAAACATACTGGCATTTGGAAAAGTTTTCCCCAATTATATGGAGATTTCCAGCACAGTTTAATCAAAACAACAACAACAAAAAACATTAGAAAAGCAGCTGTTAAGTAAAATTATTCCAACAATTTAATAACATTTATTAATTAAATATTTTCATTTTATATATGATGAATAGTCTGATAGTGTGAATATACACACCTACCCACACAAAACAACCTATAGATCTATACACACAGACATACATACCCACATACATCTAACAGATATAAAAGCGTGGGTGTTTTACATATAAATTATGCAGAAATCACTTTCTGCAACTTTGGTTTTGGGCTAGTTTTGAATGTACAGACTGAGGAAAACCTAATTCAAGAGAGCTTAGCTACACTTACAAGAAAGTGCCTGTGAGTCCTTTTGTGAATGACTGCTTCAAACTGCAATCACAATAGTTCATCTTTGTGCAGAGGTTTACTTTTTTGATATCTACATGGAGAACAGTTGCTTTTATTTACTGAACTTAGCATCAGTTATGATGTTGTGATGTGCATCGACCTCTCATACCTTAGATATGATATTCCACATATTTTTGAATATATTAGCACTCTTATTCACATAGGCTATGGAAATATTTAGCATTCTATGAAAGGAAGAGTATTGAGAGTATGTAGAAGAATATTGAGGCAGATAATTTGGTTACCACTTTTTCTTGAGAAATTGGTTCACAAAAACTGAGTGTCATTGCCAGTTTTCTGTTCCTGGAAAGGAAGAAGATTATATAGTGCATTGTTTGGCCATCTCGTTTTACATTTGGTATATGTTTAAATATTGAGTCCATGTTTGAACGTTGAATCCACAATGTCTTTTTTCAGCACAGAAAGCAAAGTGAAACAGAGGGGGGAAGGGAAGGAAAGTGTTAAGGGAAAAGGAATGAAAGAATACTTAATATTGAGATGTAAAATAGCAATCACTAGCATCACTAAAAATAATTAAAAAAAAAGAAAATATAAAGCATAATAAAATTACCCATATCTGAGTTAAAATCATATTATAAATGTGATACTCTTGATCAGCACAGCACATTCACAAAAGAAATTATGTTCTTAATATTGGCAAAGACAAAATTAGGCTTGCGTACAAGCATGGTCATCTCCAGTATTCACTAGTGTTTGAGACTTGAATGCAGACAAAAAAATGTTTGCTGTTTGTTCCAGGATAGATTCTGAAATTTTTATTGCTAAATTTCCTGGATAGCAACATACTGTTCCAAGGTATCTATTCATACAGCTTTCCAGCGACATTATGAGACCAAATACACTCATATTTCTTTAACTGAAAACAAGATTGCACATATAGTCTTATGACAATGTGAATATAAGAAAAACATTAGCAGCATGTATTTTGCTGTATTTATATTATTAACTATATTTTTTTCAAATGTATTTAACTTCTTTTTTCAGATTATGAATATCTGAATTTTGTAGTGTTTGATTGTGACTAGTCAGACAGGGTATGCTTCAATTTTTTCTGCTGATTGGGTAAATACTTTAAAGATTTTGGTTGAGCATAGAAAAATTAATTTCTCTATCCAGAAATACTATGTTTTCCCTTGATTTTGAGCAAAAGTATTTGTGGCATGTTCTTTGTGCCTTTCAGGGTTCAAGAGTTGTGTTTTTCAGTATCTTACTGCATGCCAGAAAACACTTCAGGGTGACAACAGATTGCAGGTGTTTGATGCAACAGTTTAAGTATGCTGTAATAGTATGAATCTATGGAGAGAATTTCTCTTGGTAGGAAATATGAACACAGTGGAAAAGATGAAAATAAAGGAAATAAGCAGCAGCTGTACAGATTGTGGCAGCTCTTGCACGTTGATTTCCTTGCAAGGATTGGTGGGCCCTCAGACCCTCCCTTAGGTCAAAGAAGCAGTGCAGTGTACTGGTTTCACAACGTAAAGACGAGGCTGCAGGTCCCTTCTGCTCTGGCAGTCTGGGTGGTGAGAGAGTGGAATGAAGGATTCAAGCTCCTAATTCGGCACACACACATAACTTCCCTTGTGTATGTGTATTACCAGCATAATGGCAAGGCAGAATTACGGTCTTTATTCTAGTCAGATGTGCAGAGGCAACACCACTCTCAGCATGCACAGCCTACATAGGGAGATTGAAAGGAATGGAGCAGGTAAAATACAAGGCATTCCACTAAAAAGTGCAGGAGGATAAATGTTTCCCTCTGCACTGGGACAAACTGCTTTCCTTTCAGGGCTGATTGCCTCCTACTTCTTCCTTTGGAGCACCGGAGACTGGCACTGCATCCCACGTGCATGATGTTCTTTTACGTCTGTTCTTAGTTCTAGGCTATATGCAGAATTACAAAATAATCAGTCTGGCTTCAACAGAAGAAACAGAAATGCAACGTTAAAGAACTTTCTTGCACACATTCAATGCCTAATCAAAACCAAGAAGAGACTGGAATAGTTGTTCCCTGCACACTTCCTGCACTAGGAGACTTGTCTATATGATTGTCTTGCCGATTTTGTTTTATCACATTAATATAATCCAAGCTGGTTTTGAACTCAAAGCTAAGTGAGTGAGCCAGGACACCGATACCATGTGATTATTTCAGGAAGGAGCTCAAGTTATGACTTCAAGGGCTACATGGTGACTGGTATGAACTGTGCCAATAAAAGAACTAAAAAGATAGGACCTGAATCCTGAATAGAAGTTAAAGAGGAAGGGTTTGGGTGATTGACTGGCTGGCAGTGTGTCACCGGATTTGAGAACCTACATATCCTGTCAGGAAGTGTCTGAGGAGAAGGAGGAGGGAACCAGCCACTTTAGCTCTGTCTTAAATCTAAACTTGCTGGGTCTCCAGTCCATCCTCCTGATGTTGCACAGATGTTATAAGAAGAGGATTAGAGTGCCATGCAGCTGTACAAAATTTTTTCTCTGGTCAAGGAAAGATGAGGAAGGACTGAGAGTGAATCTCTGGGTTCAGGTTTCCATCTTACCTTACATGCCAGCCTACAGATCTGCAATATCTGAAAGGTCTACATGAGATAAGTCACCCTATGTCCTCCCATCTCCCCGTCCAGAGCAAGCAAGCACCATAAAAGCAATTGATCTCCAACTTGTAAGCCTTCCCCTTGCAGCATTGCAACCATTATGCCTGTTTGTGAAACTCACAATTGGCATTTGGGCAAACTGGAATTTCAGTATTCTTCAAGTTAACAAAATGGATGTCTGAAAGGATTGAGAGCAGTTTCATTTCATATTTATATTAAAAAACTGCAGCTATGCAACAGAAGTCATTGCAAGGCGTTGATCTGCTGCAACAGCGATACAAGTAAGGAAAGTTTTCAGGAAAATATAAAGAACACAGATCAAGATAGGGCAAATACGAATGCAGCCAGAATGACTGTTCAGGGAAATTTCTGTTATATTTACAGCATGATATGTGTCATTATTCAGAGTTTTAAGAAGAGGATAAGCAACATAATCAAAAGTTCAGAACAATAAGTTTTAATTGTTTTTTTTTGTTGTCAAAAGGCATCAGGTCATTTGTCTCCAGCAATAATTTCAATAGTTTTAAAACTATTTGCAACATATCCAGCCACCTTTTATCTATGCCAGTCAGCAGAATGTAGTATCCTGATGTGGCTTAGGACTATAAATTTAATGCAGAGAACCAGCTATGGGTTGGCTATGGAACTTGGAGAATCCTGGCCAGTTCTGTGTGTGTGTGTGTATGCGCGCGTGCACGTGCGTGTGTGCACTAGTACAGACCAGTGAGATGGTCTATACCAGCAGCTGGAGTGGGGCTGCAAATTCAGGGGCTTGTGTGCCCAGGTGCCAGCAACTGGGGAGACTGGGATCCAGGCACAGCTGCTGAGCAGCCTGCTGCACTGTCTGAGCCCAGCTGCTGGAGGCATCCTCACTGAACATGCATGCATATATATATGTATATATATATATATATGTAAAAGGTACTTATACATATGTGTATGTACACGTATATTATATATATTCTTATTAGTAGACCTCTAGCCTGCTTAGCCAGAAATGGGAGCAGAATGAGGCCATTGGTCCTGTGTGTGTCTGCATGAGTGCCCTGTGTGTCTGCCTGTGATCTGCGTGGCCAGTCATGGATGTACGTATACATGCATATACATGGTGTATCTGTGTGCGTGTGCCTACAAGGAATACACCTGCAGTGTTGCTATTGGTTGAACCTGAGGGCATGGGACTGCAGCAGCCTCACGTCTCTCATGCTGTCAGACCTGGCATGATATGTTTTCCACTAACAATTACATATAAATCCTGCAGTTAATCCCTCAGCAATATATACTGGCACCTACTGTATCAGAGAGCATCTGAGCTATATAGCAAGTACCTATTGGCAATGGCTGTATCAGTAGCTTTGCGGTCCCATTATGCCTGCTATTAAAGAGGACCATTAGTTTAAATGCGGAAAGCCTGTCTTTTTTCTTCCAAATAAGGTCTGTATGATAATGAAATTGCATCAGCATCTTTGTATTTTTGCTCACTCTAGTGATTTTAATATACTATTGTGAGCATTCCAGGTAGTTTGAATAAGCAAATATTTGTGTAGAATACATAGACAAAACAATTTTGGTTTCATGGCTGCAAGGTAGATTATGAATGTATTAAATTCCAACATCCTCCTCTCCTCCCATCGTTTGTCCTCCCTCGTTGAATCTTTAAGACTGCAATTTTTTGTTTTGATTTTTTTTTTTCCCCCCACAGCCATACAGAATGCTCTTCAGCTTAGTTGGACTCAGTTGACTTTTTATTTCATATATCAAATCCATAGATTGCCATTCTGTAGAAGCTTTCTAAATGATAGTGCCTGTGGTTTTGCTGTAAAATTATGTCTGGTTCACCATAGCCTAACCTATGAAGTTAGCTCTTAATGGTTTGTTGTATTTTTTCTGTATTAACATTTTTCACAATTTGATAATGATATATTCTTCACTGATTTTCTGTTACATAACCTGAGAATGTAAAAGAAACTTTATATTTCTAAATATATGATTCTTCATTATTGGCCACAGAAAGGATGTTCTCCTGTGTTTAATTCATTATGTCACTACTGTTCTTATTTCTCTGAAACATCTCTGCTGTACAGGTTGCACAAAGTCAACACAAGTGTTTTGAAGAACATCTAAGTATATTTTCTACTTCACAGCTTTGAAAAGATTGAGAAAAGAAGATATTCTAAGTCTCTTGAGCAGAATAATATACTGTTGTTTTGACTGAACACTGTAACACTTCAAAGCTTCTGTAACACTTCAAAGCTTTTGCACCTCCACTTGGCAAAATGGTTCAGGATACCCTCTTTTATAGAGTTTTTGAGACAGGAGCAGTCATAAAGAATGTGTTATAGACAGCTTCCTACTTTACTAAAAAAGCAGAAGTTACCAGAAGCACTTTTGCTCTTTAGTAGACACTGACTCACTGTTACAGTGTGCAGAAAAACTATGCAAGCAAACAATGGAGGGAACGAGATGCAGTGGAGGAAAAAGCGTCCCACAGTAGGAGCATCTCTCACAATACACAGCCACCCAGTGTGGACAGTTAGAGAACTCAGACTTGCATAGGCTGACTTAGGCATATTTTAAGCTGAAAAAAGCTGATGTTATTTGCTATAATTCTCTCCTATGAAGCAGATATCAGATAGTCATAAAGTTTCAAGTTTCAAAAAGGTAAGAGAAAGGGAGTTAGCTAAGCAATAGGAATACAGCATCTGTAGTATCCTCAGTTACTAAAAGAATATGGAAGAAAGGTGATTAATGGAAACACCAGAAATACAGGAATGTCACAATTCCCACCTCTCAGCAGGACCCATGTGGAGGGAGAAGTGTCAACAAAGGAGTTCAAGTGTGAGAATCAGTTTCCTCTTCCATTCATTGAATAGATCCAGTCTTCTTTTATATCCTCCCTTTGTATTAGAAACATAACTTTTATGTTTTCAACTGAATCCTATATTCTGATATTTAAAAGGCCATGCTAGTGACTTAAATATTATTTGTCAGATGACTGGTTTTAAAAGTCTCCCAAAATTGTGTCCAAAAATAAGATCTAGATTTTATGTACTGTCAGGCCATGGGAAGTACTTAATATGTTATTCCTTATTTTACATAGATATGGTTAGTCTACAATTTCCAAGGAGAACAGTAACCTTATGAAAATTGTGGCTGGTCAACAGTCACCATATGTGCTGGCTGGTAAATAGTCATAAATATATGTATCAGAAAGAGATTACCAAGTAAATTAGCATCACCTTTTATGTCTATGAATCCCTAAAATTCCCTAAATGCATTTTGGGGACTGTTGTTCTTTATCATTTCTAGATTTCTCAGTCCTTTGGTATTTTAATCCTTTGGTATTTTAATTTAATTATCTGTCTCAAAAATCCTCAACTAACAAATTGCAAAATAATATAAATTTACCTTAATTCTGGACATGTATAAGGAGAAAAAAGAAAAAAAAAAGAAAAAAAGAAAAAAAGAAAAAAGAAAAAAGAAAGGAAAAAAAAAGGAAAAAAAAAAGGGAAAAAAAAGGAAAAAACCTCCAACCACTAAGAAAATGTCATCCAAAAGTGGGTTTAGCCCTAACAGTACTCTCTTTTAAGGCAAGATTGGTTTATCTCACCACCTAATTAGAAACTGACTGATGCTGAAGCATGAAAGTCCAGCTGAGAAAAGTATCCTTCACTGCAAATGCAGATGCTAGACTTAGTTTGCAAGTGCAAATCTTTTGAAGCTTTCAATAGTGCTTTAGTAAGGGTCTTGGCAGGACCAGGAAAAAAAAAAAAAAAAAAGACCAGAAACAAACAAAACAAAACAAAAAAAAGAGAACAGAAAGAAAAAAAAGAAAAAAGAAAAAGGAAAAAAAAAAGAAAACAAAGAGGAAAGCAAAGTAATGAAACCAACTTTGGAATCATCTTTAGAGCCATAGTATTTTTTTACCTGAAATCTTTAGTGTTGTCCTCATTTTCAGTCATAATCGCATATTTCTTTACAGAGTTTAGTCACAGTGTCCTCCAGATTCTGCAACTGACTATCTCAACCATAAAACAAATAGATCCAACCTTGCCATGAAGACTGTGTAAAGTAAAATGGAAAAGGTGGGGTTTTTTACATCTCTGTCATCTATTTATGCCACTATGACTATTGACATATGCTTTATGTCAATAAAGTTGTTCTATTTCTGTTAGGAAACACTGTACACATTTCACTGGATCTCCAAAGCTGCCGAATAAGAAAGGTAACAGAAGCTGGAAGTTTTCATACAACAAGAAGCCAAGGAAACACACTGATTTTTTTAGCCTATTTTCCACACCTGAACAGACAAAGCATCAGGTTAGCCTGTTGATGCCGAATGAGACAGTGTTGCTTAAGAGTAAGCTGAATGCATCTCCATGCCTGAAATGCTACAAAAAACATATCTGGGGGCCGGGGACAGAATTACCAGCTACATGCTAGTACTCTTGCTGGGCTCCGAGGAGAGAGTGTCTTTTGGAGACATTAATGGAAAATAAAATGGGGTTTCAGAAAGAATGATCTTCTCTTTAGTGTAGTTTTCCTTTAGCAGTCCTGGGAAAAATGTCATTAAACTATTCATGTACATTCTTCACAATTACAATGTCTTAAAAAACCCAGCTTTTTTCCTAGCAGCAGTGATTGCCAGCCTCTGGGTTGTAAAACACACATTTGACTCTCTAAAAGCAATATCTGGATGGAAAGAAATGTTAGAAGTGGGTATTACCAGGTTTAATTTATTGATCTATGCAAATATATACACGAGTGTCAAACTTTCCTTTTGTGAAGGATCATGGATAAAAATTGTGCTATTTATTGCATTCACTTATGGTTGCTCAACTTGAGGGAGTGGACGTGCTTTCAAGAGGTCTTGCTATAAGAGGCTTTTGTGACTACTCCATTTCATTTCAGAATCTGTCGTCAGTTGATGTTCCAAGTTCAGGTATAAGAAGTCCGTCAGATAGTTTCTGGTGTGAAAGGATCATCTCTGCCACTAAATATTTCAGTAGCACTTCCACTGAAGGTCAAGAGAAATGTGCTTATTACTTTTTTCAGGGTGGTTCTTTTATTGATGTTTCTTTCCCTTGAAGTATTTCAGAAAGCATTATCCAGTCAAGATTTGACCTTTCACAGAGTTTCATACACCAATTATGTATATATGTGCGTGTTTCAGGTCTTTGACTATCTATTTTAAGTTGCTGGAATCATAGAATCATCTAGGTTGGAAAAGACCTTTAAGATCATCAAGTCCAACCACTAACCTAACCTTGCCATCCCACCACTAAACCATGTCCTCAAGCACCTCATCTATCCTGCTTTTAAATACCTCCAGGGACGGGGACTCAACCACCTCCCTGGGCAGCCCATTCCAGAGCCTGACAACCCTTTCTGTGAAGAAGTTTTTCCTAATGTCTAACCTAAACCTGCCCTGGCGCAACTTTAGACCATTCCCCCTGGTCCTATCGCTTGTTACCAGGGAGAAGAGGCCGACCCCCACCTCACTGCAACCTCCTTTCAGGTAGTTGTAAAGGGCGATAAGGCTAGGAATAATACAATTTCCATTCAGCTGTTCAGTGGTGATGGACAGGCATACTGGACCAATGTATTCTAATGCACACAGATAATGTAAGTAATACAAGCAATTTCTCCTGTGGTATAGATTCCTTGCCAGTTACGGTGTTGCTGTTACAAAAAATGCAGCTTCAGAAGTAGTTTACGTAATGCAAAAGGCTGCATTTTTATTCTAGTATTATGTATTTTATTCCAAAGTACTTAATTAGGTACAGATTCCTCTTAAAACCACAAAAAAACTATCAGCAGATATACTAAAAGAACAAGCAATTACCTAAAGGGTTTTCCTCATGAAGTTTGATGAAATTTATACCCTCATGAGGTACAGGGCAGTGATTAAAGATCCATGTTAAGAGTTTTATTCTGCTGAGTTTTCTATTTGATGCAGCTGCCTATAGTGATTTAAATAAATATCTTCTCTTTTGTGAAATTTTGGACTGCTGCCCTTGCATTCATACCTTTTGCCCAAATCATTTTAGCTCAAAATGCTGACGCAGAAGTCATTATCCCAGTCCACAACACCGCTGACTATGTCAGTTCTTTTGCCTTACCCGACTGATTTCTCCTTCTCTGCTACATTACTGTTGGTCACTTGCTGTCCTCAGTGGTATGCCCCATTTTATTCAATATCTCTCATTCACAGTCATAACACTAACTCTTGTTCTGCTTACCACATTTGCCAAACTTAATTGCCCAAATGTTAATTCTCAAACAAGCATTCTCCTGCTTTCTCCCTGGCTGCCTTTGGCTTGGGAAGAATTCTCTGTCAACCTCAACTGCACTAGAATATTGTCAGCTTTCAGAATCAGCTTGAAACTCTTCTCCTCCTATGATGTCTTTCAGAAATGAGGAGTATAAAATAACATAAATCGTCACACTACATTTAACCTTTTAGTTATTTTTAGACTTTTTAAAAATACTTTTAAAGAACTTACACATTTTTAATCAATAGTTAATCTTAAGTTATTAAACAATAGGTTCCTAGGTATGATGACAATTCACAAAATACATGTCAATAATATTATTCAAATTTTTCAATACCAAGAGTGAAGTGAATGTAAGGACCAGAGCTTTTGCACACCTGCTGTTTTCTATTTCTTGCTCTTTACAATAGCGGAAATTATTAAATCAAGAATTTGAGCAAGTATTAGGAAATGAAGTGTTACTGGGTAAAAGATGTATTTGCTTTGTAACTAATTGCAAAGCTGCTGCTTATATCCCTAGCTCGTTCCTGCTAGGCATAGAAAAATAAAAGCAGAAAAGTATATTAGCTTTGGTTTATGAGCTATCCTTTCATTCTGGAAGCCTATAATCACAAACAAATACATCCAGAAAGATGTTTATTGTTCACAGAGTCTGAGTAACCATGAGACCTCAGCAGCAACTGCAAAGAAATAAAAAACCTTGACAATCATTATTTAGGACAAGACTACCTCCCACAAAAGAGTAATAGAGCACCTTTTAAAACAGTTTGGGACCAGTCTTTGTGCTCCCAGTACTAAAGAATCTTTTCTGAGAAGTCATACTTGCTTCCAAGATTAGAGGTAAGGCAGTACAAAGACTTTAAAAATTTCTTTGAATTCAGTGCAAAGGAAGGACATGTAGAAAAAGTGGTTCACATTTCTGTTGTGTAAGTGAAAGTATGCCCAATGACATTTTGTCAAAGGTATTATGATTAACACATTGATTTAAAAACCCTGTCATTTTTATCGTAGCTATTCTAAAAATTAATTAAGCATGCAATCTTTAACTTTCAAGAAGAAAACGTCATGTAAATAGGAGTGAGAGACATTAACACGACACAGATAAACCTGTATTAGTAAATTTAATAAGCAATGCACAGGCATTTCATAAAGTCATAACACTGTTACAAGGATACTTTACAGATATGGTTTTTTATATATAGAATACATACACACACGCATATATACACACATACACACATGTAATAGAGTGCTTATAGAGCTACAGTGCTACAAGTTTGGTAAACCCACCTCCTAATTTTAAAATTATGTCATGTTTCTATGGATTCTTCTGCTCTATGAAGTTTCCCTATACTGTAATGCAGGTAATTAATGCATATTTACAACATTTCATGGCATTTCTGTTTTAAATAAGCCTTTAGGTGCACAATATCTTTGTACCTAATACAATGCAAAAGGATTTAACTCAAAATAAAGAAAGAGCTAACAAAATTCATTGCAGGCACAGGCACCATTATTAAGCAGGTACAGATTTCAGAGAGGATACAAAAATAAAAAATTAAAAAAACTTTTTAAATGCACCTTATGTTTTTCTAGTGGTGGTGGTTGATTGGTTATGACTGCAAAACTGGTTTCATTAGGAAATAATAAACTACTGGATTCAGCAATATGAGAAACAGAATATTTGGGATACTGTAGACTTTGCAGTGATAGTTTTCTTCCTATTTCCTGTGTAGCACATATTAAGTTGTGACTCAGGCAATAACCCAGACCACTGTCTAGCTGTTGCCAGTAATCGTTACCTGATTCAGCATAAGAAATTTAGAGAAGAATGGATCTTGTTAATTGTATAATGAATTAAGTAGAACAAGTACCTTACTGACCATAAGTAATCACTTTATTATTGACAGAAGTTCGGCTTTAATTGGTCTTATCATCAGCTTACTGTAACAGACACATATGTTATTTATGGTAGCTCCATTACCACTAAAATCTAGACAGTGAGACTTTACACTGACATGAATGATAACCTGAATGATACAACTTCTCCATTGATATCAATGGAACCTCATTATTGCAGGTAGATGGACAGAAACAAGAAGAGAATTTGCCAAATATTATTGGAATTACTTCACGTAATATTGAATCTAGAATCCTTTTACTGTGAAACCTATAAAAGCCTATAACAACTCCAAATAATCAAAGAAACAAATTCAAGTTTTGTCAAGACATGGAATAATCCACATCCCCTTCACTGGAAACCACAGAAGGTTTCAGTAAGTTGTAGGTCCCCCTCACTTTGGAAAGATACAGCCTAATTAGACTCATGACAGAAAGAATCCAAACCAATCAGGTTTACAAAAAGACTAGACCAAATTAATGAAAGAATGACCTTCTTGTACCTGCCCAACCCCCCGAGGCTCCCCCCCCACCCTGCCCAGGTCCCAGGACCCCATCGCAGCCGCCAGGGCTGTCAGTCCCTGCCCCAGCAATGCTGCAGAAGTGCTGGTCTCCAGCTCCACACAGCCCTGCCCTGCCAAGCATCACGCTAGCCCCATCACGCTAGCCCATGTCCTGGCCCAACCTCAGTCCGTCCCCAAGGAGGTGCCCAGTACCTGGGGCTGGGCCCCCCCCAGCTGCCCTGCTCTTGGCTGAGCTGTTATGGAGCTGGGCTCTTGGCTACCCATCCTTTAGGCATGGTACTCTGATGGTACCTTCAGTCTTCTGTGTCGTTCCGGAAGAAAATACAATCTGGAAGATAAATAGTCCCAAATGACTGTGGACAGAGATACAGTGAGTGATGTTGCAAATGACACAGGTCCACAGAAAGGTTCCTCTCAGGGACTGTTGTCTCTTCAGAGACCAAGGCTCATTTTATGACAAAGACGACAAAAATACCAAATAGACTCAGTTTAAGTAATAAAGTGAACAAAGAACAATTTGTAATTTCATTGTGATTCAGAAATTCACTGTAGATCCTGTGATTCCCTTCAGCCATAATCACTGCATTGGAAGTGGAAACTATTTCATCTTTGCTGGGACTTAGGAACTGAAAACCAGAAGAGACTAACTTTATATTCTTTGTTGTTACAGGTACCCACATTACTTCCTCTGCTTTACTTAATGCTACTGAAAATGAACCCTATATATAAAGGTGGCAAAGCTGATGAGTGTTGGGAGCCAGCAATTGTCTGTATAAGTCTGTATAAGAAAGAGAATTTCTGAATTTTTTTGTCCTCAAATAACTAGCTGATGCTTTGTCTAAAAGCAAGGAAAATTTTCCAGAATAATTAAATATCCAAAGTCTCTGATCCAACAAATTTCAGAAATAGGTAAGGTGTTACCTAACAATTACAAGCTAAAAGTTTAGCAATAAGCCACATTTCCAATGAGCAAGCGTTGCTTTGGCGTAATCGGGGAAATATGAACTCTGATTGCTCTTCTGTGATTATGTTGCAATTTTAGATGTCATGAAGAAACTCAGAACATATTTACGTTTAGGAAATCAAGTCATTTAGGCCCTTTGGGAAAGTGTAATATTGCAATGGATAGAGTGCAACAGTACACACTGTAATGAAATGGCAACTGAAAGAATTGACCCTATTGCCACTCCTACAAATTGATCAGCAGGCTATTAAAAACAATGTCATGCATTATCAAAGAAAAATTAGTCTTTTCTGAGCTTCCCACTACCTGGAGCATCTTTAAGAATTTTTTCATAAAGGATGCAAATCACCAAGTCAAGAGGAATACAAAGCTTAGCAGTCAGTAAGAGAGTGCTCCATATGTTCCCCCCCTGCCAGCTCATGTACAATACTCTTTTCCAATCTCACAATGATTATGAGAGAGATAAAGGGAGATTCAATCCTTTTGACAAGAAATGGCTAGGGAGCACAAGGATTAAGAAATGCTGTCAGAAATAAAACACCAGGAAATCCCTCCAGACCCAGGGTAAAGGAAACCAAGCAATAGATAGTAGGTCCTGAAAAAACATCATCTTACAGAAGACAGCACACACGCGGCCCAGACAGCCAGACTACTCCAGTTACACTCTTCAGAGAGAAAGCAGTTTGCCATGCGATGACTAGAGAAACAATGTCACACTGGAGCCACATTCGTACAGCCCCAGAGCCAACAATGAGCACAGATTACAAAAATCCAGCATTAAAAATGCTGCTACATCCTCAAAGCTCTCAGGGTTTCTATCAGTTGTTGCAACAACACTTGCCATAAACAGCAAAGAGAAATAAATAGGAGAGTTGAAGAATTGAAGGACTATAGAAGCATATTTACTGTCACACCTTTCCAGTACCAAGGAATGAAGGATGCTAAGGATCAAAAAGGACTCTTGTTGGAGACTTCCCATGGATAACCAGTAGATAGCTAAAAGATTGCTTATAACAAATCTTATCCTAAATATATGAAAACAAACCAGCTAGAACATTGGTACTGAGATACTGTTTTGTACTACACTTTGGTAGAAAAATTGCTATATTAAAAAAGAATCAAGGAGTGGAATTGAGGACACAGTTTCTGTTTCTTGTTGTCTGACACATGAGAAAGGTATTCTGATTCACACAGTGACAGTCTTCCGATCAATTGCTATTCAAGCAAATGATGTTGTCGTGGTTTAACCCTAGGCGGTAACTGAGCACCACGTAGCGGCCTGCTCACCCCTCTCCCCACCACGAGGACGAGGAGGAGAATGGAAAAAACAACTTGTGAGTTGAGATAAAGACCGTTTAATAGTACAACAAAGAAAGAGCATAATAATAACAGTGGTAATAGCAATAATAATAATAATGCAAATGGTGCACAAATGCAATTGCTCAATACATGCAGAAGGGAAAAAAAGCAACCCAATGCCCAGTCTATTTCTGAGCAGCAAATCTGCCTCCTGGCTCGCTTCCCCAGTTATATCCGGAGCATGGCGTTATACGGCAGGGAATATCCCTTTGGCCAGTCTGGGCCAGCTGTCCCGGCTGTGCTCTCCCAGCTCTTGTGCACCTGGCAGGGCGTGGGAACCTGAAAAGGCCTTGACTTAGTGTAGGGACTACAACTACCTA
>VXBL01010062.1:2162-12658 GCA_013400195.1 Aramus guarauna
TTTTTTTACAGACTGTATCTTCCTAAGAAGGGCAAAGGAAAGGGGAATCCAAGTTTTACCACTGTATAGGAATGAAATTTTCCAGGATAATTTTAAAGGCACTTCTACAACCCAAGGCCTCTCCACTTGAAAAATACCAAAAGCTGTATTTCCCACACACAATAGCAGTGTGTAATTTTTGCAGAGAAACACTTAAAAGCATCCTTTAAAATGTCAGGAAATAGATATCCTAAAATATAAGATATTTATCAGTTCTCCTTTGCATTGTAAAGGATATACAGAAGATCTGTCAGGATCTTCTGTTCTACCTTTCAGAGCAAGGCAGTCAAGAAATGTAAAAATGGAAAATGCAATCCTTCAAAAAAGATCTTTTCCCCTTAAAATGTAGGTGGTCTGAGAAATGCACTGCTGCAATTGTTTGAAGCTTCTTAAGGTCTTAGCAAGTTTCCAGGAAGCATATAGAAATAACAGAAGGATCTAGAACTATAAATGTTAGTTAACAAAAAATATATTGAATATAGGATAATAATCTTATTCTTTGCTTTTTTTAACATGGATTTAAGACATGATTAAAAAAAATCTGGTGGGGTGAGGGGACAGCACCTAAGCAGTTTCACAGCTTTAAATTCAACTACTCCTTGGCATTACTTCTATGAAAAGGACAAAAGAAGGGAAATCACTGAGGGTTTGGGTCTGTGGTTCTTTTTTAGGCTGTGCAAAATGCTCAGTGAAATGAAGTTCACCTGTCAATAGAATACTCAAGTCTTCATATGTCTTGTAGTTTAACCCAGCTGGCAGCTAAAACAACCACACAGCCATTTGCTCACTATCCCCCTCCCAGTGGGATGGGGGAGAAAACTGAACATGGAAAAGAAGTTAAACTTGTGGGTTGAGATAAAGACAGTTTAATAGGACAGAAAAGGATAATAATAATACTAATAATATACAAAACAAGTGATGCACAGCATCACTTCTCACCACCTGAAGCCGATGAATAGCTAGTCCCTGAGCTGTCCTGCCTTCCAGCCCACCCCCCAGTTATATATGGAGCATGACGTCATATGATATGGAATATCCCTTTGGCCAGTTTGGGTCAGCTGTCCTGGCTATGTCCCCTCCCAACTCTTGGGCACACCTTGCCTTCTCTTTGGCAGGCCACTATGAGAAGCTGAAAAGTCCTTGACTGCTTGGCAACAACTAAAAACATCAGCCTGTTATCAGCATTATTCTTACCCTAAATCCAAAACACAGAACTAACCACTGCTAGGAGGAAAAATAACTCTATTCCTGCTGAAACCAGGATAATCTGGTAACAATAAAAAAAACATTTAAAAACAAAAGATAGTTCCAGGCAGCCCGCCTGTTTAAGTACTTTCAGCAGCTAGTGCAAAAGGAGCTGGGCTGACATCCAGAAGTGGCCACACTGCTAGAGAGGAACGAAGGATCTCTGAACAGCTATGAATTTTCACACCCAACACATATTCTTTAGTAAGTTTGATACATTATCTAACCCAGATCAAGAAGTAAAGATCAGCATTTCTGTGTGCCATTATCTGTTACTGGGGGGGAGTGAAAGTAGTAATAGAACAAGGTGTGTAGCAGAAAATGAGAAAAAAAAAAATCCTAAAACACTTTCCCCCCCACCCCTCCTTCATCCCGGTCTCAACTTCATTCCTGAATTCTCTACCTACTCCTCCCAAGTGGCATAGGGGGACTAGAAATCAGGGTCACAGTCCATTCATCACGTAATCTTTGCTGCTCCTCCCTCCTCACACTCTTCCCTTGCTCCAGCATGGGGTCCCTTCCACAGGAGACAGTCCTCCATGAACTGCTGCAACATAGGTCCTTCCCACGGGCTGCAGTTCTTCGTGAACTGCTCCAGTGTGGGTCCTTTCCATGGGGTGCACTCCTTCAGGAACAGACTGCTCCAGCATGGGTCCCCCACAGGGTCACAAGTCCTGCCAGCAAACTTCCTCCAGTGTGGGGTCCTCTCTTTCCATGGGTGCACAGGTCCTGCCAGGAGCCTGCTCCAATGTGGGCTTCCCATGGGTTTACAGCCTCCTTGGGCACATCCACCTGCTCCAGCGTTGGGTGCTCCACAGGCTGCAGGTGGATATTTGCTCCACCATCATCCTCCATGGGCTGCAGAGGGACAGCCTGCCTCACCATAGTCTTCTCCACAGGCTGCAGGGAAACCTCTGCTCCAACACCTGGAGCACCTCCTCCCCCTCCTTTGTCACCTTGGTGTCTGCAGAATTCCTCTCACATATTCTCACTCCTCTCTCTGAGCTGCTGTTGCCCAGCAGTTTTTACCCTTTCTTATAACTATGTTATCCTAGAGGCACTACCACCATCACTGATGGGCTCGGCCTTGGCCAGCAGCAGGTCCATGTTGGAGCCAGCTAGCATTGACTCTATCAGACATAGGGGAAGCTTCTGGCATCTTCTCACAGAAGCCATCTCTGTAGCGCCCCCCACCCCCGCTACCAAAACCTAGCCCTGCAAACCCAATATACTATATCAAAAATTCCAGAGATTCTTCCAAGCACATGGGTTTTTACTCAAACTCTCTTATCATTTGTTATCCTGAGGACTGTACTAACACAATAACATTATAAATGAACTAAGATACAGCTCTGTAGACAGATGAGCTGCCCATTGACTACATGTGTGAAAAAGCAAATTAAAGTGCGTAAGTGGAAACTCCTATGACATTAAAGAAAACAGTGGTTAATGGCCTCAAAAAAAAAAAGGAACTGGATGTAGTACTAAAAATAATAGTAATTTTGATCCCATTTTTTCTCCTTGAACACCTTGACTGCTTTGTGGGTAACTGCCTCTGGTACACAGAGTTGGAGCATACACAATGCATCTGCATAGGAAAGCTCCTTGAGTTTCTCATGGACTACCCAAAACCTGAGTTTACGTGGCCAGATTGGTTGCAAAGAGCACTGGCAAAGAGGAGGTTGAAAACCAAGAGTTATGGAACCTTCCTGTGGCCTGGAATGGATGTCTACTCAGACAGCGCCTAACCATGAACCTTATTTCTCTGCTCACTCTTAAAAGAAAGGGCCAACTTCCTCTTACTCCCACTCTCTGTCCTAACTTTATGTACTTTATAATATTCTTGGCTTTTATCTGTCTTGCCTAAAATGTGGCTGCTCTGCCCCACTCTTTTTTCCCCATCCTGGCTGAAGAGCCAATAGTCAAGATTATTCTGTGATTGCCTCCACAATAACTAAGGAGCTGCCTGCTAAGAAAATGAAAGCACCTGTCACACCCATTTTCCTAGAAATAAGAAAATAATCCTCCCCTACTTTAATATTCTGCACCACTGCAGTGCCACAAACCAGTACTTTCACCTCCTCATTAGAGTTTTATTTTTCCCATGGTCTGTTCAGAAGATACATCTTTGGACATGCATGTCTGTAAGAGGCCATAGCAGTACATTTTGTTCCATTTCATCTAAACCAAGTAAACTTACACGTGGGCAGTTATAATACAAGGTTAGAACAAACAGTGGCTTAAAAATGCTTTGAGGATAAGAAAATATTGGAAGAAGTCTTCAAGAAATATTTTACACCTGAGCAAAGATGGCTACATTGCATGAAGATCTCAGTAAGAGATTTTGGTTCAGATACAGCAATTACAGAAACCTTCAGTAAACAGCCTGGCCCATGAAAGGATTTACACAGGAATTAGTATTAGGGGTGCACAATGAAAAATGAATGTAAAGCAACAGCATAAACACGTCAGAGAGCATCAGAAAGATAAGGCACAAAGTAAGATTTGGTTAACAATGAATATTAAAGGCAACAACAAGCAGTTCTATAGCTATGCTGAAAAATAAATCAGAAAGTTAAAGGGATGTTTTGGCTCATGGACAGATAGGAAAAAGCAGCAGCTAGCTGAGAACACACTTAAGTCTGAAGAAACCACTCGTTTCCTTTTTTGTGAAGAATCCAGCAAAGAAAACTTGTGACCACACCTTTAATGAGACCAGCCTTAATAAGGTGACAGAGATGCAAACTAGAATATAGGAAGAATGTATTACAAATTCCTTTAAAGGAAACTGATATGGTCTAGCCAGCATGGTTTAAGGAAATTCATCCTATGAACTGACCAAAGGAATCTGCTAAGCATTAGCAATTATCTTAGGAACTTAAAGGACAAGAGAGGTCCTAGAGGACTCTCTTGACAAACAGTCTTTCTCTGCATTTACTTTTTAAAATAAACAAACAAACAAATAAATAAGACTACTTAAGTAATTACATTTGAACCTTCTTTACAGTAATCCCTGGAAATATTAGGCAGTATGCTTCAATCACACAGAATGAAGTAATTTTAAAAAAAACAAACCACCACACATGAAACTCCATATAGTTTTATCAACAGCTCATCATACTAACTTCCTTTCTTAGCAGGCTAATTACGCTACTTCTCCCCCCTTATCTTCTAGGCTACATATCACTGCTAACAAGGCTGCACACGTTATTTCACACAATATGCCTAAAGCAAGCTAAGGCAGGCAGCCATGAGATGGTAACAGATTTCCACACAACCACCATCTTTTTCTTTCCACTTAGTGTACTAACTACCAAGTGACAGATCTGACACGTGTCACCAATTCAAACCACAGTGCTCTCTCTGACCACATGTGGAGAATTTTAGGATGTTGTCCCAACTGGGAAAAACATGAGACCTGCAAGACAAATTCATGCTGTGATGTCCACCAGTGAGCAGAAGAGACAAACCCAAATTTTCTCTCCAAGACCACTGCTTTTCCTTTGAGGCCAAGTGTGTATTTTAATGAGATTCACATCACAGTTCAGTTAAAATTCTGTTTTGACCATGGACCAATACTGCCTGCTCCAGGAGGAGGCCTGGGCAGCTTTGCATTTGACAGTCATGGATTGCTGTAAGAAATCAGGCAGATTGCAAGAATCAGTCTGATTGCTCAGTACTACAAGGCAGGGTAGCTCATAGCTTTTTCCAAATTGTTCACATTTTTGTTGTGAGCCTAACTTTGTTTTTAAAATCCTTTAATCTAAATTCTTTCTTAACGTTTTTGTGTCGTGGCCTCTTCATTAAGCCTGTGTCCTGTCAAGTAACCGTAACTGCAAAGGTGGTTGGGTACAACAGAATAGGTTCTGAGAGCTCAAAGCTGAAGGCAGCTATGCCTGGAACACTCCAAAAGTTAGAAGGCAGCTGTTAACAGGTCTCCCAGCCCACTGCAAAAGCATTATTCCCTGGATTTACAACTTTTCCAAAATTTGAAGACATGCTTTTGTGAGAGAGAAAGAGACCCCTCTTTCTCTGACAGTGTTATTGTCTTGCCAAAGACCAAAAATTTTTAAAGAGCAAGTTATTTGTTAGTGGTGGCAGAATTATTTTCTGGCAAATTCACAACTAGACTTTTGTGTTCAAGCTTTTGTTGTTAAAATAAATTAGTTTCTATATTTAAAACAGATGATAGAAGGTTAGAAATGTATAGGCTCCAAGAAGAGCAGCTTCAAAGCAAATTCACTCTGTTTTTGTTTTGGTGTTTTTTTACAAAATGTAAATAGGATGCTTCCTTTAGTATTGTGTGAGGATGGTTCATGTCTTAAAGGGAGAGCAGTACAAGAGGAGAACATCAGTCTTAGAGTCAGGCTCTGGGTCAGATCTGAGAAATGCTCTAACAGCTGCCTGGTACCTCTGCCATTCACTGCTCTTAATAGGTAGACCACAAAATGCTAATAAATAGGTTTCATTTTGCTTGGCTAATTAAAAACCAAAAGCTAGGAAAGAGTTACTTAACAGATATTTGCTATTTGCCACCTTATGTATGTTTTGCCTGGATTTACTTCCTTTTGTCAAGACTTGTATTTAATCTGTTTTGGTCTACATATAGTTATACCAAAGTCTTACAGAGAGGAACTATTAACTCTATTATACTTGATCACAGCCCAGGACACCACTATCCTTGAACTTGCCACTTTTTCTATATCTGCATGTAACTGCAATTTACCTAAGAAAGGATTTTTTTCTGGGCAAATTCTATTTACATAAAATGTTCATTTTGACTGTTCATTTATCTCTTGTGATAATGTAATTTAAAAGATGTATGAAGAATGAATACAATTATCCTTCTAGGCAGTTCTGAGGCATTTTATTTTTAAATAGAGTTTCCGAGTTCTTCTATTTGTACCTGGTATTGAATGTTTTCTAAAAATTCCTATATGTAACATGCATACATAGTTTCAATATTAGGAAAAAAAAAAGCGCCAGACAAAAATTTAGACCAGAGTTTACTGCCTCTGAATTCCCCCCCTTTTCCCCAAATACTTACTAGCTCTCATCTCAACTACTTTTTCCTTATCCCAGTAAGTCTCACTGCCTCTAATTCTCCTTTGTTTCTTCTTTCATGTCACTTATCTGTGGCTTATGTCAACACTTAAGTGCTTTTAAAATTGAGTAGATTATAATGAGGTACAGATTATATGATTGTAAATACTTTTTCTTTGTTATTATTGTAAAAAGCCACAGAGTACATCAAAGATATATAGGAGCCATAGATGTACATACAAGATGTATGCATCTGTAAGTCTTTCATATACCTAGACACGCACACACATTTTTCTTGGTATTTTGTATTTAAAAGTAATAAAGTTGGACATAAAATATTTCACAGGTGACCTGCTGCCAAGAAGAATTTGAATTATTTTTTTGTTATTTTGAGTTATGAGGTCTCAAGATAAAAGAAAAGAACATTAAGAATAAGCCATTAAGTCACTTAACCAAACAGTCCTAAAGGAGTTTACTGCTAAAGTGAACCACATTTCACTGTTCCTCTACCTGCTGTAATGAATGATACATGAAGCACTTCAGATAGTGCCATGGGGTTCTGAATAATGAGCTGACAACGTGACTTTCCTTGGCTTCACTGGCAAGCCACCAAAAAAAAGTATTAAATCATTATGGGTTTGGTTGTTGTATGTTGTATGTCCCCCCCCAACTTTTTCCAACTGCCTAATACACACGTACATATTTTTACTTGAATGACATAGGGCTCTTTTTGCCCACTCTTCATAATTAAGGAAGTATTGCATCATGTTTGCTTTGTAGCTAAGTTAAGATTTACCAACATGGAATGCTATCCATATATTTGTAAACATGTTTTGCGTATATCTATATAGTGAAATCCTCATACAATGAATATGACTCAGTGAAGACAATACAGAAATTAAAAAGTAGAGATAAAAAGAAAATAATCTAAGCTTATACTCTCATACTCACCAGTCGGGTTTTATTAAATACAATCCAGCTCCACCTTTTAAATAATATCAAGCAGTCATAAAGGAAAAGAAGAAAAGAAGATTATTCTATACTTTAACATAAGACCTTATTTGGAAAACTAGGCCAGGATACAGACTTCCCACTTCATTTAGTATTAATTTGCTTATGGGCTTCTGTTGCAGGTGAATTAAGAGAAGTTATCATTATTGGGTTAACGCAAAGGGTTTTATTAATGATCAAACCATGATCAAATAGTAATTAATCAATGACTGTATGAAAATCAAATGGTAATAAAGTGGTGATTAAGCAATAACTGAAAGTTAGTTAGTGATTTAGACACCTGCCAAACAGTCTACTACTTACTACACTTCTAATCAGTTATAGCTACTTATATATAAATGTCACTAGCATACAATATACTTCTAGGTCTAATGTAAAACATTGCTTACCTTGTTACAGATGTCAGATGCTGGGTCAGAGGCGTCTCAGCCTCAAGGTGCAACCTTGAGAGGCATCCCTGCTGAGGGGAAAACAGGCACCATGCGGCCTCCTGCCCTGCAGGAGACATCAGTAGCCTCGGGGAGGGGAGCTACAAATTTTTACAGCATAAAGTGATTGACTCATAGTCAATCTCCCCCTTTGGTGTATGTGCAGGTGTAGCAGTTTTAGTTTTGCCTAGTCCAAGCTCGGGTTGGCAATGTGAGCTCCTGATAAGAGGCTATCTATGCTCCCTCGTGCCCGAGGAGGCGCGGCCTAGCACAGCCTGTGCAGGCAGCACAGCAGGGCTGGTGTCAGTCAGGCCTTCCCATGGGCAATGCCTGAACCAACCTGCCCCTCACTCACAGGGCGGGGGCACCCGCCACAAGCTCCCAGACACCAGCAAAGCCCCAGGTTATTCAAAATAAATTTGAGAGGTGAAAGGTAAACCATTACATATTACTTGCATCCACATAATTGTATGTAATGGCCATGTCACCTCCTCCTCTGGCAATATTCCAAAATCTTTGCCTTCTGGCCAGTTGATGATCACTTCCAGAATTCCTGGACAACTGCAGTTTCCTATTCCAGCCCACTGTGTGATCCGTGCGACCCACTGACTCCACGTAGCATCGGTTGCGTGGTGTGTAGAGGGGACCCTGCCTTTGGACATCCAGCCCAGCACTGGCAGTCGGGGTGCCAGGAGGAGCTGTGCTTCAGTACCAACCATCTCTGAAGCGGCTCGAAGCCCTTCATACACTGCCAATGTCTCTTTTTCTGTAGGAGTGTAGGGGACCTCAGATCCTCTGTACCCCCGACTCCAAAACCCCAGGGGTCGGCCTCAAGTCTCCCCTGGTGCTTTCTGCCAGAGACCCCGGGTCGGGCCATTCTCCCTGGCTGTGGTGTAAAGCACATGTTTCACATCTNTCTCCTCCCAGTGAAGGCCAACTGTGGCCTGCACTCTGCCACCAAAGGGATCAAGAAAAACACATTTGCGGTATCAATTGTGGCATACCATTTGTCTGCCTTTGACTCCAGTTTGCATTGAAGTTCCAGCATTTCCGTCACGGCAGCACTCAGCAGCAGCATGACTTCATACAGGCCATTGACAGTCTACTGTCAGTCTCTATGCTCCACTAGACTTTCACCCTGGCCATATGGGACTGTTGAAGGGTGAGCAGGTTCTGCTGATCGCTCCCTGGCTCTCCAGTCGACATATCAGCTTGTGGATGGGAATCAGAGAGTCTTGGTCAGTGCAATATTGCTGCCGGTGCACAGTTGTGATAGCGATTGGCACCTGTTGTTCTTCAGCCCTCCCTGTTCCTCCCTGTGTTCCTCCCACAACAGAAGGGTCCTCCGAGAGACCAAACAAGGTAGACAGCCTTTTAATTTCCTCCATCTTCAAAGCAGCTATGCCAAAAGCCTTTTGGTTCAGCTGCAGTGCCTGTTGGAATGGCTGCGGTTGGAGTAGCCACAGTGCCTGTCGCCAGGGTTGGTGCAGCCATGGTGCCTGTCATTTTGTTGTCAGATCCAGAGACCTTCTCTTCCCTTTAAGGGTCCTGAATAGTGTTGAACAGAGCTCAGTAGGCATGGACCAGGCCACAGCACATTGCAATGATTTGTGCCTGTCTGGAATTGCCAGGGTGACAGCATACTTTTTCCAAATATTCTACTAGCTTTTCAGGATTCTGCACTCGTTCAGGGGTGAATTTCCAAAACATTGGGGGTGTTCACTGCCCTAAACATTTGTCCATGCTACCCCAAACACCCTGCCACTCACAACTATCCAGCCTCAGGGCAGATATGTGAGTGATATTTATAAATAGTTCTTTAACCCTAAACAAGACCTGAAACACGTTCAGGAAATGTAGCAATAGGAACATGCTGCTCTGCATATCCCAAGGATATTCAAAATTCTCAAGAGCTGTTGTAACTAACCTGAAGGAGAAAGGGAAGGTGAAGGTGTTCCCCCTTCTCCCCTACAGCTTGGTTCTTCATGGAAAAAAGGTAAAGACTATGATTAATAATAGTAATAATAATTAAAAGTCCCTGTGGTACAGAAGTGGCAGCAATGCTGAATACACAGACCAAATCATTCTTATGGCCAATAATTTTATCTTATCATAAGCAAGTAGTGCACAATGCAGCAAAAGGAACATTCTCATCCAGCTCCCAGAGGTGATAAACAGCACCGTAGGAAATACATAATACACGTAAGGACTTACATGACACAACCATGCAAACACATAATACAACATTGTGTCCAGCATCTATTAAATTAATATAATGAATGCATACAACAAATTTGTTTTAACATGCTCTGGTCAGATCTGTTATCATCTCACCCCTTCATGCCACACATTGGGCACCAAAAGGACTGTCATGGTTTAACCCATCCAGCAGCTAAAACAACCACACAGCAATTTGCTCACTCCCTGCCCCTCCCAGGGGGATGAGGGAACAGAAACAAAAAGGGAAAAAAAAATAAAAATTAAAACTTATCAGTTGAGATAAAGACAGTTTAATAGGACAGAAAAGGATAATAATAATATCATATAATATACAAATGATGAGCAGCACAATTTCTCACCACCTGAAGCCAATGCTCAGCTAGTTCCTGAGCTGTCTTGCCTCCCAGCCAACCCCCAGAACATGACATCATATGGTATGGAATATCCCTTTAGCCAGTTTGGGTCAGCTGTCCTGGCTGCGTCCCTTCTCAGTTTCCCCTCTCCCCCACC
>VXBL01010062.1:13049-31565 GCA_013400195.1 Aramus guarauna
GTTATTGTAAAAAAATAAAAAAAAAAAAAAAAAAAAAAAGAGTGGTACACAACATGGGAGAACAAAATGGAAATTCCCTAAAATACCGATAAGCTACCTGCCAAGAAACTGTCATAGACTAATAAGATTATATGTTTCATCAACATCAATTTAGGCATTAAGTATGAACGTTTGTTTCCTTTTAGAAATGAGAAGAAAACTTTGCCTAGATTATGATCACATAGGTCATCAGAAGTCAGGTTATTCAAATTCTGACCCTGGATGAAGCATAGGCAAATTCAAGACAGCAAGTTTGACATGCTTCTTTCTCTTTGACTTGAATGGGTACAGCATAGACAACCAGGTTTCTTGATTCACATATTTTATTTCCAAGTTTGGTTTTGTTGTTTTTGTTTTTTGTTTTGTTTTTTAGTTCCAGTAGCAATACAGTAAGTTGCAGAGTTCATAAGAACAACTTCAAATATGGAAGTGATTAACTTCACCAAATAAAATGAACCACTGTAGCAACCTCAATAAATCAACTATTTTTTTGACCATTAAATAATAATCAGAACTGTTACTAGAACTGTTGGAAAAGGTTGAAAAAAAAAATTCTTAATGGAATGGTATTTCTTCTTCCCAAAATAATTTACAACATTTTAAGTATTTAGATAGAACTTGAGAACTGAAACACTCTGACAAGATGGAAAATGAAGGTTTTCACTTGTTATGAATTAAAATTAATAAATTCTAGTTTGGGTATTTCCCCCCACACACATCTCAATATTTGCAAAGAAAACAATCACAGAAAAAAATTATTATGAAATTTTCATCACTTTTCAGTCAGTTAATAACTTCAGATAAGAGACTGCTTTATGAGGGAATAGCTGACCATAGTAACAAATAACTACATACACTATTGATGCATATGATCATAACAAAACAATTAAAATAAAAGATAAAACCCAGTAAAAACCAGGGAATGCAGAATATGTTCTACAGAAATTAACCAAAACTTAAAGAACTGAGGTGTGCTGGTTTTGGCTGGGATAGAGTGAATTTTTTTCATTGTAGCTAGCATAGGGCTACCTTTTGGATTTGTGCTGAAAACTGTTCATAACCCAGGGATGTTTTTGTTACTGCTGAGCAGTGCTTACACAGAGCCAAGGCCTTTTCTGCTTCTCATACCACCCCACCAGTGAGTAGGCTGGGGGTGCACAAGGAGTTGGGAGGGGACACAGCCGGGACAGCTGACCCCAAGTGACTCAAGGGATATTCCACACCATATGGCGTCATGCTCAGCATATAAAGCTGGGGGAAGAAGAAGGAAAGTGGTGACAGTGTTTGTCTTTCCAGCTAACGCGTTACGCGTGATGGAGCCCTGCTTTCCTGGAGATGGCTGAACACCTGCCTGCCCATGGGAAATGGTGAATGGATTCCTTGCTTTGCTTGCATGCGCGGCTTTTGCTTTACCTGTTAAACTGTCTTTATCTCATCCCACGTGTTTTCTCACTCTTACTCTTCCGATTCTCTCTCCCATTCTGCTGGAGGGGAGTGAGTAAGCAGCTGCATCGAGCTTAGCTGTCAGCTGAGGTTAAACCATGACATGAGGACACAAGTTAAAATCCATATTGTAAAATATGTAAGGCTATTAAATGTTTTGAGTACATTAGGAAAAGTTTTACACTCTTGTTATATTTCTGTAATTAGATGAAATTAGAAGTAGCTAGGTGGCAGATTTCAAAAAGTTGTTCCAAATGAGGAAATCTTTGTCAAACAATGGTATTTCTCATTAGGGAAGGCCTGACACCAAGAAAACTGTTATCCAGAATTAGAAAGAAATATAAAACCATGTCTGATTATGCAAATATTTGCAGATTAAAAAAAAGACAGAAAGAAATGCTTACAAAGTGATTTGAACCACTCAGCTGAGCACATCTAAGCTCAACGAAATTTTATACAATCTAGTGCAAGGTTGCACATTCAGGAACAAAACTAGCATACAGAACAAATCTATAGCTTATGAGTGAACTGCAATGAGTGAGCATCTAGGGAGCACAGTGGACAACCAAGCCTGCATAAGCTTCCAGCACCATACTATCCAAGAAGGTGAATATTTTCCCTTGTATACAAAGGGATTCCCTCCCCACTATTTTATTTCTGCATGCAGCAGTAATGTGCTTAATGCTAAGTTATTATATTCACTGTAGCTAATCATATTTTTAATGTGTTGAAAAATTGCTGAGTGTTGAGTCACCAAAAAAAGCCACCCCATACCAAACAAAAACAACCCACATCTCATTCTGTGCATCTTAGCAAAGGAAAACAAAGGTTATAGGATACAGTATATAAAATCCTTCATAGAGTTAAAATACCAGACACTAATCACTCTTTCTTCTAATGGAGCAGAAAACAGTAAGAATGAGCAGGAAGATGCTGCCCTCAACAGCACCTTTAAATATTACCATATTACATTTCTTGCAGTTTTCTGAAGGCTTACTTGTGTTCCAAGAAGTTAGATCTGTCAATATCAGTGACAGCAAAAGCTCTTCAGCCAATTTTTTCAATGTTACCCAGTCCTGCAAATATGGTAACCTTTGGAAGCTAGGATTTAAGTTCGAATGGAAACAATCCTTTTAATTTTCATCACAAAAAGTAATGATTTCACATATGTTCTCTTAACTGAGAAAGTAAGAACATATATGAAGTCCTCTAACTGCCAGTGTCCTAAAGCTCTGACTTTTTTTTTTTTTTTTTTCTCTCGTTTGTCTGGCTTTGTTCAGCACCAACCAGATGATGAGAATACCTCATCACAATAAACATCAGGATTTGAGGTTTGGTCTTTTTCCACGTTGCCACAAAGCCAGATACTCTTTTGCAACAGCTGAGTTTGAGTCCTCATCCCTCAGACTACTGGAGTATTTTTGTGGGAAAACGAAGTTCAAGTCCTTTCTGTGCCTTATTCAGAACAAGGTCTGGAAGGCATTTTTAACAGCACCACTGTTCAATGGAACCAGTGTCTCTGGCCTGATGCGTATTTAACTTCTACAGATTGCGAATGGACCACTGCAATGATCTAATTACTTTTATAACACAGACCATAATGGTTTCCAGATTCCAGCCTTGTTTCAATTAATACACATTTTAGAAAATGCTAACATTAAAAAGAGTCAGCAATGCTGCAGAATCTACTGCACTCCTTGGTGAATCACACTCACTGTGAAGCCTCCTTTCCCCTGGTCTGAATCTGCTTGCCTATAGCTTCCAGCCACTAGATCTTATCCCTTTTGGCCGGACTAAAGAGCCCATTATCAAGGTTTTGTTCCTTGCATTTGTACTGGTAGACCCTGATCAAGTCATTCCTTAACCTTATTTATGATGCAGTGCAAAGATGAAGCTTGTTAGGTCTTTCACTACACAACACATTTTCTACTCTTGTAATTAGTGCCATGGCTTTCTCTGAATTTTCTCTAATTTATCCACATTAATTA
Source organism: Aramus guarauna (assembly GCA_013400195.1). NCBI lineage: Eukaryota > Metazoa > Chordata > Aves > Gruiformes > Aramidae > Aramus > Aramus guarauna. The sequence continues at coordinate 16,520 of VXBL01010062.1, forward strand.
ATGAACCGTAGACCTCAAACTGAACAAAGTATTCAAGTAACAAATGCACTTGTGCCAAATTCAGAAAGATATGCCTACTCAATACATCTCTATTTATTCCTCCAAAGTTCATAAAAGTTATTTAAGACATAGAATTGAACTGGAAATTCATAGTGATCTGATGATCAAACTCCTCCAGTCAAATGCAATAGTCAATGTTTCCTGTTACCTGAAGTCATTGAGGCTGCTATTCACACAGGATAAATTGCAACTCAGGCTGTTACAGTTATCACTTCACGGAATAATTTTTTTTTTTTTTTTCAATAAATATGAACAGCATTTTATTTTTCCTGTGCAGTTCATTGCACTGAAACTCATTCAGCTTTGTGTCAGCTTTGGCTGGGTAAGTGGCAGCAAACGATATCACTGCTGAATCCTCTTCCTTACTTCACAATGCTTCATTCTTTCAACCATCAGTATCTATTTCATGGTTTTTTAGGACATTGATAAGAAGCTAAGTGCCATGGGGTTGAGAAAGGATGCCATCAAGATTCCAAGAGGAATGCCTCCTTCCAAGACTCATTTTACACTGATATTTTCATACCTAAGAATTAGCTGCTCTTTAATACATGTAAAACATGTGAAGTGTTGCTTATTGATTACAGAACTTTCATTTCTGAATCAAAGTATTATGGACTACTAAGTCTAATCTTCACAGAAATCAGAGGATATTACATTAACACTTTCAGCTTTATCAACCACTACTTCTAATTTCATCAAAAAATATATCATGCTAGCTTGACATGGTCTCATTTTCCTGTAACTCATGTTGATTGGCACTAATTATAAAAACACTTCTTTAATTCATTATTAATTAGGTCCCTTATTATTTTGCCCAGAAGTGATGTCAAACTGACAGACATGTAATTATCCAGGTCATGCCTTTTACCCTCTTTGAATGTTGGCACATTAGCTATTTTTGTGTGCTTTCTCCTGTATTTCAAACCTTATAAAAAACCCCTCTCAACATTAATAATCCAGGAAGCTCATTGGACAGCCCTGTTGAAACTAATTATCTGTGCACGCCAATTTAAAAATGTCTAAATTTAGCAGCTACTAAAAAGCAACCCCTTGAGTACCTATTACTGGAAATTATGTAATTCTTTAATAGGGAGTCAATGAAATAACAGATACATCTTTTAATTTTCCTATCTTTTTGCATCACTTAATTTCACCACATTCCTCTCACATTAGACCAATACATCTGTTGAGACTCTTTCTGATTCTGAAGTAATTCAGTGCTGCTTATCAGCCTTAGTTATGTTCACTATCAGTTTTGTTTACCTTCTATTTTCTTCACTTTCCATCAGCCTTTTACAATATACATGTAACTTAATTTTATAGCTCTACTAGCTGTCCTCTGAACATGGGAAGAAGTTTTTAATCCATGTGGCCTCCTTTAGTCCTGGCTCTAAGCCAACAAATAAAATTTCCATATAGCACACCCAATTTTTTTTTTTTTAAACTTTTTCTTTATAACCTGACTACATACTCCCAAAAGAATCAGCTTTTCATTATTTTCTGGCTTTCACAAATATCTGTGATTGGGCCTTTAAAACAGTTAATCTACATTTTTCTTACCATTTTGGATTTTGTAGACCTCTATCATAATCCTAAACAGACTAAGAGAGTCCCAGATGACTAAACCTGTCCTTCCTTCTACAGAAAACTTGATCTTGTTTGCCCTTCTCTAAGCTTTTTCCCATTCTAATACACTTTTTTTTTTTAATAGGAGGACCAGAGCTGTACAGAAAATACAAAAAAAAAACCACACCAAAAAAAAACGTGGGTAAAAAATTAGTTTAGGCAGCAGCATAATCATTTTCTGTTTCACACTACTTTTTTCACAGTAATTCCTAATAGACTTAATTTTGTGACTGCTACTGAGATTTGAGCTCATTTTTTTAAAAAAATGGAAATATGATAATCCTAGAGTCTCACTTCTGTCTGATTCAGCTCAGATAACAGTTGATAACAGCTCAGATTCATAATTTTGTATGTGAAACTAAGCTCACATGCAACACTTTACATTTATCCACACCACATTTCAGTCGCTTGAGGAGGGTGGGGGGTGCTGCCCAGTCCTAAAAAAGGTCCTTTGATAATTCTTCATAATCACTTTCTCTTTACTATCTCAAATAAACTGATATGGAAGATTTGTCATGACTTCTCAGCCCCCTTTCCAAGCTTTCTACAAATAAGTTGAACAGTCTTTTACTGGCACAACTTTTATTACACGCAAAGAAATGATAATAATTTCTGGCTACGCTACCAGTAGCTGTTGCTGTGACTCAGGAACCAGACCTGCAGGGCTACTCCTCAGCCACGGGACTTGGCTTCCCAGACTCCAAAGCCCTGACCATAAGTCATTGCAAGATCCAGCTGTACATAAGTCCCATTCTTTCTCTTGACCCTACACTTCTCCTTCGCTTTGGTTACAGGAAAGTCATTGAGGAGCATAAGTCATGCAAAATAAACCCAAAAACTTGTGTTCTGGCTTGATATCCAGTGTTCATAACTGGAGACCACAGCTGTGGACTATGTTGCAACGTATACATGTACAGACAATGTCAGTAATCCTTCTGCTGTCAGTAATCCTTCTGCTGTAGGGCTGTAGGAATAAAAATAGTCAGCTCAAATACCTCACCATTCCTTCCCAAAAACTCAAGCAACCCATCCTCATCAAGTACAGAGCCAACTTGAACTCCTGTCCAGAAACCTAGGAAACTCAGTTACCAGATCTGAAAATACCAGATTTCACCACATCCAATTCATAGGCACTGAGGCTAAGTATTTGAAACCTCCAGAAACACACCTGTGCAGAAGGAACAAGAATCAAAATAAACTTAAGTTTATAAATTAATAAATCAATTATATTAGGTAAGAATCTTCTCCCACATATAGACAGCCATTAACCTTGTTCCTGACCCTCATGGTTATGAGGGACTAGTAGACAGTACATTTGAATATTAGCCCCTGTACCACTCCTCTGCGTGTCACTTGAGTTGTTTTTCAGGGTTGGCACAAACTGAATGTGGAGCAGGTCCAGTTCGCACTGCAGATGTGCTACTTCTGCAGGCACTCTGCAATAGGCCACAGCTGATGATGCGGATTTACAGCTCTGGAGCTGATCAAGATGGCAACTGCTACAATCCCTCTGCCAACTTCAGCCCTTAAAATGCCGCATTTCAAATCCGTCCATGCCCTCTCCCTTCAGAGAGGGACCTGGGCTGTTGAGGGGAAAAAGTGGAATTCTTGCCACACAGAATATGTTTATGGAAGAAAACTTCTCCAACCTCCCTTACACCCAGGCACTCCAGATTACAATTAGGTCAAGCCAATCCCATTCTTCAATCACACTGCTGTGCTTCCAGCAGGTCTTCGTTACACAAAAGGGATAATGCCATTCTATTATCTTAAACTTAAAAATTGAAAGCAACTTTATATTAACCAAGATGTTTATCCTTAACACCTACTTGGGATGTTTTCCATATTTACTCATATGTTGCCAAAGAAGTTATTTTTTGGACAGCCTCACTACCCACACAAAGCACTCAAAAAACCCAACCCAACCAGACAACACCTCACAGATGTTTACCAAAAGGCACTAAAAGAAAGTCCCTGTCCTTACTGTTTCAAGTCAGAGTTCAGGACATAATTTAATAGATTATCTTAAGATTTAGGACTGTTAACATAAAATCTGCAGTACCCACCAGTCACATCAGAATTCTCCAATACAACACTATCTTTTTCACTACAGATAAACAGATGCTTAGGCCTAATAATCTTTTCTATCACCATTTGGTGTTTTCTGCTGCAGTCACTGTTACCCCGATTTGTTTATAAATCCATGTTTTAGTATCTAAAACACATTGCAGGATTTCCTTTCAGCAGCTGATGCCCAAGAACCAGGTTTTACATTGTGTGAAGGCGGAAATCTTACAAACAGCCCTGCACAGTCCAAAGATTAAGGTACTTCTCTAAGTCTAATTAGGTACTAAATCAGGTCTGCTACCAATTGCAGATTATTCAGAGAAGGGAGAAGATGCATCTTGTGCCCTTTTCTCTTTCCCTTAATCAACAAATCCTTCCTGGAAACAAAGATCCACCTTACTTGAAATTTTCTTGAAACTGACTCTTTCCTACAACAAACCAATATTTAGTAGAAGAATGTATATGGCCAGAAAAATATTTAATTGATTTTTGTGTGTATAAAAAACACTCCCCCCCCAAAAAAAAAACCCCAAACATTCTGTCCGGAGTAAATATACTACACCAGGCTTTAAGGCTAATTTTCCTCTTTTCTTTGTATCTCCAATAGAGAAAAAAAATTTAAATCTTAGAAAGTTATTCATGCCAATGAAAATCAGTTACTTCAATATTTAGACAAGGTTAGCACAAACGGATATGACTTGCAGTTAAGACAAATCGTATGTGAAGACCAGTAGAGTTTATGCAATATTTTACCAGCTTGCTATGCTATAAAGTCTTGAATTTCCTCTTAGATCTTTCTCCTACATTTGTAATTAGTCCAAATAATAAGATCTCATTTTAATCATTAATGACTGTAGTGAAAGCGGTTTCGATTTCTTGATCCACGCAACGTTAAGAGAAAATCTAGTCAAATGACTGCCTGCTTGAATCACTTGAATTCATGTTTTAGACCAAGTGACAGTTTCAGAAAGAAGAGGCTTTTGAGTTAGGCAGTCTTATTGAAGTAGGAGATAAGCATGAGAGGCTGTTCCAAAGAGTCAGCTTTACTGTAACAGAATAATTCCTTTGTCAAAGACCCAGTCCTTCATAAAGGGACTGGGGGTTGGGAGCAGCAACAGAAACATGTAAGACAACAAGAATGAAAACAGGAAGAAAGTTAAAAAAATGTAAAGGAGAATCTACATCCAAAGTTGACTGTTAACAAAAGGTGGGAAAATACCTGCAAAGCTGCAACTAGTTTTATAACTTCTGTAACATTTAAATATATTTTAATTTCATGACTGGATTCACACTGCTTAGGGATGAGAACTTTTTGCTTGAATTCTAGTGCTCACTAAAATGATATCTCCACTAGAAAGTGCTGTTGATAGCATTTGTCCTGGCACACTGTTGCCAGTACATCAATAAAAACGTGTGCGTGTCTGGTTTGATACTTACATGTTTTCACCTGTCCTCATAGATCCATCCATTTTCACAGGTATCTGCTCGTGACCACCACAATAAAAGTTTCTGGTTTTCGACAATTCTTTTCGCTGAAGATCAAGACTGGCCTTTCAATTGATATGTGGATGGTGTGGCTCAAAGTGCAAGGCTTCATATAAACAGCCATTCACAAGGAGATACACAAATGCAGCACATAGGAAACAATAAAGAGCAAAGTCTGAGGTTTTCCTATGAAGATCACCAGAGCAAAATAGAGACCTTCTTTGTTTCACTGGTGTCAACAGCTTCAAGTACTTCAGGGAGAATATCCAAGAACATTCCATAGTTGAGACCAGTGGGATGGGATTTGTCTGGGTCCTCAGCAGATGCTGTGCCAATTTAAACATTGTTAATTTATTATGAGCAGCAGTGATCCAAGCAGATATATTATTCATAAGAAAATCAAAGGCCCAAGGAAGAGGGCCACATATGATTACTTGTTGCAGGTCTTTTTGCAGACATGAGTGCACCATGAGAGAACCGTGCCAGCAAAGACACTACAAACTGGTGGAGAGCCAGACTCAAAAGCAACCAGATTTATGCTTACAGACAGACACTGCAAGTTCAAGTAATTATTTTACATTTAGAGCATGAGAAAAGCTTACCAGAAGACCATTTATGTCACATTCATGCTCAGTTGACAGACCATTTGCATGAGGTCAGGCTGAATGCAAGTTACTGGATTCTATGAAAGGATCCTTTGCCATCTTTGTACATGCTCAGGTGCGACTCGAATACAACATAAAGTCATCTTGAACTTGGCCACTGCACTTAGATTACAAAACTACAACCACCATAACAGCCATCTAGCCTCACTCAGACCCTGGGCTTATAGAGTTGGTGCTCAGTAACCTACACTGAATTTACAATGAATTCAGAATGCATGACTTCAATACTACTTCCTAAATCTAGGTCATTACAGAGAATGAATTGAAGGTTGGTCAGATGATCACTGAAACCAGCAGCAACCGAAAGGAGAAAAAGGAGAGGGAAGGAGGAAGAAGAGGATGAGACAAAAGGGAGTTAAGCTCTTATAGGTGGAATGAAAGGGGGGTGGGGGGGGCGGGGAGGGGAAAGAGGGGTGTACATGCATGTGATTAATTGCAGTATAGCCTCTAAACACACAACTTCTACAGACAGAATAGTTCAGACCTTGCTTTAAGCCTGACTGTGTTGGTTCAACTTCATCTATAAATTGACACAAGCAAGTTAAGCAGCTGCAGGCCCACATAATTTGGTTCAGCTTGATACCACCACATCAATTTAACTAAAGCAATATAAACAGCAGGTTTAGAATCATGTCCTGTTAAACTTTGGTCAAAGCAGCAGTTGCTACCTGGGACCATGTTCCACCACCAGCATTTTAAAAAAAAAAAAAAAAAGTCACTTACTGACAACAGATTAAAATGGCCTCTGGAGCAGAGACTAAAGCTCATATCCTACTTCTCCAGACAGACACTCTGAGAGTCATGCTTATATGATGGAATGCTACTTAAGTGAAACTAAGCAAGAAGGTAGATGATGTCCTACAACCAGTCTCACACAGCCTAGGTAGTGTTACACATAGGCAGATGCTCGCATTGTCAGATTACCTGTATTACAGGAGCAGAAGCTGCTACCTGTAACGGAGCAATCCCTATTTTAAGTCTGACAAGACCCAGTTCCTAAAGAGGTTTCCAGGGTGTGAATCCCAAGCAGAATCAGCTATTTACACTCTGATCCTCTCAAATGAAGGACAAATGCTTATGTCCTCACCTTTCATATGTGCCAGCTTAGGTAGTTCTCCAGCTCATACAATTACCATTCTAAAGCATTGGCTGTTTCTTTTAAACAAGTAGCAAGTGTAGCTACTTAATTCAGGGATGACAATCTTGCTTCCAGGTTTAAGTGTCATCATGCTGAATACCATAATATCTCTGTGCTTCCATTTGTGAATCCAGTGATAGATACTAGGTCATGAACAAATAAAGAGTGTCAAACAATGCCAAAAGACAAACACCTAGGATAATTAATCCCCCAGTAAATATTTACATCCAATGCAGCATTGAAAAGAATACAAATCTACCCAGTACAAACCAAACTTATGCTGCAGCCAAGGGCCACTTCCAAGCCTGTGAGAAGTCTGCCAAACAAGGCAGGACATCTGTTCCATGAAAACCAAATTAAGCACAAAACAGATATTGTAATACCATCCAGCTCTCAAACAACTGAGAAGTTAGGTTTTTAAAAGGTACAGACTGGACTTTCCGTAGTTAAGATGAACACAAACATTAATCTTGGGTTTCTAATTATATTGTTTATTTATAGTTAAACGTTAACATCTGAACAGAAATCTGCAAGCATACAGGGATACTCTTTCAGTGATGTTTCTGTTTAAACTGAAGTCCACAGTAGCCACATGTTCCGGTCTTTGTATCTTTGTCCTGCAAAAATATAAAATACAACAGCTGCTAGTTTCACTTCATAGAACTTTTAGAAATTTCAAATTTTCTCTTATTTACATGTGCCATCTTAAAATCAATCAATATAGCTGAAGTACAGCTTCTAATCTTACTTGAAACACTGGAAGTAAAAATGATGGTATGAAGTTCATGCTTGATTTCTGTATCCTACACAGCTTCCCTTCTGCCAGTCTTTTAACTACCAGGCTTAATCTCAACAATATAACTTTAACGTCAAGCCAAGTGATATCTCTTCAGCAATAAAGGATCCTCTTACCAAACTGGACATCTTAAGTCAGTTCAGTCATATCTGTTCCAATGTTCTGAAAATATTATTTCATAATTATTTTAATACAGAATATGATTTGGCATTTCCAAGTTATATCTAGGCAGGAATTTTGACCAGTAATGTAAGCTGACAGAGTTAATTGCAGGAAGGAGGAAATTTCAGTAGAGTTCTGGGAGAAATTCTGAAAGAAAATATTTTAGAAAAAAGTAGCAGTGCCTACTGTATAAAATTTTATTCTCCTCTCCAAAAGATACAAATATTTTTTTAAATTTAGAAGTGTGACTGACTGCAAGCTGTTATTGCAGTCCTTCCTAACATGTTAAAACACAAGACAGTTAAATAAACACTCAGGGACTCTGTTTTTTAGCAACATAACTATTTGCAGTGATGAAACAAAGTAAACTCATGGTTCCTCCTCCATAATACACGATTAGAAGTGAAGAATCCAGACTCTCCTCTGCCCCTGAAAGCCTGGATTTCATTAATTAGGGCTAGGGGAAACAAGCTGGTGTAAAACCATTCTCTCTGCAGACATTAGCTTTCAAGAACTGAACCACAGACACCTTGCAATTTGGTTGTTAAGACAAAAAGATCTCTAAATTCACAAAAACTAACGGATTCTTCAAAAAGAGCATGGTGCAGGTCAAACAAATCAACATAAATGCAATGGATCAGGAGTGTGGTACAGAAGTTAACATAAGACTGAAGAACACAAGCGTCCTAAGTGTTATGAATTAGAACCTCCAAGCATTTGACTTTGAACCAAGTAAGAAGTTTGTAATGATTCATTTTACATTATTCAAAATAGAAATGCTTATGTTTATAGTTAAGAGTCACAACAACACTGACACCAAAGGACACCAGCTCTCCCCACCATCCTTTTGGGTATTAAGCAAATGTCAAAGCTGAGGTGAGCAAGCAAAGATTAAGACATTTGCAGTCAGGGTCTGAGTATGGTACCTAAGCATAATGTCATCATTGATTCCACTGAGGTCATATGACAGCAGCCTCAATGTTTTTACTCTGTAGAATAAGAATACATTGGAAACTATAACTACTGTCAATAGGAGGATAAGACAACATTTATTCTTCACTGATTGTCTGACCATGATTGAAATGTTCAATCTTCAAAACTGCCAATATTCCCAGAGACTGAAAGAGGGGTTTGTTTGTTTGTTTTCCCTCCTTGAACTTGCAAGATTCAGAATAAACTACATATTCCTAATAATATTACAACTGCATCAATCTACACAGTGGCATTTAAATAATTACAGTAAGTGTCTCAAAACACAGCATGTTATTTTTTGCTCCCAAGGCACTGCTTGTTCATATTACTTCAGTTAATTTCTTTAAAAAAAAAAAAATACCACCCCATCAAACAAATAAAAATTTCAAAAGGAAGTTCTATAACTTCAGATGGAAGCCCTGTAACTCTTCAGATTAGAAATCTTAATTTTATATTCGGCACCAAATAAAAAGAGCATCTCAGGTGGTTACTCCTTTTAGTTTGTTAAACTAACATGCCACAAAGTAGATAATCTTACAAACAAGCTTCTACAGGCAAAACTTGCAATATAAGCAGAACAAAGACATTACCAAGTTTATGTATACTTTAGGATGTCCCAAAGCTCCACCACCACCATCGCATGATATCACTCTGCTTTCAACTTCACTCACAGGCTGTTCTGCTATCAAATCAATCGCAAAATTTTTGTTCACCTGTAAGAGAAAAAGGAAGCTTTCAGATACCTTCCCCACTCAGACACAAAGCAAATGCCATTTACTACCTCCCCAAGCAGTTCCACTACAGTCATATTGAGAAGTTCCTGCCCAGGTTTCCTCTCACCTCCTACACCAACTCTTAGGCTGTGCTATAAGCCACATCAGTGAACTATGCATATTAAACTCTGCAAAAGTAATCCCCTTCCCCTGATATACAGGCCACATCAGTGCTCAGGTTTACAACGTGACCTAAGCAGATTCAGAGGAGAGGTGAGCAGGAACAGAAGATATTTAACTGACATTGCCTCTGTATTATGCTTTAGCAACTGCATGATAAAACTCGCTGCTGATAAACTCAAAAATAATAGTAGGACAAGTAAGGTCAGGAGCGCGATAAAACAACTGCTGGTAATTTGGAGCCTCTCACTATGCACCTTATTCTATCACTGCACAGGAATCTCAGGAAAACATGAGCATGGTACATAACAATCAGAAAAGGAAACTGTTCAGCATTAACAAAAAAAGAAAGACTTCTAAATGTCATTATGCCACTCTGTAAATCCATCTTATACACTTCCTAAATATGCACATCACTGACAAGTGGAGTTTTTTCCTAGAGCATACCTGAGTGGCCTGGCAAACGTATCCACTTTTGGACAGCCCTGTGAAACAGCAGCCTGTGCCTCAGCAGGACCTACAGCAGCCAGCCGCAGCACTTGCTTTCCTCCCTCGCCCACACCAGCTTCTTCCCACCCGGTCTGCGCCAGCACTGAGCTGACAACCAACCCTACCCCTCTCAGGGAAACGTGCTCCAGGAGGGGCCAGCTTTTTCAAAGGCTATGTTATACAGGCACAAATACAAAATGACATGTATGCCCAAAGAAGGCACTATCTACTGCTCTGTGTATAGGGTTCATAAACATGTTGGTATTTGAATGAAGATGAGATTCTTAGCAAAAAGATAGCTAAGTGTCCATTAAATGAATCCCTAAGAACTATAATGGTATTTTTATGTAGTCCTAGCACACAAACATCTTTCACCAAGCCTCCAATTAAATCTCCCCAAAATTTGCATTTTTGGTACAGCAGTGAAAGTCAGGTTTTGCCAAAAATTGGATTTCCTTTACCTAAAGATGATAGCTAAATAAAGTTAACAAAAAAAAAAAAGTTTTGGTAATGAAACAATTTGGTAACATCAAAAACTGCCCGGGGGGCTGTGTCAGCAAGTCATATGTAAACTTTGCCAACTGCTGCTTTTAATAATGCTCAAAATTGTGCATCCTTCATTTAACACTAAAGGAGGGATACAGCACCACGGTACACCTCTGCTTCAGAAGCAGAACTCCACTCTTCCAAAGATTTCTTAACTACAAAGGCACTTGTAGGGAAAAGGGAGGAAGCAGGAACCACCATAGAGCTATGACTTCTCTGTGGTTGAGACTACCAAAAAAAAGTCTAGGAATTTGTACGGAAAACATGCCAGGGGAAAGAAAAAAAAACCCAAAACAACAAAAGCCACCTGAGAAAAACTGAGGGGAAGTGGTTTCAGTTACATCACGTCCCTTCAATTAAAGCACAAAGGTAGTTAGCAGGAAGGGGGTGTTTCCCTCAGCACATCCAAACACTGCTTGCCCAATGCATAATTCCATGAGCAATTTTTTTTCCTGCCCATAGTGCCAGTTTGACAATCCCATTGCTGCTTCTTTCCACCTAACTCCATTGCTACTTCTTTCCACAGTACATGGTCCAGGAGGCCAAGAGATAAAACCAAACTCAGAATAGACCCAGGTCCAAAGATCCAGAGGGAAAGAAGAGGTTATATTTAAACCGCACCAGCTCTGAGGTCAGTTTTCCTCACAGCTTCAGCTGCTGCACCAGCCCAAGAGAAATGGAAGAGCCGAAGCAGGACCGGCAGTGCTGGATTAGGCCCTGTGGTACCTCAACAAGGGCAGGATGACCCTAGTCGAACTGCAGCAGACGCAGTTTAGCAGCTGTCACGCTCAGTCCTCTCACAGCTACTTGCTTTAGGCCCTTGCCAGACAGCACTAATCCCTCGGTTCTGCATGTCCAGTGCAGAGAACAACAGTTTTAGCTAAAATGCATGGATTTCATTAACAATTAGGCTGGCAGAACTGAGGGGACAATACACACGTACTCTGGGCCATGACACCGGACCTGGCCACCTGCAGCACCCCGGTGCGGGCCCAGACATCCTCGCTGAGGGCACCCATGTCCAGAGGCCGCGTTCCCCGATGAGAAAGCTGCCATGGCCAGATTGGGCCGGTCACAAGCCAGGCTCCACCACCCGGAGCATACAAAGGCAAAGAGAAGAAGTGGCCAGGAAAGTATAGTCACCAACTTCGCAGGCTAGCTTTAGCTTCAGAAACAAGACAAAGTTCAGACTACAGACACAGCGGGGAAACCCTAACGCCTGCAGCTGAAACACGCTGGGGGATAATGGTGAAGCCCCTAAAGAGACATCCCCTTAATAAGCACAGATAAGGACCATTTTAATATTTAACACACAAATTTTGTTCCAATTTCACAATTAAAACCTAGTATTAAACCTTGCTCAGCAGACTTAAAGCTTGTCTTTTGCCAGAGAAGGAGGAGGAACTGGGCTGAACTGAAAACCCTGGGTGTTCCTCACCACAGAGTCTGAAATCCCCTGCTGGCAGAGGCACATCAGATGGACCTGCGTCCCATGGACAATTAGGCTTAGGGAGCGTTTCTTACAAAGCTACAGAAATAGCACAGAAACAGGCATTGCATTTGAGAGAGACCACTTTGCCACTATCCTCCCAGAATAAAGTACTTCAGCATTGTAAGTGACATTTTCATTTAACTACCTCCCACGTAGAATCCCTGTTTTTGCCACACAGCATGTTAAATTGTGTCCATGATACAGTGAGGTAAACTCAATATGAAACCTCAGAAATCAGCGTAATTAGTTCAGGTTAATTTAGAAAGGGAATAATTATACACAACTACATTAAAAAACTACCACACCTTATATTCAATGCCTTTACTACACATACACATTTCTAGCTTTAACACTAAGGCGCTAATCAGATGCTCAGGCATTGAGGAATACAATTTAGCTGAAACACTCTGTTTCTCTCCCAAAGGCCAGCAGATCCCTCATGGAGCTGTGCTGCTTGATCATTAGAGAGAACTTGGTGCTAAAGGACTTACAATTTCACATACTCACTCTATCGATGAGCAGCAGCAACAGGCCCACAAGATAAATTCATAGTAGTACATTTGGCTAGTGCTACTAGACTTTACCTTTGAGGCTTTGTTATTTCAGAATACTCCAAATTTTAGTTTTATTTGTTACATCACTGTTTCAGCAAATGCTTCCCAGGCTCTGAAAATGAAGTGCCCTCATTAAAAACTCAGTTTGGGTAAAGATCAAGATTTTAACTATGCAGAAGCAAATTAAGCTTTAAAACACACATTTAAACAGATAATTAGATACACAATTTAGCAGAGCATTTAATTATGTGATTTTTCTGAATACAAATGGCACTAAAAACATGCTTAATTTTTTTTTTTAAATACATGCTTAAAACAAAATGTTCCATGTGCAAGATGCTCAAATGCCTACAACGTCCACAGCCTAGATGTAAACACTTAACAGGTGTAGGGAAAGTCTTGAATTTTCCAAATTTATGAGAAGTAGGGAGGTATACAGAAGCTACTATAAGTTGTAGTGAAAAAAAACACCAAAACCCAGAACAGTTTTGTTTGGTCGGTTTTGGGTTTTGTGTTTCGTTGATTTGTTCTGTGGGTTTTTTTAATGACAATCAAGCTGGGGACATCAATATCAGGTATTAAAAACCCGCCAAAACCACCTCCTCTCCCATGAGTAAAAACAAAATGAGTTACCTCCTTTTGTCGTCCAACAAATCTAACTCTTCTATAATCCTTCTCTTCGTACACCTGAGGTACAAAATAAACTTGATCTTATTTAAAAAGCAGTGACCACAAACAAAGAACACAAAGGCTTGCAACACTGTCAAGACTAAACAGTTTAAATTGTTTCCTCAGTTTTCAGTATTGCCATCATCTTACAAGCACATACTGCACAGAAACAGCAGGCTGGAAAGCAAAAAAGAAAAAGGAGGTGGGGGTTGAAGCCAGTAAACAGAAGTTTTAGCTCTGACCGTAGAGACGAACAAAAGATTTATTATTTACAATGCTGTTCCTTGATCCCACACTGCCATCTGGAAGGGGAAGCAAACTAGGACGTTCAGGTTCCGTATTTACTTACGTTCCAGTCCGGCAGCCTGCGTCAGAACCTTCCCACGGTAGCTCTACCAGCCGTGCCCCCTCACGCCTGCACGAGCTGCTCCACCACCCTCCCCACGCTCAGGTTTTGCGTTAAGGAGCAGATAAAGCGAAGTGACGAGGCGCTGACCTCCTGCCTGCCAGCTCCCCAGCTCTGCCAAACGTCGGAGCCAGACCACCGCGCTTAGTATCGGCTAATGACCCTGCTCCTAATTAACAGCCTTTTTTTGAAACCGCACGTACCTTCTGCCTAAGTACCACCCGAGAGCATTAATTTGCGCAGCGCGTGCCAGAAGCAGCGGCCCAGCAGGGTGCCGCTCGCAGCGCCGGGACCGTTTTCCCGCAGGCACCGGCACGGCGGGAGACGCGGCCCGGACGCGCCCGCCCTCCCCGGGCAGCAGAGGAGCAGCACCGACCCACAGACCGCTCTCCTCACCGCGGCCCCCCCGCGCTCACCTGCCCCGTGTGCGTCACCAGCTCGCCGGTACCGGAGGCCCGCACACCGTAGGGCCGAACAGCGGCAGCGGCCGAGGCCGGACGGGGCGGCAGCAAACGGCTCAGCGGCAGCAAGCGGCGGAAGGTCGCGCCGGGCGCCGCCATCTTGAGCCGGCCACGTGACACCCCCGTTCGGGCGGGCGCAGGCGCAGCAGCAGCAGCTCTTGCCCCGCCCCTCGCTGGTCTCCGCGCTCTTCCGCCGGCCGCGACGTGCGTGGAGTTGGCTGCGGTCGGTGACCAGGGGGCTGCGGTCCGGAGAGTAGAGCAGCGGCGGTGTCCGTCAGCGCCCGGTACCTGCCCGTAGGGGCTGGGGCGGGTGGTGGCGGGGGAAGAGGAGGGGAGCGGGGCGGGTGTAACCCATGCGCTGTCCTCACAGGGCGCGGAGCATGCTGTCCCTCCTGGCTAGAGCCGCCGCCGGGCCCCTCCGCTCGCTGTGTCGCTCTCCGGGCCTCTCGCCTTTCAGTTCCCTGGCCCCGTGGTGGCGGGCGGCGGCGCTACCCGCGCCGGTCAGCCGGGCCCAGCCGCTGTGGTGCGGGGCGGCCGCCCCCCGCGGCCTGCTGGCCGTCCCGCC
>VXBL01010062.1:31676-73590 GCA_013400195.1 Aramus guarauna
TGCTTCTTCGTCCGGCGGCGGGGCCGGCTGTACGTCTGCTGCAAGACCAACCCCCGGCACAAGCAGCGGAAGGCGTAGCCCTGCGGCCGGGAACCTCTCTGGGCTGGGAGCGCCGTTGCGGGGCGCCGGAGGGGAGGGAGTTAACGCGGTGTTCGCCTGTGGGGCCTCGAGTCCTGCTCTCTGCCTCCCGGGCTGCCCGGTGACCTCTGAGAGCTGACTGCCGGGGACACAGATCGCAAAATGGAGGAGGCGACGGTGTTTCATCGTAACGCTAATGCAGAGCGAGTTTTAAGTTCTCGGCGGCCCTTGCCGTCACGTCAGACTGTGGCTGCCGAGAACTGAAGTGGGAAGCCACAACTTTCAGGGCTTCTCGTCGCCTGAACCTTGAAGCCTTACTTGCAGTCACCTCATTGTTAAGCTACGAAGAGCAACGCTGAATCACTAGGCTCTGAGTGGCATTTGTGTTTAATTAAAGCAAAATGAAAATAAATACCGCTGATTGTGCATTATTACGAGGTTCTATGAATTTTTCTGAAGGAAAACACACCTTGGAATTGAGAGCTGTGATAACAGAGCTAATAGTGGCAAACTCATATGGGCTGTTAAGTGGCAAATAATACTAAATGTTACATTGAAAGGTGATGTTTTAGTTTTTGGCTTTGCTCATAGGCGAGGTAAAAATTTAACTATTAAGTTACAGTAGGCATAATCTCATCTTGCTTCAGCAGTGCCGCAGCAAATAACCCTTGCTGCCTAACACTGTGGGTTTTGAGGGGAGATGGTAGTATTTTAATTAGTGTAATGTGAGGCCTTAATTACAGTTTAAGCTTTAGTGTCTAAAGTCATCATTTAATGATATATTGACCATTCACAGTGTATTTGGAGGTGTTCTTAGCCTCCTCTTCAGAGTTTCTGGTATACCTGCTATTTTACTAGTAAACAATTTCCTGAACTCTTAACTAAAAAGACAATATCTAGGAGTTGTTGCCTTGTGGGTGGAGTTTGTAAACTGTTTATTTTTCTGTTAGGTATCTACACAAGATAAAAATAGTAGTTTCAGATTCCAGATGATTTGCCTTAATTTTCTGTGAGGCTTTTAAGTTCAGTGACATAACTCAGTGAGGCTCTAGAATTACAATTTATTTAGTTTTTAATACAACTTTTCCTGTGATCCTTGAAACTCCCCTAATGGAAGTATGGGGAGGATAACTGGGAACGGTAACACCTCAGAGGTCACATAGTCAAGCATATCGTTGAATGTAAACTGTAGTGAACTCCTACCCATCGGTTACAATTAGACAGCCCAAATTGTTGCATTTCCCAAAAGTGTTCCTCATGCTTCTGAATATGGCTATGCTTGAGGCAGGAGTGTTTGATCTTCTTGTGAACCTTAAGTTCTCACCACAAGATACCAAACTAAACTTTTGGACAACTATCAAAAAAC
The DNA here is from genome assembly GCA_013400195.1 of Aramus guarauna. Taxonomy (NCBI): domain Eukaryota; kingdom Metazoa; phylum Chordata; class Aves; order Gruiformes; family Aramidae; genus Aramus; species Aramus guarauna. The sequence continues at coordinate 33,121 of VXBL01010062.1, forward strand.
TGCAAGTTTGCCAGAGTACTGTGAGAGAGTGTCCCCAGCTTAGAAGAGGTGAAATTGGTTGAACGCTGTATTTGAGGTTGCTGTAACAGTGGGTAGTATGATGTCTTGAAGAACTTTTCTGCCCAGTTATAATCCTATAACTTTAAAATTGCAGTAACTTTTATAATTGCATCTTTTTTTACTAGGTGTTTGGTGGACAATGAGAGGCTAAGCCTGGAAAGCTGTGCATAAGCAACCCAGAGGCAATAGCTACTGACTCATTGCCATGTGTTGGACACTTTGTCTTTTCACTCATCTATCTCATCGCTGGAAATGTGGGTTTGGAGAGAGAGGAGCAGGTTAGTTAACATACACATCCATCTAAAGGGACATCAAACAAGTTCATAGCAATGAAAGAGGAGAGAAGTGGCTAGCATCATCTAACTAATGAGAGAGAGACTGATTCAAAATGTAAGAGCTTCCTCAAAACCAAAGAACCTTGAAGTAGTGGAAAACTTGCTGTCCTTCAAAAGGTTGGGCTGAAATTTAGGCATGCACAAATAAGAACAACTACTTTCTAAATATCTGTAGCTTGTGCATGTAAATAAAAAGTAAGCAGACAAATTTCTTGGAAAAGTTTTACACCTTTAACACACTTTGCCAGTTAAACAGTCTAAGCAACAGGAGATTTTAAAAGCTCTAATTCGCAGAGTAAATGGTACACGTTTTTAGGTGTGTGCTGTGTATTTTGCTCTGGCAGACGAAAAGGCCTGTATGCTGTGAACCCCCATGATACCTTGTGAGTGTAGCTATTAGTACACCTTTAAGGTAAACAGTGTCTGTATGTCCAGAAAACCCAGTGATTTCCAAGCCCACCCACTTTCCTAGAGGATGATGAAGACTGTGCAAGGATTGGGCTGTGGATTGAATGAGTTGGCCATCAGATGAAGTGAGGGTCTGCAGGTTTGGGTTTTTTTTTTTTATGAAAGATAATCGGCAGCTGGTCTTACTGGCTCCCAAACTGTTTATCCAGCCCCTTGGTTCTGCCAGAAAAAAGGGCAGCTCTCCGGTACAAGACAAATTGTACTGGTGGGTTGCTGAGGAGGTGTTCAAACTGGGGCTTGCTTGCCAAGAGCAATGTCAGATGGTGAAGATAGAGAGACCCGCGAGTACGAGTTGCCAGGACTCAGAGCAGCAGTTGATCTCTGGCCAGGCTTCCTGAATGCAGTAGTGTGTGGGACTCAAGGACAGATTTACTCATGCCAGGCTGGTGTCTGTTAAATAAAATCGTAGAATTGTTTTGATTGGAAAAGACCTTTAAGATCATTAAGTCCAACTGTTAAATACAGTCTACACTCAGCAACAGGGAGTGAAACTTAGGGACAGGATTACTGTACAGCTGAGAGGGGCACAAATTGCTATGTTTGGGTTTCTCCCTTTAGCCTAAGACTTAAGTTTTTATACTCAGCAGCCTATTTCAGTAACTTATAATTAGGAAAAATTGTTTCACAATTAAAGCCATTGAATTTAGTGCTGACAGTCAGAAACTTGAGATGTAAAATAATTTGAATTCAGATGTTTAATACGGCTGTAAATTATTCACATGTTGTCATCTGAACGGTCAGTTTGTGATATCTGGGGTGGAGCATTTAAAAGAATGGAGCATTCACGGCCATCACTGGAACAGCGTATTTGGTCGTGCTAATAGATTTTGGAAAGAGGGTTATAGGATTAGAAACTAGAAGGCTCTGAATTGTAATTGTACTCTGCCATTGACTTGCTGTATAATTTTGAAAAAGTAATTTTGCCTTTGTCTCATTTTCTCCATTTGTTAGGCAGGAGTACTGAATCTCACATGTCCAAGTACCTTTTTTTAGTTGATGCCCACAAACTGTTACAGAGTTGTTCTAAAAAAAAAAAATCGTATTCTATAGGTTTCTGAAATTTGGAGGACATGAGAAAGGTGACTGGAGCTGGTGGTGATGCATGTTTATTTTAGGTTTGTTTACAACAACTACAAAATGAGAAGCTGAAATAATGTCAGCCAGTGGCCTAGTTGTTGGTATCTAAGGGTTCACATCCTTCATTACAGACTTTATGAATGTTGTGCTACTTAAACTGCTGTTTGCAGAGGATATGGTACACAACTGCTACGTAAGCTACCCGGACCAAAAATTCCAGTCAATGTAAGTTCCATAATTGTATGTGTTTTCTTTTTTATTTCTCCCCCCTCCACAGATGTTGTGTGGGCAGAAGATGAAAGGGAGGGGAATGATAAGGACAGTGCAGCTAGATGTTAAATGGTTTAAGGGGAAAATAGGACCCAATAACACAGGAAGAAGAATCCATACACTGAAAATGGAAGACTCTGGCTCCAATTACACTTTTAGCTTATGTTTTCCTGCTGGTTTTGTGTCTAGGTTACCCCTTCCAGAAATTCTTCATTCTTCTTTAAATCCCCACAGCGGAGTAGGAGCGTGACAAGTGATGTCTCCTGTGACTGTCTCTATCATACGGTTACGAAAATCATTTGCAGTTGTGAGTGACTGAACTTGCTTAACTCCTTGGAACTGTTCTAGGGAGTGAGACTGTCAGATTCCTGATACACAACAGGTGGAGATGTATTTAGGTCAACCGGAGGATAAATCTTACAGCTCATGTATATTAATGACTGCCAGACTTAATCTATGATTGTGTGTATGGGAATTGCAGTATTGGTTGCTGAATTCAGGACAATAGCTCTTCAACAATGACAGGTGAGGGAGAAGTCTTGGGAACCGTAGTAGTGGGGGAGCTGCATCTGCTCGCATCGAGGGGGTACATGCTGAGGTTAGCTGACTGACAGGTGACTTTTCCAGATTCTGACACCACCAAAGTCAGTTTCCCAGACTCAGTTAAAATGATAGCTAGTTTTTGGCTCTGTAGACACCATGTTGCTTTTCTGATTATTTCAGCATACTATGTACATAAGCAAAAAAAAAAAAAAAGGCACAGGAAAGGGCAAACTTTAAGAGCAATTGCTAATGCCTTTGCGAATTATTAACAATTAGAAACTTTCATTTATTTGTATAGGTGAAGTAGTTGAGCCTTCTGTAATATCCATGGGTCTATGACTAAGCAAAGGAAAATTAAACGTTGGAAGTATTATTTTACAAGAAAAACAAAAAGAAAACATAAATAGCCTTAAACAAGGAAAAGAAAGGGAGAAGCATGCTATTTTGTCTTAGTTGTTCAGCAGTGCAAATGGACACAATGTGCTATTGCAGGCACTGTTCAGAGTATCTTCTGTGTAATGCCATGGTCTTTCTGTGGTTTCAGTGAGCTCCATCCACCTGGTATTAGAGAGGTTTCATTACCGAAGCTAGTTTACATCTATCTGCAATGTCACCATATTCTAAAGTTCTGAATCATCAAGGGCAGACACTGCTGAAAACTTATCAAATGACTTTTAAGATGCAAATTAAGGATACGGTAGTCCTGTTCAGTTTAAGAAGGCTGAGTATACATTTAAATACTTGCATTCATTCCATTGCAGCGGATCAGATTATTAACTTGGACCTTGAAATCTGTACCAGAGGCTGAGAAGGGGCTGGGTTCTTTACGTCTAACGGGGACAGTTTATCTCACCACACCCATGAGGGGTCATGCCCCCTTCTGACCTGTCTCCCCTGCTCTCCAGGACTGGATTTTTGTTCCTGTAGGAATAGCTGAACTGCCTACGAAGCTGGTATTGAACTGTCACAGTTTACAGCCCAGTTTATTTAGTTAAGTGGTGTTGTTTTATTTCTATACCTCTGGGAGATAAACTGCAGCAGTTTCGTTATTACTCCGTATCCCACTCGTAGTGGAGGCAGCAATCTTTATAAGAGCTTCATCACAGTGAAGACATTGAACCTGATCTAAAAATGATGAAAGTGGGTACGGGGAGAATATTGGCACCCAAGATGAAGCTGTCACTTGCTGGAGTTATCCACCTGCCTCCAGAAATGGAAAATTCACCATTTCACCTAGAAGCTTGTGCATCAGACTTTGAAATCTGTAGTCTGTAGATGTGAATACAGTGTTAAGAAAGCAGTATTTTTCAAGAAGCCACCTGTTTTTATGTGCCACACCATGCAAAAAGGAAAAAAAAAGTGAACTGTGTGAAGTTGTTTGATCTAAAAATACATTAATTCCATTTAGGGGTTGAAAGTAAGCAAAGGAACAGGCAGGGAATAATACAAGCCTCTCTGTTGTACATGATTGAAGATTGGTAATGGACAGTGCCTAAATGAGGAAAAGGCTGGGAACAAGCAGTCTCAGAGTCTCTACAGTTTAAAAAGGGACTCATCACTATGAAGGAAATAACCTAGGAAGCCACTCTTTATAGAAGCAATGACTGAGTTACCTAAGTAGGTAACTTTCATAGGAGTGCAGATGTTGGTATGAATCATGTAGATGGTGTGCCAAGTACTTTGGTTTTGCTTTGAGTGCTCGTCCTGCTATTAAATAACAAGTTGGTTTTAAGGAAGTTGTCTGGTTGTTCATCCTGATCACCAATTGCATAGTCACAAAAAGGAATTTATTTGATATATCTAAGTGAATGAGGATACAGTAAATATGAAATGGTAAGCTGGGACTCGGTCTGACGGCTGAAGGATTCTGTCCTACAAGAGGTAAAGGCATCAGGGCTGCAGCCAGAGACCACGTAGTGGATAGGCGAGCAGCCAGTCATGCAACTATGGGTCCATTCCAAAACGCTGTCACTTCACTGTTAAAACCGTGAAATCCTTTGCTTTAATTTGCAGTTACTGAATTTTGTTATGCCTTTCATTGTTACAGTCCTGTATATTTTTCTTCAGAAAGTACAGAGTCAAGTCCCTCTTTAGTTTTTTAATAAGCTAATCAGATTAATCATATTGTATTTCTCACTATAAAATATTTTTGTAGCCTTTGAATATTTCTATCTTCTGTACCCTCCTCTCATTTCTTTTTTAAAAAGACAGACACAGGAACTGTAGACAGAATCAACCTTAATGAAGCTGAACACTGAGGTTAAAATGCTCCTGGATTTTGTACTTGCCAATGTTCTGCTTCCTTCATCTGAAGATCACATTACTGCTACAGCTTTCCATAAAGAGTTTGTGTGTGTGTTGTCAGTTTTCTATGACCAGTAAAGGCTTTACACTGTTTAACACTTTACAGCCCTCTGTTCTGCAGGTGTAGCTGCAATGCCTGCTTGCTAGATGTAAGAGTTTGCTTTTGAATGTAACAGAACAAAATTGTTTTGAGGAGGTTCAGTGTGCTGAGCAGCATAAAATTTCCCCTGTGACTTCCCTATCATTATTGCCTCTGTGCTGATTTTTATTTTATCAGTGCTTGATCTACATCACTCCTGAATCACTAACAAAAACCCAGGGTGTCTATCATTTGTCCTAATACCTCTGAAACCACAGTGAAAGATACTAAAATTTCATGATGGCTCCCATTTGCAGTTACATTTTGGCATGTTGCTCAAGTAGTTGTTAATTCATACACATATATTAGGGTTTTTGTAGAGTTTTGAAACATAAGACATCTCATGAGTCAGTTCGAATCACTCTGATTTTGTTCCTGCATCTTGTTCACTTGATCATCCACCCTGCGCATCCATGATGGCCAGCTTCCAGGATGCTTTCACCCCTCGGACAAAACCCAGAAAAAGTTCAGTGTCTAGACTGGTCTGGCTTATTCTCATATACAGCATGGGTGGTTCTTCCACCCTGTCCTGTGTCTCTGGTAAAATTCCAGGCAGCCTTGATGTCTCACATAACTTCTTACTGTGCCCTTCTGCACATTCAGCATTTGAGTCTCATTGAGTATTATGTAATTGTAGTGTCTCCAGGCACTTTAAAAGATGCTGCCTATGAGTAATATTGTCACAGTCAGCTCCAGGCCAGTTTGTCAGGAGGGTGGGGATCACTGGGAAAAGTCATAAAGGCAATAAGTACATGAACTCCAACTCCCTGCTATTCTGGTAACTTCTTAATACTTTAAATAAATCCATTAAGTTCTGCATTGAAAATTGTCTTTTTGCTAACACCACTCTTTGAAAGATAGTCTAGAACTTCCCTCCTCTTCTGTTCTTCTTCTAACTCTACTTCTACATTTATTCAGGACTCATTTATACTTGCGCCAATATTATCTTTTATGTTAAATAGCGCTTCTGTTCCTGGGGAATTTACCTGCTCAATATTTATTTCTAGGCAGCTATCATGTCCTTTCTCAATCTTTGTTTTCCTAAGCTAAACAAGTCATTTTAGTCTTTTCTCATGAAACAGACTTTCTGCTCCTCTCATCAGCCTAACAGCCCTTTTCTGTAACTTTTGAATTTGTGAGATAAGGTTTGTAAGGAGAGGTAATATATTTTATTAGATCACTGATATAGTTAAAAAAAATAGGAAAGCTTTTGGGTATACAAGTAATTTTCACATATGCCCAAAGCTTACCAGCTTTTTTTCCCGCTGTCTCAATTGTCTAATAAAAGATATTGCCTCTGCCTACAAGCATTTCCTCTCATACATTCTTAGACGTTATTGGCTACACCATACATCTTTCCTGAAATATTCTATTTAATTCTGTCCTCCCAAATATTTCCGGTTTTACAAATAATAACAGATGAAATTCTACCTCTGTGTTTCTTGGAAACACACCTCACCCTAGAAATTTTAGGATTTCCTTTGAACAACCAGTAAGTTAGCTTACGGTGGTGCCTCAGCATCTTTACTTGAGATACCAGTATGCAGAGGGGTTTGTTCTACAAGTAACCTACTTTCCTTCAGTTCTTGGGTGATTTTATTCTTTCTATATGGTATTCCCATTTTCCCCCATATTGGTTTCCTATTGCTACCTTGCCTGCACATTTGATTGAACATCCCAGGTTTTGTGCTAGGTCAGAAGGGGCACACCATTATCTTCTTTTCTCAGTAAAAGTTTGGGGGTTTTGGCACACCTGTCTAACATCTCTCTTTTAGTCACTTCCTTACCGACTTTAAAAAGCATTAGGTTTAGGATTAGATAATCCTTCTTTTCTCTGTTTTAATTAAGTACATAGATGAACTGTCACGTTTTTTGTTGAAGTTCAGATAGATTAGATTTACTGTATTTTCCTCTTTCAGAAAAAAGTCAAAGAAAGACACTTTCATTCGACATGAGGTACACATGCTACATTGGGTTTCATTTAATCCTGTTTTCTGTTTATTTTCATGTCATTACTTTTGTTCCATATCGAAACCCTTTTACATTGTGGAATTTAGCTTACAAGCTTGTGGGACTTACTTTCAACTGATGGTATTTCAGTATTTTAAAAAATATATGAAATCAGCAGGCCAAAAATATCCAGAGCCAGCTCTTTAAAGTCCCCTCCCTGATCATAAGTTATCTGGACCAGCTGCTGTAATGTATTTATGCCTAGATACACACTAATTGTTGTCTCTCATCAAGTGGTTTGATTGCATAAGGTTACCAAAAGACTGAACAGCAGCTTGATCGTATTTTATTTTTTGCTTTGAAACATCAAGTAAGAGCAAAGGCTATTTTGCTCTCTTCCTCCTCTGCTATGTTTAGACATATAAAAGGGGCCATATTTTCACGAGGGAGAACAACATGCCCTTACAATGCTAGCCAAGGTGTACTCAATTCCTCATGAGGACAAGAAAAGTTTTGTTTCAACGCATACTATCAGGGGTGTCAAAAACTCCAGGAATTTCTTAGCCACCCAATGCATATTCCATAGAAAGCTCTGTGCTTACTCAAGAGTTTTTAGATCCTTCAAATAGTATGTATGACACAGTAAAAATAGCCCTTAATTACCGTTCAAAAGGTACATGTACAGGAATTTTGATACTGAAACACACTGATATTTGAAAATAGATATTGCACACTTTTTTTTTTTTTAATATTTTAGAATGGCGGTAAAATAGCACAGGCCTGATCTAAACCCCACTGAAGTAAGTGGGAAGAAGCTGAGTGACTTCAAGGAGTAAGATGCCATGTATGTGTTCTCTGCAGAGCACACCCTGTCAGGTGAAGAGGGGATACGGTGGGAGCTGGGATGTGTGAAGCCTTGCCAGTGATGCATGCCTGTGCAAAACAGCTGATCTAAGGGCTTGGAGAGTCCCTCAAGGACATGCAAGCTGCATTTCTAATACAATTTTGAGTGAAGAGGGTTTCCTTTCCAAAAGTCATCTTATTCTCAGCTCCAAATAATAGACGATCCTACCAAAATTGTATAAAAATTAGATGTCTTATAAAGATGGATGGTATGCTTTGTAGGATATCAAGTGTACTCCTCTTAAACAGTCTATTTTTAGTGATTTCTTAAGAAATTTTATGCATGTTTGTTTATGTGAAGGTTTGACTGGACTCACCAATCTACTTTTTTTTAATAAACCAGCATAAAGTAGAATTTATTTACATAATGCAATGATCCATGAAGGTTACCATAACATTAAGGGACCATATTAACCGCTTGAATGGAATTCATTAGAAATTAACTACCACTTAAATTAATTTTCCCACATTCACAAGGCTGTAATGGTGGAAAAAGGAACCGTCCATCAGCATGTACTGACAGGAGAGCTGTCACTGCTTTTATTTATAGGTGAATACATTAACCCATGAAGCAGCCTTTTCAGTCCAAATCTTGAGCTTCTGTACAAATAAGCTCCTTCAGAAGACTTTTCTTTTAATAAGTAATCCAGCTTCAGTTAAACAGGAACACATACTGCCTAGCGCTTTTGCCACTGGCTATATATATTGCAGCCTTTTCATAAAAACAGTAGAAAAATTTGCTCCTTAAAAATTCAGACTTCGCACTGTGCCTAGTTTATTTTCAATGGATAATATTGATTAGATCTAATTACAGTGATACTGTGTTATTAGTATTGGTAAAATTATACAAACAAAAGATTGTCCATTGATTTTTCTTCTTTTGTAGTTTGTTACATCGTTTGAATTTTTTAACTCTCTTACAAATGAATGTGTGTGCATGATGAAAGTCAACGATACTTGCACTCGTCTGCGATCTAGGTATACTTTGGGCAAATTTACTGTGGTACATTGCGGTAATCAATTTTAATAAGCTACAATAGGAAGGAGCTTTGTGGCACCTGTTAGATGACCACAGTTATCACAAACGAATACAGCGTTAGAAGGGGGTGTCTTTTATCTATGTCGACCTCATAGATGAAATGATCTCAGGACAATTTCCTGTACAGTTTAATCTAAACAATTTTTTTCATGAATAATTATGACTCAGAGCTAAGAGCTGGCCCTTACCGATTAATAGTATTTTTCATTTTCTTTTTAACAGAGAAAGTTCTGTAAGAATATGATAGGATTGTTAGCTTTTAAGAAATGCCCCCTATCTCTCTCTGTTAAAATTACAAAATAAGATCAATTTTACATATTTTTCCACTGAAACCTACCATATCTAATAAACAGTGGTGACACAGCAACATCAAATGAGCCTGTGTGCCGACAATATTGCTCACAGAAGTGTTTCAACTCTCATTGCTGTCCAGAAAGGGAAAATACGAAAGTTACGGTGCCTCTCATAGTGCTGTGAACACTTTCTCTGACGCTCCTCCGTGATTTCCGTACCAGTGTCAGAGGAAGCTTCGCCACAGTTTCTTGTATGAGGAATCTGGAGGGCGAGTGGCCTCCTCAGGTATTTCTATGAGTTTATTGCTGTGTTCAGACACTTGGCAGGCATAGCAATTGTATATATACGAGCTTTTCCTGGGTTGCCCACAAGTCCCTATATTCTAGGGAATTAAATGTTGTCCTGTTACCTCAGTGATAAAATTGTATGCTGGTGTCTTCTCTGTTGTCCCTTCTGAACAGATTGTTTTCAACAGCTGCTCAGAGGTATAGAGATGTCACACACTCAGGGCTGAAAATATATATTCAGTAAGTGAAGAGAGAATCATTTACAAGCTTTTCCCCACAATAATATTTGTAGTTTTCCAATTCAACTATTTAAATATGGGTATACTGTGTTGTTCAACTATGTTGAATTAAAAACTCAGTATTACCTAAAAAGACTATTGTTGCAGTTATGTCAGTCTCAGCCTGATGCCATCTTAACAAAGATTTTATTCATATTCACTTTTCTTATTTTTTATAGTTATACTTTAATTAGTTAAACTGAAATTCCGTGAGTACTTCTACCAATGGCTTGGGATGCCATTTGTTCGGAATATAGGCAAGTGATTCGTGATGTTCTCATGGCAGCCTAAGGAAAGCCTGTAGCTGGAAGCAGACTAGCCACTCTCCTTCAAAAGTAGCAACTGTCACCAGTACAATGTATGATTTATTTATTATTTAATGGATTTAGAGCATTTAAAATCCTTGCAAACACTATTTTGTCTAATTCTTCCACATTTTATGTGGCACTGCCTTTTAGTTGGTCTGATTTGTATACACAAATGTACACACATAGTGTATAATGGGAATGAGTCAGACAAACTAGAAAATTATGCCATTCTACTTAGTTCTCATCAGGGACTATGGTTAATTTGGTTAATTGATACAATATTGACTAAGTAATGACTCTCACTTCTGTCAGCATTTTTACATTTGTTAAATTCCCCTGCCTGATTCTGCTTTCTGCTTTATTTCCTTTTAAAATTTAAACATCTCAAAAAAGGCTCTTCTCAATTAATGCATTTCATGATTGAGGAACACTGAAATTAACTTTTAGCCAATTAAATTTTTACGAGTATTTGCTATTGTCGACAGTAGTAAAAACTTCTGTTTCAGCCACATCAATAATTAATTTAGAAGCACATGCCTGAAACACTTCCCCACATGCCAAGGAGTTGTTATTCTCCCACAGCTTCCCTCACAGTCATCCTGGTGACTCCCTTGGCACTAGTACGCCATTATTTTGTTGGCAGCATTTTGATTTCTGCATGGTTATGATTAACCTGTACAATGTGTTCCTCTTAATGCAAAGCTGTTTTCTTATCCCTTCAATTCTACAAACTGGAAAAAGCATATAGCCGGAGGCCACACAGAATAATACCAGTGTCAAGCTTTAAAAAACATATTTGTTTTGTGTCCTCTAAGGACAAATGATAGACATGTAAAAATGTTTTCTCTGTTTCTCTTTCAGGGAATACTTACTTTAGAATTAACTTCTGTCACAGAAAACATAATCTGAAGAATCTACTATATATTATTTGAGAGCATTTCTGCTATAAGGAGGGAAAATAGTACATTGTGTATGACGTGTGATTACAAGGTTGTAGAAACTCTTTATGTTTCCCATGTTGTTATGGTTTCTCCTTAAGAAAAGCTTGTCACTGGAAACAGAAGAGCATCCTTCCTTCAAAAAGAGGCAAATATATAATACTATCAAACAGCGCAGTGTAACGAATGTAATTTTTAATTGCTTTATAGTACTTTAAATTCCTGCACCTCTGAAGCACTCGGTGTTCCTCCTGCAATCCAGTCATGTATCACTTTTGAAATATTTCAGAGGAGAAAAGAGATTTTTGTGATACATCCTTAAGTGTTCTGATGATTAGACACGCTGTAACCTATTTCTTCATAAACGCATTCCATCTTTAATTTTGTCCTCTTCAAGATACAATCATCCTAGTGTCCTTTTATTCATAAAGATTGTTCTTTTACATACTTTCTCTGTCTTACCTATTTGTTAATTCTGTTTCTCTGTGATACCAAGCATACTTCATTTCATGCTTCATTGTCCAGGTTTTTAGTTTAGCTCTAGTATATTAAATGTTCCCCCCCTTTTGCTCCATATTTTATAGTCGACAGTACAGAAGCGTTAAAAGCCTTTCTCAGGCAAAGAGAAAGATGAGTGTTCTTAATTCTCTTCCTTCAGAAACTTGATTGACCCCAAATCTTATGACTACAGAATCAAGAAAAATAAAACATTCAAGGCAAAAAGTATCTCAGCAACACTTCTCTGAAGTTAAAATATTAGAAATTTTCTCTTTCCTTCCTATTTCCCACTCCTCCTCCTTGAAATAAAAGAAACAACTATACATTAAAATGGAAAAAAAAAAAATAAAGGATTAGCTGAATAATTTTTCCTTAAGTCTACATATTATTAGGAATTTTATGTACCCTTGTTTCTGATAACAAAATGTTGTACTTCATTACATTGAAGATGTTAATTTTGTTTGAAATCCTTAATTTCCTGGCTTAGTTATTGTAGTGGGCCTGATCACAGAAAAGGATTTCCAGTATCTGAAGAAGTCCTGATAAAAGGGCAGCTTGGAAAGGTCCCTTAGAAAACCCTGCAGTGGATGTAAAAGATGTAATTATAGCAGAGCCCTTGGAGACTGAGGAGATGCTCATAAAATAGTGAGGGTTCAGCCTGTCCATCACTTTCTTTTGGTCAAAGGCTAGATGGCTGAGTGACAAGTGATTCTGATACACTGATTAGAGAAGATCTTGGAAGCAGCACAGATCATCAAAATAGTTGTGGTCCAAGAAAGTACATATTTGGCCTGAATAGATCACATTCCTCAAAATGGATCGATTCTGTAGTGAAATGACTTTTCTATGCTCTTATAAATCATGGCAAGTAGTCATATGTGGCACCCTATCAGCTCATGAAGGCTGTCGTTCAACATCAGAGTGAGCACAGTCCACCTCCCTAGGAGGAGGAGTGTGCAGTTTCTTGAGGACTTGGTCAGGAGCATGAGGTGCCCTGGGCTAAAGATCCACAGCCAGCGTCTAGGGGTTTACTACTGAGCACCCAAGAAAGCACCTCTGGGGGTTTGGCCCTTCAGGCTACTCCTGGTCACACTGAGTCATTGGGGAACCAAGAACTGGCAGTGAGAGACCTTCTTCAAAGTTTCCTCTTCACATGACTCCAGCGGGAACTACAGCAATGGCTTGGCCAGCTTGGCCTGGTGGGTATCATCAAGATGTGTGGCAGAGGGCCCAGAAGGAGCAGCCCAGTTGTTGTGCAGGATAATTCTGTCTCCAAAACGGAGGGAAATTGAGCTGTGCTTTGTGCTTTCCTTCCTTCCTCTGGAAGATGAAGATGCTGCCTATGGGTCTGGTGCCTATAGGCCAGAGGGTCTGGAAGTCGGGTGGGCATCGGTGGGCCAGTGTCCTCCTGTATGTTTTGGGACCCAAGCACTCCCCTGTGCTGGCCCCAGCTGAGGAGCTGCTGAAAGGAACAGCACAGCATCCCTCTTCACTGGTGGTATCTGCGTGGACCTGCCCGCACGGGGAAAGCCCCTGCAGCTGATCTGAAGGCAGGTGAAAGGGGAGCTTGCGAGGGCAGCACTGGGGAGGAGGAGTGGGGCATGGGTGAGACTTCTTTTGCTCTTTGCACAACAGAATGATTTCTGTAGCTGTAGAAGCCTATTCCCTCTCTAATATCTGTTGTATGATGTGCTGGCACTTCTCCAGAGCAGACGGTAAAATACACACAGGATGCTTTTGTCTATTTTGTCCCCTTTGCCTTTTCTGTAACATCTTTTTTTCTCTAGAACAACTAAATTATCCTCAGCTTTCCCTCTTCAGTTGCAAAGCATCCTGCAGGTTTTCTGCCTAGAATGGAATTGCAAGAAATTTCTGAATGTATTTGACACAGACGTATTTTAATTAAATGTATAATTCCAGCAGTTACCATTGAAATATTGTCTAAGTCTTGGGTTCAGCTGGGTTTTGGAGAACACACTGGAAAACAATGACAAAGAGCAGTTAAACAAAGAAAGAAACAGCAAGAATCCCAACAAGTAACAACTAAAAAATAGGGAAAAGGTGACATCAATAAGTAACAGAAATGAAGCTAAAAATATTGGCAGCATTAAAAACGTAAAATAAAATAATTTTAATACAACAGAATAGCAAAGCAAGCCGACCAGCTCTATAGATCTTAGTTGTCAGTTGAAATGCTTCTAACAAGACTGTAGAAAATGTAGATGTTATCTTTATTTTGCCTTGCGAACTGATTGCTTCAGAATTAAAAGAAGATGCTATCTTACTGATGGTACTGGGATAGAACAGAAAGAAGCATGTGTGTTCTCCCTGATCACAATCCCATAGCAGTAATTAAAAACGAAGAGGAAAGATTTTTCTGTCTATAATAGTTGGCCTCATTAACATATCAGCTACTCCTTCTTTGATTTAATGGAATATCAAACAGGTTGTGCTCCCACTTACAGTCATTAGGCTTGAAGTGCTGATTGCTGCGGATTCTCAGCCTCCGGCTTCTCTCCTGCACCGTTATGAGGAATACCCACAGGTGTCTGTCTTACTGTTCAGCAGTCTCATTTGAACGTGCATTAAAATCTGATTAATTTGTCAATGAATAAAGCTGATTTCTTGGCAGGTTCAAAAATTTGTATTTATATATGTATACACACGCACATACATGTATACACTTTTAAAAATTCCTCGGTCAGAACTTCTCCATTTAATATATTAATGATTTAAAGCCACACTTACACTTTTTAGCACACTTTCTTTCCTGTACATGTGCTTGAAAATTTGTATACATAAAAATACAATAATTTATTTAGGTTAACAATGATTTTCCATTACTTTGGGAGAGCAACTAAAAAACTGAAGTAAATTGTTACTTATAATTATGGCTGCTCTCAGAAGAATTTATCAATGGCATTTCTTCACAGATCAACTCTTTGGTATAGGCTACACCACTGTCTGCTGTCCAGACATTTGAGTTCACTTTGACAGGAAATACAGCACCTATTTTGGTGAAAAAATAAAAGTTACTTCCTCTGAATAAAAAGACCGAGCCTTGTTATGATGTTTCTGTTGCTTGTAAAATGAACGAAATGGTATGCTTTACTGCTTCTGCTGGGACCACCATGTTAAGGTGTATCGCAGAGTTTACAGCAGTGAGTGTCACAGAGTAATGCCTCCTGACGCACATTGGTGGCTCCAAAAATACCCCTCCCTTTGGAGGCACAGTAGTCTTGTGGGGAGCCGTGGAGTTCAGAACCCTACAATACCTTCGGCCCTAACTCATACACCTGGTGAATGCGCCAGCAAAAGAACATTGTGGAAGTGCTTGGGTGGTGTTTTCATTTTGCTTGTATGTGATTGCGGTGTGGCAATTAGTAATTTTAGAGAATAAACAAGATGACAACTGCCTAACAGCAGAAGGCAGAAAAAGAATTCATCAGTGCTGGCGTACTCCCACTCCCGTCGTCCCGTTCACATTATCTCAGTCACACACCGTAACTGGAAGCTAAGGCAGCAGCTCTTTTTTTACACAGCATAAAGATATACAAATAACAAGCATTAAATAAGAAACATCGCACCACATCAAGATTAACAAAAGTAATAATGCTGACCTTGCTAGCACTCAAGTCTTTTCAACCGCAAATAATCTTCCATCCCGATAGGGAAGAGCAAGACACCTAATCCTCTAGCATGTTCATGATAGGAGAATTGCCACTCCTTCCCAATTAATCATTATCTGAGACAGTTCCCTTATACTTGAAAAGATTATTCTGTAGCCCTTTGCCAGCTGAGGTTCCCCTTGTGCGGAGAAGAGCCAGCCAGAGGTCTCTTAACTTTGTTCCAGCGATAACCCTTGCATTTTAGATCTAGCATGTTGTATCTGCCCAAGCCCAAATGCCTCCCCCCACCCCGCCCTCAAAAGGCTGTTCGGTGCCCTTGCCCCAGTATCTTAAAGAAAAGCATATCTACTTTTTTTTGTTTGCTTGTTTGTTAGGTTTTCTACAGATCAAAACTCATGTCTGTTTGCAGGTTTTGTAAACACACTTTGGGTAGAGCTTTAGCATGGTATGAAGATTAATGACCCTTAAGAGGAGTCCCGCAGGTTTCATTTGTATTCTCTGCGCTGTGTTTTCACACTTTCAGAGAGCAGCGCTGAACTTCTGAACCACTTTGTCAACCTCATTAATTTGACAGTGATTTACATCTCTCTTAATTCATACTGGAATATCTTCAGCTCTAGCTATTTGCTAGTTATTCCACCTAGAAGGGGAAATCCTGGACTCACTGCTGCAGCACAAGGTCTCAGCACACCCAGCTGTGTAAATGACCTTGACTAAAAGCACCCATTTTTTCATCCCATGCTAGTATCCGAGTGTGTGTGTAATAGAAGTCAGGTGCATTGTATATTCTGTTTCCATTTCTCACTCAGGACCTAGGTCTCTAAAACCTTTCTCTTCCTCCCTGAAAGGAGAAGAAACAGGATCGATCCTCCTTCCTAGAGAAGTAAATATGTACAAGCAGATGAGACAGTCAGCAGTGTTTATACCTATATTCACGTGATTTTTGTTTAACTCCCAAAAAGTTGGGAGTTCAAGGTTATGCCTAACGAAATTCATGCAAAGGCTGATGCAATTACACCTGTGGTTACAATTATTCAGTGTACTCTGACAGTATACACAAATAATGTTCAGCACAAAAAAGTTTTCTCCAAAGTTGTACTTGCCCTTACCTGGAGATACTGAGAGTGTCCCTGGAAGGACTGGCTGCTAACCCAGCAAGCTGCAGAAACATCTGCAACTGCTGCAAACTTGGCTGAACTGTGTTTCATATTGGAGAAAGGGCTAAAGCAGGGGTTGACTGCCTCAGAGGGCACCATCAGTTTTACAGAAGCGATGCTTGAAGAATTTTCTATTATTAGGCTTATCAACATACCTTTTGAGACCATGGAGCACTAGAATGCAGATGCTGTCAGCTGGAGGATGGTCTCAATATTGCACCACCTTAAACTCACTGAGTATCTCTTGCTTTTTTACATATATTGAAAAAGTAGATCTGTTCCCCCAAGACCAGATTAGCTATCTGTAGGGTACCATTACATGCTATTTTTTTAGGCAAGGATGAGCAAGTTCAGCTCCAGTTTCCAATGCATCTTGTGGCCACGTGGCTCTAGTTAGTACTTTGTTAAGAGCAGACAAAAAGCCTTGAGCAAGACAAAATGTATTGACTTTTCTCAGTAGTGCATTAATGCTGCTAACTGATTTTTGCTTGGTTTGGAACATGGGCTAAGCGATATGGATAATATCTGTCTGTGAAGGACTATAAAAATATACTCTTAGCCTTAGCATTGGACAGGAGACTTCAAGTTCAATTGGTTATTCATAGTTGAATATAAATGCTTCTCAGTTGCTGCTTCCTAATGAACAGCCTTTTCCTTTCCCTTAAAATGACCCTCCCCATCATATTGTATGTGATGAGTGATGTATATTGTACTTCTCTGAACCAAAACATATGATGATAATTTGCACCCAAATTTGTAAGACATCCAGTTGTTGTTCCAGTTGTAGGTGCCTTATTATTTACAGTTCCATCAATGTTGAGGTAACCTGTGTTATGGACAATATATCCATTTGATTGTGTATTGTCATTTACAATTACCATTTGAAATCAAAAGACTGTAATCAATTCTTTTACTACTGTTATATTGATTTAGTTTGATATTAACTTTTGCATCAGAAATTGTGTCTAGCTATTTGCTACAAACAGCTAACTCATCTTCAAAAGGTTTGGAATGCAGCACAATACCCCTTCCCCAAAATGTATCGCATCTGCTGCTGCTTTAGGATGAGGTAGCCAAACCCTGTCATATCTTTAACATAGAATCATAGAATGATTTTGTTGGAAGGGACCGTAAAGATCATATAGTTCCACATGCTTTTATTCTAGGCAATCTGAAGCCTGCTAGATCATGTGATCTACTACTATATTGAAAACATTCAAGAAATTCTGTTACTTCAGGTACGATTAAGTTCTTTCACATCTTCATCCTTAATTCAGTGTATCTAAATGCATTTTTTTCACTTTAAGAGACTGTTGGAGTATACGCTTTCCCTGTCCGCATACTTTGACAGGTGGTAGGAGAACATTTAGAGAGGCTTGAACTGTGGATGATAAGGATTTGGCTTTTCAATTACCATCTATAGGATTTTATGGCACCTAGAGGCCTGCAGACTTCCATGCAGTTTGTCCTTAGAAATTAGTGTGTCCTACCAAATGCTTACAAGGACAAGAACTGAGGATGCATCTGGGTGAAATAATTTTATGAACTTCATTATTATATGTATATCTAAGGCAACCTACATGTATTTCTAGGGGTTTTTTTGGATGCCTAAGTTGCTGGTACAGATCTACCAGCAAGACTAGTAAAGAAAGGTGATGTCTTAACAGACCAGCTGAAATGGTTGGAGACAACTGACATCTTCTATCTCAAACCCTCTAGCCAGGTCTGACGAGAAGCAACAAAGTCCCAACAAATTCCAGGTGAGACACAATCGCTCTTCTGCCATGGTGCCTCCATGGAAGTGCCCAGCGGTGGTGCTGGCTTCAGGATCTTCCTCTCCTCTCTCCCTTGCCCTGTGCTGTCCTGCCGTCTCAGCCGTGCCATGCTAACCCAGCTGGCTTTGCTTATGGTACGTGAGCTCCCTTTGACAGGGAAAGATCAACAGGAAGCTTGTAAGAGGCAATAATAGTCTATATTTCTAAGTCTGTATTCTAAGATTGGGAATGATAAATGCAGACACCTTATCATGTTGACAGTTTCTCAACAAAAGAAAATAAAATAACTTCTGAATTTTATATTTTTTCCACTTGAATTTTCGAAACAGTGAAATTCTGGTAGTATACTACTGCCGAGACTTTCAGTTCGAAATTCATAGTGTGGCTCACAAAAATGCGATGTGAACTAAGAATAAGGCAAGGAGCCCTGGTTTGGATAAAACCATCATGTTTGTCAAGTAATAATTTCTGTTCTTTGGAGGAGGTTACTCTGTACTAATATTTTTTAAAAGTGGAAACTTACATAATGAGAATGTAGTATTTGTTTAAATGAAACTGCTTTACATATACTCTACTGCCTGTTATATTTCTCTAGAATGAGCATTGCTTTTAGTATTCAACTATTTAAACTTCTGTGAGAGTTAGGCTTATTAGCAGTAGTAATAACTGTGTGAATTGTAACAGAAGAGTAAATTTTCATTAAATACATGTTGCTTTCCTGGATTGTATTTTGTTTAATCCAATTAATAGTCTAAGTGGAAATTATAAATATTTCTACAGAATTTTTTTTTATTATTCAATGGAGGAGACTTGCACATAAAAGGCTTACTTACATTATTTTTTAAATTACTGTATTTTAAAAGAACTCAGTCTTTAATAAACACTTCTTTCTTTAAAAGAACAAAATCAGCAAAAGCTATAGTTGCTTCATGTGATATATGTACTTCCAAAACATAAGTGTATATGAGGTTACTTACACTTTATGCTTTAGCAGACTTTGCAGGAAATGGAGAACAGAGAAGAATCTGCAAGTTTGTTTTTATTTTAAACATTATGCTCTGTTGTATTAATCTTAATCAAGCATTACACAAAATCAATGACAATTTGAATTAAGAAATTGGATATCAGAAGAAAATCTCTGTAAGGGCCCTTTTCATAAAAAGGAACTTGAAGGCATTTTCTAGTAGGCAAAGAATGACATAGTTGTTGGTTTGGGCTTTTTTAATGTATAATTTATGAGATAAAGAATCCTAGTTTCAGAGAGACTGCAAAACAGCACAAGCACTGACCACCAGGAACTGTGGATCCAGTTTTGAAATTCAAATACCCCACTTAAAATACCCATAACATGAGAAAGTTCTCTGCGTACTTTCAAGGAACAGTGAAAGACACATCCACAAGCAGAAAAAGAATTTGACTGCCAATATACTAAATCATTATCAGCACAGGCCAAGGATGGGTTTACACTGTTAAAAATGGTAGTAACACTGTAGAAAAGACAGAACTGTTCGGCAAATGCTACTTACCTGGTCTAACAGGTAAGGCGTTCCAGCCTGCCTATGGTCAGCATGGAGATCCCTACAATGTGTCCTACTTAAGCTCCTCCTTATTTCTCCCACTAGCTCTATCAATCTCTTTTTCTTTTTTTTTTTCTTTTTTTTTTTTTTTCTGAGTGTAGGTTGACATGCCACTAAAATAGGAAGAACAGGAAGAATGAACTTGCTCAAAATGTTGATTTAAAGCCTCCTGGGCTAGAGAGGGAACTGAATCCAACTTCCATGTACTGGGTGAAAGCTCTACTTGGAAGATTAAAAACAGGTCTGTAACCAGGTGATAATTTTTCTTAAACGAGGCTTCTTTTTTGTCTGACTGTATTTTAAATGGATGCAACTATATTTTTAGCTACCAAATCCAGCCTGTAGGGAGGCCCTGAGACCCTAGCTGATCAACCTTGTGTGTGACATAGGCAGAAAGGCTGTGTCCTGGTTTTGCCCCACCTGAGCACCATGCGGCCACTCGCTCACTCCCCCAGTGGGATGGGGGACAGAATCAGAAGAGTAAAAAGTGAGAAAACTCATGGGCTGAGATAAAGACAGTTTAACAGATAAAGCAAAAGCCGCGCATGCAAGCGAAGCAAGACAAGGATTCATTCACCACTTCCCATGGGCAGGCAGGTGTTCAGCCATCTCCAGGAAAGCAGGGCTCCATCACGCGTAACAGTTACTTTGGAAGACAAACACCATCACTCTGAACGTTCCCCCTTCCTTCTTCTTCCCCCAGCTTTATACGCTGAGCATGACGCCATATGGTGCGGGATATCCCTTGGGTCAGTTGGGATCAGCTGTCTCAGCTGTGACCCCTCCCAACTCCTTGTGCACCCCCAGCCTCCTCGCTGGTGGGGTGGTGTGAGAAGCAGCAAAGGCCTTGGCTCTGTGTAAGCACTGCTCAGCAGTAACAAAAACATCCCTGGGTTATTAACAGTTTTCAGCACAAATCCAAAAGGTAGACCTACGCTAGCTACAATGAAGAAAATTCACTCTATCCCAGCCAAAACCAGCTCAGGCAGATAGCTTCACAGTCCAGCTCAAACACGAGCATAAACAAGCAGAGCTGGAGTAGAAAAGTCCCTCCAGCTTGGAGAATCGGCAGAAGTAAAACTGCTTCTCAAAATTCTCAAAGTAAAAGAAAAGTCAGGGGCAAAAAGGAAGTTTAATTGCCTCAGGAATGAAGGACAGCTGAGCAGAAGTTTATGGGATGGCAGCTTGGCTTGTCCTCTGTGTCGCACCTCTTCCAATCCTTCATTTTCCTTGTGTGCGTGACCCAAAATGGCTAAGCTTCACTAACCTTGCCACACAGACTGGTTTGCAGTACGACTGCTGTAGCGCACAGAGCAAGCAAGGCCACCTCTATAAAACAGGAATAATGATTCTCTCTTCCCTTCTAAATGTTTTGAAACATACAGATGAAAGTCTTACACAGGAAGTAAGTTCCTATTTTAAGACAAGCCTACAATATTGTTTGCCTGGAAAGAAACAAAGGTTACATGTTTCAAAAGTTTGCACAGTAAGTACTTACAAGCTGCACATTGTTTTTCATTACCAATGATTTGTTTTCTTGCAGAACAACTTCTTCTAAAATATTAAACATAGTCAAAGTGACTAATGCATTTTTTTAATCTAAGAATTGCTCAATTAAAAATTTACAAGGCACGCAATTTTGATTTCTGCCGACAATAGTAAAAACTTGTGTATAAAGATTAATTACTTATAAAGTAAAACACATCTTTTAAAAACTGACATTAAATTTGCATCTGCACTGTATATTGGATTTTATTCTACTCTCTTTAAGCAGAGGACTTCTGGTGGACTGTTGGTACAGTTTTAAACTGCTGATGCAAATGCATTCTATGAATTGACTAGTTCTTGAGCCAGCTGAAACCGAGAAGCAAACCATATTTTGTACTTTTGGTTTTGATGCATTCATTATACCCTATGGATATCCTACTATAACAATATACAGATTATATCAAGTATATAAAAATATATGGAATTTTTAGTTACCTTATGTTATAGTGTATTATTACCTTACATCAAAAGATATTCATATTTCATATAAATTCTAACAACTTTGTTAAAATACGCTTTAAAATAGTTGTACTTTTTCAGCTGTGTTATAACCTTTTGTACTGACTATACATGGTTGAGGTTTCTCATGACAGCAAAATATATATTTCTTTTACTATACCAAGACTGCCCTCTAGAGTCTCATTGGGCCAAATTAATCTCTGGTGTAATTCCTCTCTCCAGATTAGCTTTCAAAAGAACATATCTTTACAGGCCCCATTATGCAGTGCTCCGATTTGAATGATACAATGCTGGCTTGAAAAAGTGGATAATACAATTCCAAGACAAAGGTGGGAATTTTTTTTTCACTTACTATGAGCTCTGGTAACTCATTGCAAAAAATTACTTGTAGGCTCTTTACTGCATATATTTTGCATTCCAATCGAGTTGTAAAATATTGGGAAAATGATGAAGAAGAGAATAGTTTTAATCTCCTCCTAAAACCACATGAGAGATGTATACGTCTATAAAAGATGACAGAGGGAATGCATGCAGGATAACCGAATTAAGCCGGTACTTGTTCTTTCTTTACAACTGTTAAAAAGCAGCACTTCTCCCCGCTGAGGGTTGGATTAAGCTTCCACTGAAGCCAGTGGCAAACCTTGAGTAATCAAGGAAACAGAATTATTGCACTGATTGCCAGAAGCGTTTGTATTCGGTTGTTAAATTAATAATGGGTATCTGGTTCAATAAACAGTTGTGTTTCCCATTAAATTGTAGCTGCAGTGCTGCTTCTTATTACTTACCAATATATTATGCAAAAAAGGCAGGGGAAAGAGGACAAATGTGAAGTAAACAGACTCGCACAATATGGTTTTAAAATGTACGATGCAGTGAAACAAACTCTTAGCACACATGGTAAACCATGCACCACCTTACATCATTTAAAGAGATAGTGATTTTCAGGTTAAAAGAATATAATTCTTAGTTATAACTCTCTAATTCAAATCAAAGAATGTAATAAAAAGTAAGATTTTATTTTTCTTCCCTCAAATAACTGAATTTTCACTTTTTTTCCTGTTTCCCGGCTCCCAGTAGGAATGGCTCATTCAAATCAGGTTTTACTTTGCATTTATTATATATTCTGAGGTAAATCTGGGGCAAATAGCCCCAACAAGCTAACTGAAATTGGCTTCACTTAGATAAAGCCAAAAGGATTTGGCCCTACATTGATATTTGCAGCAGATGTATGTGAGGCTGAAACACAGCTTATTGAATTATTTGCTGGAATCTGTATTTATTCAGTAGAGTTTTTCTTTATTGTGATCTTTCTGTAGGAAGTAACAAAAATCAGTGAATCAATTTGGATCACAATGAATGGTACAGAACTAACAATTGATTTTTTTTTTTCCACTATAATTTTCTTGAGAATAAACCCCAGCTACTCCATCGTTTTGTACTATATGGTCCCAAGTTCCAGTAATGTAACTGCACCAGGATCTGCCTTACCAGGGAGATGTGCGACCGTTCTCTCACGAGCAGCACAGCCCGGTTGTTCCTGGTCGCTGTGGCTGCCAGGAGAAGAGTTGCAGGCAGTCATTTTGGACATCTAGGACAAATTTCACATGCTGAGGAACAGGACACGCAGGGGAAACACTATACACACAGAATATACAGGGCCTTTACTTTGTTTGGGTAGGTTGCACACAACCTGGGAAATATTTCATTAGAATAACAGTGCAAAAAATTACAGACATTGTGTTACACATTATAGGCCTAAATTTGCAAAACACTCTACCAAATAAACTCATTGTTCTGCACCTAAAATAAATGTTGGGAGTTCCATGTGAAAGCCACTGTAGTCAGTGGAAGTCTTTCCGTTGACGTGAGCTGGCTTCTTACCTGTTCCTTCTTACTCTCCGTATACTCAAGATGGCAGGAATCAATTTAGACCTTCTCCTAAATGCATCTGCACAATCTAATCATCACAGGACACTGAATGAAGGATACAAACGCCTCATACATCTCCCTGCTGTTTCAGGAAAACAGTTTTGATATCACTTTCTTTAGTACTTCCCTTGGCAATCATGGGAAAATAGTCTACATTTCTCATTATCTCATTTAAATAGGGGTAGGTTTCCTATTATTCTTTATAGTTTGGGTCCTCTTTTTCTGACTGTGCCTTGGAAATACCTGCAGTCATCCCCAACATAAAGATATGCTTTTATCTTTTAGGGAGTATTGATTTTTTTAATCTTCTAATTTTGTTGCCTTCGAGCTGACCATTTTTCACCATTAGGCCACTTTTTCACTAAAGCAGAAGCACAGAGCAACAAGGAGGCACATTAGGAAGAAAAACCCACCACGGATTTTGTTGAAATTCATATCATAAATTTTTCCCCGCTGAGCCCTATTACAACCATGATTTCACAAATAATGGATTCAGGGGTGAAACCAAACAGTTGTTATATTTGCACTGTTTAGAAAGAGAAGAGGCGTTTTATGTAACCACCTACTGTAACACGCGCGTGAAGGACGTGAGCTAGAGTTTTGCACTTGATTGAACAGCATCCTGACCGTTAGCCTATAACACACTTTCAGGCACCGCTTTCCCAGTGTCCCCAGCTGGACCAGTTTCATTTTGTCTGAAATCACTGTGATAAAGAGTAAGTCTGTTAGAATGACTCCACTGCTTGGTATCACGGGTGCTTGCCTGCATAGTGGAGCTATATATGGTGTTCATAGCCTTGATAGCATTCTGTCACCTTCTTTTAAAAATGTTTGATTATTATAGAAAAGGAAATGCTGTACAGAGAGGAAATCAAGAATTTGTCCTTTCTCCTTTTTCCAAATATCCCTTCTCTTAGTAATTAGGACAGTGTTTATAAGAGTAAGACTTGTCTGTACTCCGCACAGTAAGAAAAAGGGATTGTATGAATGTGACCAGTTGCCAAAGTGAACAATGGAACCGCTGCAGATGGGGATCTGTGGGTGTTTCATCAGATCTGGGGGTGATGCAGAACCCAGAGCACATTTCTGCGCTGCGCCTTGCCCTGGCGCTAATGCAGACAGGTGAACAGCCAGTTCAGGGAGCTGATCCAGCTGAAACCTTGCAAAAAACAGTGATTAAGTTTTGGGCAGATCAGCTTGCAGAAAAGGATCACCTCTGCACATGCAAAGGAGTGGAAGGGAATGCACGGCACACGGCTGAGGTGGGGGGAGGCACGGTGGCCCCGAGAGAAGGCGGCTTTAGTAGAATAGTGCCTGAAATACTTTCAGCAGAATCAACAGCCTGTGGTTGCTATAAGGAGAGGTCTAGTTCCTGCTCTTCTCTTTTTTCCTATTTGACCACAGATAGTTTTCTGATCCCATACTTAAATACTGAAATAAATGACTTGCCTTTAAAAAGTGTTGATGATTCAAATGTCCTCAAAGACGTGCTTGGACTGTGTTAACAATTCAACTGGAAGTTCAGCTAGATATCAAACTACAGACTTGGTATCTGTGGAGAAACATCACCAAAACAGTTTTCAAATGGGAAAATGACACATTTCCCCCAAGTTACATCTGCTTCCCAATTTTATTTCCAATACTAACATCTTTAGATTAGCTACTTCTTCAAGAAGGGGATATATGAAGAGGAAAATAACTTGAACACAAGCAATAAGACCTCAGTTAATTATTCTGTCAAAACTTGTTTTCTTCTACTCATTTTCTCCTTCCACAATACCTTCCACTTTTACCAAACATGTTTCTTTCTACATCTTGGCATTACCAATTCATCCTCTCCCTCTAACATCTATTACACATACAAGAACTGTATTTTCTCTTTTGGAAGGAAACTGCTGCTTGGTGTTGTGTGATTGACTGTCAAATTCCACTCCATCTCTGATTACTGTTTTAACTTTTTCAAAATTCTTATTTCCAATCCTAATTCCAATTGCAGCAGTGTGAGAGAGGAAGTATCATAGCACATGAGATGTCTAACCATACCATTGTAAAGATATCATCGTATTTAAGCTAGTGTACATGTAAACTGGATCTGTGTGTGTCCATATGCAGGTCTCTTCATTTTAACAGACACCCATATAGTTAAATTAAGAAAGAAAAGAGTCTATACATTTTTTCCTAGACTTTCAATTTCTTGCTCTTGCTACATAATGTTGATGTCAGGTAAGGAATAAAGATATAATGTTTCTTCTATAATGCAGAACAACAATACTCTAGTTAATCCCAAGCCAATTCTGAATTTGGGAGAATTCTTCAAGTGTAACTCTGTAAGGGCACAACAGCATCCTGACTGCTATCCCAAAGAGAAAACCAAAAATACAAACTGAAACACTGTCCCAGCACAGTGGATGAGCCTTGCTGGCTCCCCAGCACAGGACGTGCACATAGAAGCTGTGTTTCCAGAGACAATGACACGTGCTGCATTGCTCTGCCTTCCCCGTGAGTCTGCACCAGTGGTAGCAGAATTACACCAGATCTTGGAGTGATTAAAGCTTATACATCGGAAATTAATTTTGCAAAAGCAGCTTAAAATAAGCACTTAAAAACTTGCTAGGTTCTGAGATACTCTGTTGAACTGGTATGGTCTCATTCTGAATTTATACAACCTCCCCAGTAAATTTTGAAATCTCCTCAGAACTTCCTTCAAGCTTTCTTTAAGGATCTTTCTGAATTCTTCCCTGTAATTAGGGTCATCCAGATAACAGATATAATTTACCCTTTGCATTTTTTGTCCCGTCATTCTTTGGATCCCGAAGGTTGCACTGGTTACCCTTCTCAGTAGTCCTTCACAGCTAATATTAACTTATAGTCCCACAACTTCTCACAATACCTTCACTGCATGAAAGGCATTCAGAGTCCTACAGATAATCCTGCGTCTGTGGTTTGTTCTGTTGTGCTACGTCTGTCAGATCTAGCTATAAAAGACAGAGGAACTGCATCATCAGCCACAAATGGCCCTGAAGTACCGACTTTCTACCAAATGTGTGTCTGTACTAAATGTCTCCGTCTGACATTACGCTTGCGGTCTCCAGTCCAGTCTTAACTTTGTAGCCAATTTTTTCTTCATGTGGAACGAATTTCTTCTACTATAAATAACTTCAAAAAACAAATACATTCCCAAGCTGCAGTGGCAGAAAGCATGGCAGAGACTGCATGCCTTTGGTAATGAACGCACTTTTTTCAGCCTTATTCCCACCCTGGGGAAAAAAAAAATACATTTATCCCTCAATAGTTGCAGGTGCTTCTAGTCCTAGAAACACAGAGGAAGATGCATATAAATGCTGTCCTGTAGCCATAATTCTGTTCCTTTAACTGGAAAAGATCTTAAATGTGGTTCACTGGAACGTAGGACTGGGACCTGGCCCTTGATATCACAAACAACTGTGTCCTAAAACTGATTTAATAAATGTATTTGGTTTCATTTCAAAGTTAGGTCTTTTTAACTGCAACAACTTCTCTTGAAGAACTAGGATACTGCTTAGGAATCTTCTTCTAATTTTAGGTCTAAATGCATTTGTAATCTTTTAGTGTCTATTTCTTCTTATGCCAACATTGCCTTTTTAATTTAAATAGTTATTTCCCCTCACTGTGTTTACACCCTTGATATATTTATAGATTGCAATCATAACCTCCCCTGCACTACAATCTACTTAGATAAACACATCTGCAATGCCCTTTCCATAAAGATGGGTTCTCTATTTTTCTAGTCATCTTAGTAGCCTCTCTGTGCACCTGGCCCAGTTTCAGTTCACTGCTTGTGGGCACGGGTGAGAATTGCCTGCAGTATGCTAGGTAAAGTCTTGCAACCTCAACGAGCAATGTCCACATGCAATGTCACCAGCCCTTGTCCATTTCTACCGCTCAACCCAGAAGTCTTCAGTCTTGATGGAGCTTTCAACTTTGTACCAGTGTCATCAGAATAATTCCAATACAATTGTGATGTTCAATCATGAAAATATTAAATAAGGTTGACTCCAAAGTTCATGAGCCTCACTAGTAACATTTCAGCCTTTTATTTCAACCTGCCCCTTTCAGCACTACCCATTTGAGTCTTCACTCACCTATTTTCCTTGCTTCTTACCTCCCTTACACTTTCTCCAATAACTCCTATTTTCTCAGTTTTGCTTCCCACACGGCACTTCTACAGGTCCAGTAATGGAAATCAAACTGACAAAATCTACTCCCTCTGTTTGTTTGTGTATCAATCTCAACAGGTCAGTCCCACTGGATTTTGCTTTGATTTGCTCTTATTGCATTTTGTATCATTTTCTCTTTTCTTTCTATATTTTTTCATATGTTCTTTCAGAAATTGACAGGACAAGGGGTAATAGGTTTAAACCGAAGGAGGGTAGATTTAGATTAGATGTTAGAAAGAAATTCTTCACTGTGAGAGTGGTGAGGCACTGGAACAGGTTGCCCAGAGAGGTTGTGGAGGCTCCATCCCTGGCAGTGTTTAAGACCAGGTCAGATGGGGCTCTGGGCAGCCTGGTCTAGTGGAGGGTGTCCCTGGTCTAGTGGAGGTGCCCATGGCAGGGGGGTTGGAACTAGATGGTCTTTGAGGTCCTTTCCAACCCAAACCATTCTATGATTCTATGAATCTATGAAATTCTTACACAGTAAAATATGCACTTTAGATGAGGTTTCCATGTCTGCAAATGGATTAGGTCACATTTTTTTCATTCTGTAAAACAGGCACTACCTTCACTATTTTTTAATCATATTCTCAGTCATCCCAACATCAGTTCATACCCCAATGTGCTTCTCCTCATCTGGTTGCAAGGCTGTTGAAAAATCTCTCTTGCAATGCTTTAATTGGAGATTCCTTTGCCAGTTCTTTGAGAA
This sequence comes from Aramus guarauna, assembly GCA_013400195.1. Taxonomy (NCBI): domain Eukaryota; kingdom Metazoa; phylum Chordata; class Aves; order Gruiformes; family Aramidae; genus Aramus; species Aramus guarauna. The sequence goes on from VXBL01010062.1 coordinate 61,788, forward strand.
ATATGAGATTATTTGATCTCCCCTAACTTGAATGCAATAAAGTTTCTTGGGTGTTACTCCTGTCTCAGTTGAAGATATTTATGTTTCCATAATCTTATTACCATCTTCCATCTTCCTTTTGCTCCAACTAAAACATCACATTATTTGAAACTGAATCAAAGTATTCAGTTAGTTCTGAGGTTTAACTGAAAATGCTTTCCATCTAGAGGTTAAATAGTCACTGTGTAGCAGCTTTACTTCATTTTTTTTACTATTCTTTGTGAGGTCTCCTTCATGTTGAGTCTCTGCTTGTTCTTGTCATCCTTCTTGAAATGACTATTCATCCACTTAGCTCTGGAGTCCTTTTCCATGATTTTTTTCCCATTTGTTCGGGACAAATTTTAATAGTGTCAGCACCATGGGTTTGATGTTGAAGGCCCTGAGACTTCATTCCACCTGGGTTCAGCTCCAGGTCTGTTCATGTTTAGTTTAGCCTTATACTTAGCTAAAACTGAATTGACTTGTGAACACTAAACTAAGATTTCTTTCTGTTTTCTATTGTACCTAAATGTCCTTATCACTAAGCAAATGAAGTTTAAAATGGTCCTATCTCCTGTTTTAGCAGTGACACTTTGGTGGAAGAGATTGTTTTCTTTCATGTAACATGGAATGTCTGTATGACACCACGTATATTAGTGTTTATTTAGCTATTGCTACATTTTTGTTGTTTATCTTCTGCAAAACGGTTCAAACCTCTGTTTCATCTCACATCTAGATCATATGTTCTTGTTCCTGACAGAAATCACTGCTGTTATGTTGTACTAGGATTACACTATAGCAGGTGCGCATAGATATTGTGGTTCAGTAAGAAAATTTACTGCTATTAAAATGTAAGCACATTTTTAATTTACAAATGTAACCAGTAATGTTTTTTTAAAGATTCCCACTTTGGTTGTATAGGAACAGCTGATCTCCTTGTCAACTTTCTCAACTCCATCAACCTCAGAAATGTTAAGGGAACAATGCAATGATTGTGTTATTCCCCCTCCACCCATAACATAAGGTGCTGAAATTTTATCCCCTTAACTCTCTCTGAAGATGTTTCCTGCATAACGCAGTATTTTTAAGGAATCCATAAATTTTGGATGTGAAGAGGGATAATACATTGCTTCCTATGGTAATTTGAATTTGCCTAATTTTAATTTCCATTTATTTAATTATATACTTCTTCATTGGATTTTTTAAAAAAATCCTTTATTAGTGGATATTTTCTCCCTTTAATCATACTGCCTTCATAGCACTTCTCAGTCTTCTTTTTGATAAACTGAGCTCCTCAAATTTTGTATTTTACAGTATTCTTTCCAGATTTTGAATATTATTATTTTCTTCAGTTTCCCCACATCCTTTAAAAAATATGGACAGCATGAGTGGAGATAATAATTTGGTATGAGTCTTAATGCTACATCCATTTTTAGTGAAACTTGCTCTTCTGTTATTCATTTATACTAAACAGCCTTATTAGCTGTTTTGTTTTTTGTTTTTTTGTGGGGTGTTTTGTTTTGTTTTGTTTTGTTTTGTTTTCCTGGAGGATTCATAGGAGATCAGCAAATCATTACTACTATCAGCATGTGTATGTGAGGGGAGCACTGGAGTTGTCAGCATGCCCAGATAAAGGGAGTGATATTATTTTGGCCTTGTCCCCCCCTACAAAACGCAAAATGTCAGTCACAAATGGTGCTGATGTGCTGTGCCTCCATGCTGATCCAGACTCTCTGAGATTTATTTTCAAAATACAGACACGTGTCATTTCATACACACGCATGTGCACAGACACTACTGCTGCCTTGGGGGCAGAAGGACCGGAGGGGAGCGGAGGTTAAATTGGGAGGGATTCTCTCTCTCTCTCATACAACCTGAGAGTAAAGTTAGGATTGAGATGTAGGAGTTAGACTCTGTACTACCCTGCTGCTTGGCTGCACTACTGACTATCATATTCTTGGAAGAGAAACATTAATGTGGTCCCTGATAGGTGACCCACCTGAATGAAGGAAAAATACTGTGACAGCAACAGCTAGCGAGTGTGAGTCAAAATTAATATTGCAGGATGAGATGTCTGCTTTCTTGAATTTATAATTGCTTAGCAATGAAAATATGAGATTATAGTTGTCAGATACTCTGCTTTTCCTGACCTGGTCTTGCTCTAATTTTCAGCGTTCATCATTTGTTTGAAATTGAAATTCAAGAATTGCAAAACTCAAATGTCAATGGAGTTTTAAACTGTCCTGTTACCAAAGCTAATAAAAACTATGATTTTAAGAAAGCACAATAAAAAGAACAACAGAATAATCCTAAACCAGAAAACCATTTGTCTGATGATTCTGTCTAACAGAATATTACTTCTGGATGCACCAGTTTTTATCAAATAGAAACTTTTAAAAAAAACCCAAACAACTGCCATTTTATGAGAAGATAGCACTCTGGGCCTCTCTAGTAGCTTTAACAGTATAAAACTGTCAACATACACAATAGTGTTTAAAACCCTTCTGCAAGAAAACTTTGTTTGCCACATGGATTTTTTTTTATTGACCTGTGTTTTCTGTTCCAAAGACCACAAGTTCTATACACTTCTTAGTACTTAAAACATTGTATGTGCATGTTCTGGACACTACAGAAAGCTGTCCCCACACTGAAAATGCTTAATCACAAACAAAAACCTTAACCCTGCCTAACCCCTTCTAGTGGAAAAGCCGCCTGGCAGCGGGGGTCATCTCAAGAGCTGCATGTCACTCCCTTACCAGCACACATACCCATGCTGGTACTCAAAATAGGGCACAATGATTTTCACCGGCCCTCTCTAAGAGCTTCCTTTTAGTCCCTAAATGCACCCACCTAGCCTCAAGTTTCTCAGGGCAAAAGAGGTGAAGTTCTGTGAGGAGTCTATTGAAGTTTGGGTAGGATATTGCTGTTTGAACAGTTAAGTGATGTACGGCACCTTCTTCATTCTGCAGCTGTTGGAAAATCTCAGAAACAATAATGTTTTTGTCCGCTGCACTTTTCTATGTTTTCAAAGAAGCAACATGACTTACCTTATGTTTAACTGCAAAGTATAAGTGCATTCTGTAACAAATAAATGTAAGCGGTGTAGGCTGGAGCCCTGGGACACATATTACTTATACATATCTTGTTGGTAACAGAACATAAATACTTCACTAAAGTCTCCATTTGTAATTTGTGCTGAACGTTTCTGAACATATGAAATATGAATTACATTTTGTAATGGCCCTTTGTGTTGAGGTCTAGCGGGAAAATATTGTTCTCCGTGAGACAAAGTAAATTGCAATGATTCCTGAAGGGACTTGACTTTTGTACAAGAAAATACATTTAATCTGACATAGTTACTCTAATGATCTCTCATGTTATCTTTTATTGAACACAAAATGAGGTACAGCCATCAAAGTTTAGCATGCTACTGAGTGTACCCTCATTAGATTACCAATATGGGGCTAAAGGGAATTTACTTAGCTCTACACACTTTTAGGGACTCACAAGTTTAGTAGAATGGTCTGTACCACCTGGTATTTAAAGGAAGAAGGCTTGAAAAATGTAATTTTAGAATTGTACACCCGCAAGAAGTTACGAGCAATCATTCTCTCTTCACATGTGTGAGGCATCAAGGGATCTCTTAAGAAGGGAGGGCTAAGGGGCTCTCTTATCGATGTCTTCGACTACCTGCTGGAATGTTATGAAGAGGGCAGAGCCAGGCTCTTCTTGGAGGTGGACAGCAGAAGGACAAGGGCCAACAGGCTCAAGTTGAAAGAAGAAAAATTCCAATTTGATGTTAGGAAAACAATTTCACAGTGAGGTGATCAGACATCAGAAGAGATTGCCCAGGGAGGCTGTGGAATTTTCTGCTTTGGGGGATGCTCCAAACTCAACCAGAAAGGGCCGTATGCAACCTGATCAAACTTCAGAGCTAGATCTCACGTCACAGTCAATCCTGCTCTGAACGGGAGTTTGGGCCAGATGACATCAAAAGTTCTTTCCAATCTACGTTATTGCATGATTCTATGATCTTATTCTAGGTTTTATCATAGTTATAATGTATTCATTATGTGAAACCTTATTTCATCTGTAAAATGGAGTATATTCATCTGTGACAGATGTTCTGGAGAATACAAATACAGTAGAGTTCTATGTGAAGAATACAAAATTACTATTGTCTTGTATTATAAATATGACTAATAATACATCTTTATGGTTAAATCTGCTTCTAGTTAGTTATATAAGAATGAATCAGCTTCAGTATAGGGTTTTATTAGCTTTTAACAGAATAACTGACAGCATAATCAGACTTTTTATTATTTTGATATTCTTAATAGACAAATGATTGTTATACATGAACTTCATAACTATTTTGCTATGTCCATGATATCCCTTTCTTCATCTGATTACTGTTCCTAATCTCAGCACAGGATGAGGCAGCACTGTGGGTAAATAGTGGGGTGGGGAGAGAATTATACCATATGTAAATGAAGCCTGCTGAAGCTACACTTTAGAGTATTTTGTTTATTTTGTTCAGTTTGATTTGACCTACCTTTCTCCTTAAAGAGGGATCAGACATTTTTGTTCTTTAATATTCTCATTTACAAAGCTTTTGCAAACAGCATTTTTTTTAAAGCAGAAATATCAGTGCCAACATCAAAGCAAGCTCAGAGGAAACAGCTGCACCCTGTACATGAGTTTTAGTTAAACTAGCACAGAGAAAAAGTGTTCCTGATACTTGCAAAGGCCTTTTGCAAAACCCAGCATCATGTTTGAAAGTGTACAGTTTCTTTATAGCTTTTTGATGCTTGAAGAAGAATTTGTGAAACTATATAGCCTGTGGTGATGTTCACCATATTATTTAAGATTAATTTCAGTTCTATCATGATACTGTAATACAGAGGCCAGCAAAGGATTGTGACTTTGGTATGCATTTCCATACCTTCACACATCTGATTTTATTTCATGTATGATAGTGGCAATTAAGCATTTTAAGTTTGTAATCCTTTTAATGTGTTAACTATACAGGCAACGTTAACTTTTCATGAATATGGTTTTGGGGTGGAATTGATTTGGGGTCTTTGTTTTCATTCTAGGAGATAAGGAAATGATTAAAGTAAAAGTTTTCAAGCATAGAAAAGCTGTTACTCCTGCAACACTTTGTCTTACTCAGTCTAGACCTTTTGAGAAGTTGGCAGTAGTTAAAAACTTGTCCTTGGTAGCTTGATGTAGCTTTTTGTGGTAGTTTCTTTTTGCTGGTTACTTTTCAAGACACTGAGGAATTTCAAGGATTAGGATGAAAATTGAAGGAAACTAGACAGAGGCAGAAAGCAGCTGTATGAGTTAGAGACATAATTAAATGAGGAGATGCTCAACTGTTACTTCTGTTTTGAAATATCAATATAATACTCTTTTGAGAAGATTAAGGAAAGCCAGAAACTTCTCCATTTACATTATAGTCAGTTTCCATTATAGAGCTATATTTATACTCCTTTGTAATAATGTCTTTGACTACTTATTTTAGTTGAATGCTGTTATTTCTTAATCTGAAGGCAAAAGTAAGGAGTCAGCAACCCCTCTTCTAGTCTACAAAGCACATATGCACTCAACGTCACTTACATGTCATATGATGTAAATCAAATTCAGCACATCTAAATAATTTTTTACTTTAATTAGGCAACTAGTAAAGAAGGCTAGCATCCTAATGCTAGAAATAATTTTGAACAAAAAGTCTTGGAAGCAAGAATTCCAGCAAGAAAGCATGAATGAAAGTTGATACCATTAAGATCAAAATGCCATCAAAAAGCCACAATTCATCAGTAATGAAATAGGTCTGCTGTTTTAAATGACAAAATCAGCAATACAACATAAAAAACTATAAAACAAGTAATAAAAAAGAGCTATTTAATCAATAATGTAGGTTTTATACTAAGAAACGTAACTGACAAGCAATACAGGTCTACTAAGAAGGTTTTATTACAATCTGGTTTCAGGAAAAAAACTTATAATTTTAACTATCCAGCAGTAGCAAAAGAGATCCCAATAACCATTACAAATCCATTTCTATCAGGTAACAGAATTTGGAAAAGTCGATGAATAGTCAGAAGGGTAACACTCAGGAGCTTTGTTGTAAAGGTATAAGAGAAATGCTTGTCAAAGTTTTGAGTTCATGTCCTTATTTTAAAAATTATCTAAAGACAACATTAAAAAAAAGTATCTACTGAACTTAAACATTACATCAGCAGGTCTGTATAATTTTCACATAGATCTTCAAGGCACTGCCTGGAGACCGATAGCTGACACTATTTTAATAATTTTAATAACTTTAATAACTACTGAAATTTTTTGGAAAGAGCTAGGAACAGAGGGAAAACCACTGTTGCATGGTTATTTTCAAAAGGGAAGTGTAATGATCTGAATAAATACAGGCTGGAAAGTCTGATGTTGATACCAGACACAATAACACAGCCATTGGTTTGGCAGCATTATCAATAAGGAACGAAAGAGCAGACATTCAGTGGAGACACATCTCTGACAGAAGACCAGTCTGCATCTCTTTGGTCAGCAGCACTGCCCGGTTATGCCAACACGAACTCAACTTTCTTCACTTTGTAAAGATTTTACATCATAGAAGGCCCACCACCACTACATCGAGGCCCACCAGCAATCAACCAAAACAACCCTGAAGCAAAGCGACTTGGAAGGAGCCAATGGTTCTACTACAGTTTTGGGGAAGCAATCTGACCTGGGAGAGTCTCAGAGACCCTGCACAGGTGTGTGTTGTGCACTGTGTGTTGCCGAAGTACTGCAGAACCACGGCTGGCGGTTCATCCGTGGTGGGGTAGCAACAACATAAGGAAAATTAAATATCAAAAGAAGCAAAAAGATTTAATCTACAAGTTAATAAAAACTTATTTGTTTTTTTAACCTATATTAAACTACTAGAAACCAAAGCTTCTGATCTAAAATATCACAGGCACCGGGAACTTTGTTACAGAACATAGGTGAGTCCCTGGCTGTTTGGTAATATCTGACATTTCGACAAAGGTTCTCTGCTTTTTCCCGTCTGAATGCTAATGACTGGCCACATGGTAGTTACAAAGGAAGGATTTGGGTTGTAAAGACTTCCAAAGACAGTCTTCTTTCAAGTAGGCAAATGACAATGCAAAGTGATACACTGGGGTGCCGTATCTAAATTTTACCTGTTTCTGTAGCTGTGATGCTTATACATAAAATCTGCTTTCAAAAATAATGGGATGATTACTGTTCTGTTGCAACACTTTCCCTTGTTATTTTTTTAATTTGAGCTAAAAGAAATGTTAAAATGGTTTAAAAATGTAATCCAATTATTTGGAGGTAGTGGAAAATGCTTTCTTTTGTGGTGGAAGACAATATTCTACAGAACAATTAGATTATAGAAATAACAAAGAAAAGACAACAACTGTAAGAATTTCATCCTAGTGGTACCACTGATACCAGGGTTACTCTAGGCAGGCATCTTTTGTGCACTCTGCCTGGTGAGTTATGCTTTTGAATCCAAAAGTTTTGACCATCATTTTTCCTTAGCACTAACAGTAACTTTAAAACAATATTAGAAATATTATCAGAAACAGAATTTGTCTCAAGAAACCAGTCTGATTTTTTCAACAAGATATTCACAACATCTACCTGCACTGCAATCAAATTGGGCATGTGGCTCATGGGGTTCAGTTCAACTACAGGAGTGCTCAGCAGAGTAAGAATTTGCTTATCCTTAGTGATAAATATGTATTCTGACCCTCTGTTGTCTAGCAAAACACACAGAGAATGGATAACATTGCATGTAAATGCCTAATGACAAGTGCCAGGATTAATGTGACTAAGCCTGGCAGTGAGATAGACCTTCTTGCTGCATATTCTGCTAATGGATCAAAAGAAGAATTGTACAACGAGTTGCAGCAGAGGTTAATGCATCTTGTAGAGAAAGGGAAGATCCCAATCTCCTAACAACAGCTCATAGGAAAAACTCCCTCTTTGACTCTTCCTAGGACAATTATATCTACAATCTAATTGTTGGGGTTTGCTTTAGTTCAAAATATAACGTGGCTGTCCATATTGTGTGCAAGCAGTTCGTTGTTCAACAGAAATATCACTTGTTTTATTCATTGTATCTCATAAAAATCTATACCTGTGCATGTAAAAGTACAACAAAGTTTTGTTTTACGATTTACTTGTTTATAGGCAGCCTTCAGATGCTATGTGTGAAAGAGGTGTGGGTTTTTTTTATTTATTTGTATTTGCTAAAGAGGGATTCCTCAATCTTTTGGTAAAAACGAATATTCAAATTTTTTTTCAGCCTAACTTTTTATTCAGGAGATGATCCATCTCCGTGAGAGAGAACATTTGTTACATTTAAAATTTATTGCCACGTTCTTTGAGGGAAATGCAGCCCTGCTAAGAACAAACCATTCTGAGCACCATGCCAGATCTTTCTGCCTTTCCTTACTCCTCTCTATGCAGAAGAAGGATGTGAAAGCATGGCATCCTACCATCTCCATGGCTTTGGGGACATTTGCTGACCCTGAGCATTCCCATACCTTCTCACTGCTGTGCTCAGGGCCCCACAGCCTGCTTTGTACACATGCCCTGCCCCAGACTCAGGAAGGTACTCGCTGACACTCCAGCCTTCATCTTCACCCATCATGGGGCTCACTCTCTCACAAAAATGGCTCTGAAAATTATCTTCTATGAGTTTTTCATGTCACTTGACCTCAGCCAGAGGGAGGACTCATCTGGAAAGCTGGCAGCCTCCTGGCAGGGGAGGTCTGTCTGCTTGAGGGAGAGGACCTCGCAGGGTGTACCACAGGGATACGCTGTATTTCCAAACCTGGCACTGCCCCCCATAGACGGTAGCCTGGCTTCCTGAGACAGCTAACAGAGCAAGACAGAGATGGGTAGGCTGAGGTGCCATGCTGAGATGCCATGCCTCTGAGAGTCAGCTCTACACGACCTAGACACTTTTGGTCATGGCAATTCAATTTCCCCTTTGTCCCTTAGAGTATGACATCTTTCTGGCCTCATACCTCTGACTTTCCCAGACTAAAATTTCCCAGTCAATGTTGATGTTAACCACTGTTTGTCTGATCTCTTCTACTCTGTTCCTTTCAATTTCAAGATCACCCATGGCTCGCAGCCCTCCAGCCAGACCCTTCCCTGTCAGGGCACCTGGCAGCCAGTCCGGTTCACTGCTGGCATTTGCTGGCACAAGTGTGCCTCAGCATTTTCCCATGACAAACACCACTGTTTCAGGGCTGCACGGGAGCTTATCTGGCTAAAGAAAGATCACGTTGTCTTGTGGTTTGGTAAAGGCTTTCATATTGCTGGAGCCCTCTAACAGGCAGCATCTGCCTTCTCCACAGCTGACTAATGGCAGCTCTGCTCTCCGGAGGAGTGCCAGCTATGGCTTTCAGTTTCTTCACTCGCTTTCAAACTGCACGTACCTAAACCCCAGCTAGCAGAGGGGGTGGGGAAAAGACCCCCCTGTTAGGTAACCAAGGTTGCTAGTCACAGTATAATGTAAATAGTTCTGCAAGCCCCGGTGCTAGCAGTTTGGTACACTGCTTCCCCATACGGAGCAGGATGCACAGACAAATGGCGGCACTTAGGCAGCGTTACGAAAACTAATCCTGGAAGGAGGCCCAGTGTCATTGCTCACAGTGTCCGGCACAGCTACCAAATACTCAGCATTTGCAGGAAGATTCTCCAGTAGCTACCACTGACCATTCACCTTTCACAGCGTCCACGCTTTGATCTGATCTCTTACGTTACACAAACACACACACATTTCTCCCCATAGGTGAGAAAAGCTGTGCAAGGAGACCTTCTACTCATAAGAACATCTACAGTTTCAGACCAAAGGCCCATTTCACTCTGAGTTGTGCCTCTAACTGTGGCCATGAATGGATGCTTAGAGAGAAGGCATCAAAGAAAAGCATGGGGTAGTATCTCTCTGCAGTATCTCACCCAGCTTCCAACAATTTGCAGAACAAGGTTATTTAGTATCTTTATATATAGAAATCATTCCTTACTTCAAATCCTGTTCCTGTCAGTGTTCTCTGCACATTTTCTAGTTTTATAATATCTTTTTTTTTTTTTTTTTTTTTTTAAATGATGAAGAGGGCCAGAATTGCACACAATATCCCTGGGCACACCAGTGTTTTATATAATGACATGATAATGCTTTCTATGTTGTTCTCTATTTCTGTCCCAACAGTTCCTACTGTTCTACTTGCTTTTTGATAACAGCTAAGTACTGAGCAGATGTTTCCAGAAATCTTCCACAAAATCCTTTTCTAACTAATACACATTCAAAAAATAAGCAACAACCCCCAAAAAACCCACAAGCAAAACAGAAGAGTTATTTGTATCTGATGATAAGGGTGTAAATTTTCTCTTTGTCCAAAGACTAAAAGGAAAGTCTAGCACAGTACAGTCCTTAAAATACAATGAGTTAATATTCTTTCCGGAATATTTTTTCTAGCCATTCTCTAAGGTTGTATGAATTCATTATATCCATCTACCAACCTCTAAGTCTTGAGCATTCAAGCTGTCATTCTAGATGTTTCATGTGCACTGTCCTCTGTGTGCTTCCTGCTCACACTATGAACTTACTGAAGTGAAACAGTCCAATTAAGCAAGAAAAGCCTCTTAGGTTCCCTGTGCATGTATTATTAGGGGTGTTGGTATTAACTTCTGACTTTCCATTAAAGAAATACTCAAAACCTTTTCTTGAGAACCTCAACACTTCCAATGTTTGCAGGAGACCTTCTTTGTAACAAAGTAACTGAGGTAGGGAAAATACTTTTTGAAATAAGTTAATGTAATTAAATCCAGTTTTAACTGGCTATGAAGTATTGAGAAATTACCAGTCACTGGCTTTGAACACCTTGATAGTATCAACAAGGTAAATATACACACATACACACATATTAAAATATCTTGTTACTCAAAGGAGCAAAAACCAGGAAAAACAGGTAGCGGAGGTTCATCCTTGTAACTCTGTGTGACTTCAGAGCTTCCCTTATCCCCTACTCTGCATTTTGGTGATGTCATGGGAGGTGAGTTGAGGAGCAGTCTTTAAACCCAAATGAAGATGACAGCTTTCATCAGAGTTTTCAGGCTCAGCTTGACTAAACACTGCAAAATCATGCAGCATCCAGAGGAACCCTGGTAAGCAGAAGACAACCACAAAACAGATGCATAAAATAGATGAGATGTTCCCTATAACATGTTTTTCAGGTCAATGAGGAAAAGGGGAAGTAATTGCTGTAAACTAGATGTATAAGGTGTCACATTAGATGTAAGTTAGTAAGTGTAGGGGATACAAGATATCTTGATAGGGTATTCCACTTCCACTAGCATAGATTTCAGACAGAGAGAGAATGCTGTGATTGTGGTCTTCCACTCCATGCTGAAGAATAATGCAGAGGACCATCTCTTAAGGTTCACAGATTCACAGATTCACAGAGCGGTAGGGGTTGGCACAGACCTCTGGACATCATCTAGTCCAAAGCCCCTGCTAGAGCAGGATCACCTAGAGCAGGTTGCACAGGATGGCTTCCAGGCAGGTTTGGAATATGTCCAGGGAAGGAGACTCCGCAACCTCTCTGGGCAGCCTGTTCCAGTGCTCTGTCACCCTCAAAGTGAAGAAGTTTTTCCTCGTATTTAGATGGAACTTCCTGTGTTCCAGTTTTTGCCTGTTGCCCCTTGTCCTGTCCTTTTGCTCACCATTGAGAAGAGTCTG